>PVKB01000212.1:611805-975489 GCA_004027205.1 Ctenodactylus gundi | reverse complement strand
GGGGGGGGGCAAAGATAATGGAAAATGATTCAATGTCAGTGGGGGAAAAGCCATTTCTCATTTTGTAATTTAGAGATATAAAAAATTCATTCAAGGAATAAAAATGGACAAGAAGTTCAGGTTGATTTAAACTTCCTCTGGGGTAATTTACTGAAAATCAATTAATTTAATTTAATTAACTTATTCAAAGCTATTTTTGCACATTGCAAACTTACATAAAAAAACTGCAAGTGAATGTCAAGTGGGTATTCAAAAATTATAGAAAATTTTCTTGTAACAAATTCTAGGGCCATTTCAGGACAGGACATAAACCTATTCATCTGAAGAAAACTGTACACTATATTTTTTAAAAATAGACCAATGACCATTAAGAAAATAAAGCATTAAGTATTTGAGAGATGCTAGGCATCTAAAGTATTAAATGTACAGATTAGTATCCAGCTAAAATTGACTTTCTGGAAATCGATTTTCAGTGAACGGCGCTGACTACAGTTTGGGGAATTTTCTGGCTCAAGATCCAGGCTTTGTATGTGAGCTGGTAACTAGCAATCTGACCCAAGTCTCCAGAGTGCACCTTAACAGTATCTTAAGTAGTATTTTTTTCCTACTTATGTTGACATTCTGTCAAGATTTTAAGTTATGTAACAGTTGGGGCCATCTACACAGCATCACAGGACTCTATGTTTCTAGTACCTTCCACACTGTTTTATGTCTGGTAGTAGCCACTGCTAGGTATTCAGCAATCAAGGAGGAGCTCCTCTTGGAGGAGCTGCTTGGGAATCCTCAAAAAATATTTCCCTAAAGATGGCTCAGTAATACTATCTTCATATACGAAAATCTATGTTAATATTATTAAACTGAGTTTATTCTCAAGCTGAATAAAGTTTATATGCCTCATTCTCATCTTATCCAATTAGACTAAATCAAGACATTGCTTTGTCTTCAATGGGAAATGGAAAAGGAATTACATATTGTTCTCTCAAAGTCTATAAATTTTTGGATTGTTTCTGTGTAAAAGAAAAGAGATTTCTGATATTGATAATGTCTACTTTTAGCAAAAAATTGAATTATTTTAACCACTTTTTCTTGTTGTTTTGCAATAATACTAAGCTTAGCCAGAAACCAGAATATCTGAAGCCAGAAGCCAGGGATTCTGGCTATTTTATTATTTGAGAAATGCCTTTCTCCAGATATTACGACCCTTAAACGACCCGTCTTCTTTCCTGGCCTCCTAGGAGAGACGTCTTTCCGAAGCTGTTGCCTAAGCTGATGTCCCATCCTATGTCAGAGGTCCTAACCTATCCTTTAGTTACCTCTTGATGTCTTCCTAATTTTTGGCCTTGAAGATCATTAGTCATCTTCAGCTTTGTGCTGTTCTTTGCGATTTCTTTATTAGCTTGCTCTTAAAATCTTTGTGAAATCTCATTAACGTCCATTACTCTAAACTCTAAATTCTTACATGTTATCATATTCTGTCATAGAATTTTCTGTTTAATATTTTAAAATTACACAAACCTGATCTACTCCCTGATTGTGTCCCTTGTCCTTAAGTAGAAAGCTTTTGCTGATACGGTTTCCTATTAGAAAGAGTCACCTCTCGTGGATGTGAAATAACTCAATTGCTACATTCCTAAATTGTACTCTAATAAGGTCTTAAAACTACTACAACAAGAGCTCTGTGAGAATGAGAAGATTGTCGTGCCTAGTATCATGTTCTTGTCCAGAGACCAGAAACAGAAAAAAGTCGACACCATTCTCAGGTTTGTGGAAAAACAACAATAAAAAAATACTTTATTAATATTAAATATTATAAAAAGCACCATATTACATGAGACCATGTAGACATCCGTAAATTATAAATGTTGCAGCATTCTTTCTGAATCTTAGAGTAGAGTCTAGAATTTTTTATATTCTAACAATTTTTAAACATTTTCATTACTGATTTTTTTCATGAAGTTTCACAGAAAACACTTTTGCTTGACTATGAAAAAATTGTTATTCTTTAAACTCTAAGGTCTGGACATTCTTCTACCAAAGTGACTGCTTCTCTTTCTCATGGAAACTCAAGCAGCCGGTGTTAACTTGGGTGCAATAAAAGTACGCTGGGCTGTGTTTCTCTTATGGTGTCTATAGGATGAGGTGAAGAGCCAGGCCACACCGCCCCCTAGAGGCCTTCTTATGCTCGGAGTGGTCCAGAAACGTCCGGAGAGAGACCTTGGCCTTTGTGGAACTTAGGAGCTCTGTGGGACAGACCTTAGACTTCAGAACTTAGACAAACAACTGGGGTGCAGCTATGCACAGATTGTGAGGCCAGGGTTCCTCAAAAGAGCCCAGACTAAAGAAAAATATAATACCAGAATGAAAAAAAAAAAAAAAAACTACCCAAGGGGAGGTACAGCCTGACAATGCGGCACAGGAAGCACGACAGGACGTCAGGTTCCAGGAGTTGTGCCCACAGTTGAGACTGAGCCTGGGGTACAAGCCGGGTAGCGGGATCTGGAAGTCCACAGTGTTGACTACTCCAGAGCTACCAGGGAAGGAAGCAGCAGTTGAACAGTGCCCACTGGAGAGAGGCGCTCATGGCACAGCAGACACAGAAGCGAAAGCACCAGCTATAGCGAGAGCAGCTCTGAATACTCATGCGACCCTCCTGCACTTCTCCCTGGAGGAAACTGTGGTGAAAAAGACTGACGCTCCAACCGCTGCTCAGAGCCCTGGTGCAGTAACCCACCCTCACCCCAGCCGAGATCATGCGAGCTGCATGAGCAAGAAGCAGTCCGCTGATAAGCATAAAGTAAAGGCTTCAGCTATTTAAGAATATGATCTTGATTTTCTATTTGCTAATTGTAGCATAACAATTCCATATATTCATGAAGTATAATAGTGATCTTTCGACATAAGTATTGAAAGCAAAGAGAAATACATTTAAAAATTCAGATCATGTCCCCAATCCTTCCCCTAGCTGGAATATACACTCAATTGACAATGAAACCAACTTATGTTCAAAAGTTCATGTCTTCGTACTTTTGAGAGAGGATCAAAAGATCCAAATGTCCTAGTAGGCCTGGAACTAAAAGTGAGGTGCCACTCACTTGCAACAGGCCCAGAAGATGTACTCAACTTCCAGAGGGTGTAATATTTCAAAGCAATTCTGCATGAATGTTTTGAAGAGAAATACTGTTGGGAAAAAATGCCATCTGCTTTGTAATACTTTTGAGAAGTTGTGTGTCCGAGTTCTGAGACAGCAGAGAAAGCAGAATCCGAAGGCAGGAAGCCTCGAGCAGGCTCTACAAGGAGCAACCACTCAATTAACAGCCACTTACTAATGACGGGGTGTATCCTATAGTCTTCTCATATCCTGATTTACTCATGTAATCCTCACAGCTGCTCTCTGAGGAAGAGATGATCATTATTTTCCCATTTTACAGCTGAGGGACCCAAGTCAGGAAGAGGCTGGGTAACTCGTTCAAAGTCATACCAACAGGAAGCAGATCGAAATCGAGACAATCACCTGTTTTACAAACTCTAGGTCCTCCTGCTTCTGAGACGGTGGCACTTCCCTAGCTCCGGCAGGTTTCTTTCCAAGCACTTTGCACAAATTAACACCTTGGAAACAGAAAGTGCAAATGAGGGCAACAAAAACTAAAGTTTAGCTAAGTATCCTTCTGTTCTAAGAAAATTCAATAAAATAATTAGATTTCACCAATCTCCATTTCTGCAGACCAGTGAAAGTGAAATACAGATCAATGAATCAATGTGAACTAATGTCAATCTAAAATGCGTTTTTGAAAAAAACAACTCTCAAAACAGTGAGTGGAATGTGATTCCATTTATTTAAAGGTTTTTTTTTGTTTTGTTTTGTTTTGTTTTTTGAGACAGAGTCTCAGTCTGTAGTCCAGGCTAGTCCTGAACTCACAGTGTAGTCCAGGCTAACCTTGGACTCATGGCAATCCTCCTGCCTCACTCTCCTGGGTACTGGGTTGATTTTCCACTTATGTAAAGTTTTAAGACAAGCAAAATAATTCTACTTGTTGCTTTGATGAGTAAAGACACATAGTAACATGTTAGTGATAAATGAGAGTGATAACCACTAGCTTCTGAATGTCGACTGCTTCTGCAGAGGAGGAAAGAGATATGAATGGAGAGAAAGCACAGGGGACCTTGCCCGGCTTGCACAGTGTTTTATGTACTAGGTTAGCTGATAGGTTTGTAACTGCTCTTCCTAAGCCTTTTAAAAAATGAAGAAGTCATTAAGTAACGTCAGAACATAGAATTCTATTAGTCTACTTTGCATTATATTCTTGAAATATACACAAAAACCTGATAAAGATCAGGAGTTTGTCTTGGTTTGTTGCTGTAATCCAAGGGGAAGAGTTCTTATTGCTGTGGTAGGGTTTTTTCTGAGCTATGTACTATGTTCTATTGGTCTGCATGTTGGGTTTTGTGCCAGTACCATAGCTTATCCTAAGATAGCAAAAGTAATCATATCGTGCAGAAAGGGATCATGTATATTTACAATATATTTACTTGTGTCTCTGGTTCTCTCTCTCTCTCTCTCTCTCTCTCTCTCTCTCTCTCTCTCTGTATCCTTAGAAAGTTACTACTCAAAGATGGAGGCTTCACCATGATACCTTATCTAGTCATAATCAGTTTCTGAAGGTTCCACATCTAAACACTATTGAAGTTTCTACCTTCTTAATACAGCAAAATGGGGATTACATTTAAATATATGAATCATCGCAGGCCACAATCAGCCTATGTCCAAACCATAGCATATAATAATTGCCCAATCACTTAACTCTATTTCTAATTTTTTGAGGCAATTCCATACTCTCTTCCGTGGCAACTGCACCATTATAAACAGGTGTGAGGGTTCCAAATTTCTCCATATACTCACTAATACTTAACTTTAGGGTTTTTTTTAATAATAGCCACCCTTACAGATGTGAAGCATTTTCTCACATAATCACCATCTCGCTGAAAATTTGGTATGTTGAGATCATTCACATATACCAATTGCACATCTCCACTGGAGAAGGTCCATTCAAGTTTTTGTCCATTTTAATCAAGTTATTCATTTATTTTCAATTGCATTGTAAGCAGTTTACATGTTTTAGATGATAATCTTCTGCCAAATACACAGCTTATAAGCATATTCTTCCTTTCTGTGTCTTGTCTATTCATTCTGCTTTCTGTTTCTGTTTCTATGAAGAAGCTCTTTACTTGGATGTAATGCCTCTTGTCTATGTTGATACTGTTGTTTGTAATTTTGGTGTCGTATGTAAAAGCTTATTGGGTAGACCAACATCGTGAAGACTTTCTGTGTCCTTCAATGAGTTCCACAATTTTGGATCTTATATTTAAATAACTCATTTATGTTTAGTTTAGTGTATAATGTGAGAAAAGAATCTACTATTATTTTTGCATATGGCTATTCAGTTAACCCTCCACCATTTTTATTTTTTTTTGCATTGTGTATTCTTGGCACCACTGTTGGATGATTAGAAGATTAGCTGGCCATGTAAAGGTGGGGGGTTTTTTCTGAGCTATGTACTATATTCCATTGGTCTGCATGTTGGGCTTTATGCCAGTACCATATTGTTTTAATTATTGCAGTTCTGCAACATTTGAAATAAGGAAATGTGATGCTCTGATTGTCTAACCCAAAATTACTTTGGCTAGTCACAGTCTTTCGTGGTACCATCTACTAGCTACACTTTAGATTTTCTCCAACTTTTGTAAAAAAAAAAAAATCCTATTGGTGTTGTGTTGGAAATCCCATTAAATATATTTATTATCTTAGATATTATTGATATTTTAACAATGTTGTCTTCCAGTCCATAAAAATGGACATCTTCTCACTTCCTTGTGTTCTTTAACTTCATATACGTTGCACGCTCTTCAATATAGAGGTATTTTGCCTCGTTACTTAAATTCATTCTTATTTTATTCTTTTCAGTGATATGGGAAATGAAATTATTTTCTTAACTTTCTTTTTGCATGGCCTATTATTATATAGAAGTGTACCAATTTTTTATATCAATGCTGTATCCTGCACCTTTGTACAGGCTCAGCAAAGCCTGGAATCTAAATAAAAGACTGTAGACCACTTCCTTACCCAGTGAAACTGACCACCACATCATTAAAGTCCTGTTTACCAAATTTCACCTTATTTGCACATCATGTCTTTCTACCAAAAAAAAAGGCATGGAAAAAGGTAAAAGCCACAGTTGGAAGACACAAAGAAAACTTAATCAGAGTCATGTAAGACATGGATATTGAAACTATTGTACCAGGATTAGAAAGCAGCTGGTACTAAGATACTAAGGGCTGTAGTGTGTCAGGTAAGCAGCAAGTATTCCCAGACAGGCAACATATATAGAGAACTGGAGATTCTAAAAAATAATAAATATAAATTCTACACATCAAAAAAAAAATATCTGAAGCATAAGGTGAAACATCGAATGGTCTCTCTGATACGAGAGTCCCAGATCACAACTCTTATGGAACTTAAAGCGAAAAACAAAGTGAAACAGGGGGGTAGGGTGGAGAGGAGGGAGGGAGGGAGTGAGAGGAGGGGGAGGGACACAAAGAGAGTGGGAAAGTCCTTGTCACTTTGACAAAATACGTATGTGCACCAAATGCTCAACTCCATTATAAACCTTAAATTTTGCACGTATACATATCGATAAAATGGGGGAAAATCTGTACATGAAGAATGCTTTTAGAGCTTATTTGTACATTGGATACAGGAAGAAAAAAATATATGAATTTGAAGATATCTTAATAGAAACCACTAAAGCTAAAAAAGAAGGACAAAAATTACTGGAAAAAATACAAGAGAATATACAATAACTAAAGAACTACTACAAAAGGTAAATCAGGTACAAGAAGAGAATTCCAGAAGAAGAATAGGGAGAAGAATTAAAAATATTTGAAAAACTAATAACTAAGAGTTTTTTTTCTAAATTAATGTTAGAAATCAAACCACAGACCTGAAAAATTCAGAGAACCCTGAGGGATATAAATGCTAAAACAAGAGCCACACCACTATATCTACGCATGGTGCTTTCAAACTACAGAAATTCAAAGTTGGAAAAAGCTTGACTGGAGCCACAAAAGTTAGGAATTGTATCTAACTTCTCAAAATGACAAAAGCAAGAAGAGTGAAATAAAATATTCAAAATATTACAAGAAAAATCCACTAACCAAGAATTCTGTACTATGTGAAATTATCCTCAAAAGTAAAGGTAAAATAAGACCTTTGTGGACAAAGATTGATAAAACTTTCTTTCAGTAGATTGTTTTGCAAGAAATGTTAAGAGAATTCTTTAGAGAAAAAGAAAAGTGATAAAGGCCAAAAAGTCAGATCTACATGAAGAAAAGTGAAGGAGCAGATGAAGATAACATACAAAATTTTATTTTTACTTTTATTGGACTAATGGAAAGTAAGGCACTCAATAAATGATAGCAACAATATATCAATTACATATGCCATGTGTATATGTACTAATGAATAATCAAAATAAAGGAAAGCAATGATTCAAGGAATAGAACTTATCATGTGACATCCACGCTATTCAAGAAGCATAGTGTTATGTGAAAGCAAGCTTGGATTTGTTAAAAGTGTATTTTGTAAACTCTAGAAAAACCACTAAAAAAGTTTTAAAAGAAGCATAACTGATATGCCAATGAGTAGAGAAAATGATATAACTCAAACTGTTGAATTAAATCCACAAAGGCAAAAGTAAGAGTGAAAAGTAAAAACAGCAACCAAAGGCAAGATCAACAACAGAAAAGAGTCACACATATGTGAGTGTTAGCTTAACTATATTCGTAATCACTTTGAACATCAATACTCTAAACACAATAACTAAAAGGTAGATGGCGGACAGAGTAGGTCACGTCACAAGGCCTAACTGTATGTTGTCTACAGGATGCTCAATTCAAATATAAAGACACACCTAGATGAAAGGAGAATAAGTGGAGAAAGATTATGTCATGCTAACAATAATCAAAAGAAAGTAGGAGTAACAGTGTTAATCTCAGATCATATACTTCAAGGCAAGAAAAGTTATTAGGGAAAAAGAGAGAGTGTTACAGAATGACAAAAGTGTTAGTTTACCAAGACATGACAATAATTTTGTGCACCTAAAAAACAAGTAATAACATATTTGAGGCAAAAGTTTATAGATAATCCAAATCCACTTAACGGTGTCAATTGTTCCTTATTAAGGAAATAGATTCAGTAATTAATAAATTCAAAACCAGTAAGTCAGGCCAAAACGGGTTCACTTGTGGATTACATCAAATATTTAAGGAATGACATATACTAATTTTCTTTAATCTCTGCAAAAGTCAGAAGCAGAGGAAATACTTTCCAATTCATTACAAGAAGCCTTATTCATTACATGAGGTTACTCTAATAAAAAAAAAAAAATCAAAAGAGGCATTACAAGAAAACTATAGACCAGCATTTCTTATAAACACAAATGCAAAGTTTCCTCAAAAAGTCATACCAAATTGAATCCAAAACATACAAAGACAGTTATATATCATGACCAACTGTATTCCAGTTATACAATTAAAAATTAATGTGATCAATCACATTAAAAGACTAAAAGAGAAAATGAATACAATCATATAAACAGACACTGAAATCATTTGATAGATCTCTGTTCCCATTTATGATATATTTTTATATTAGTAAACTAGGAATATAGATAGATTTCTCCAACTTGATAAAAAATGGCTATTAAAAAACAAAAACCTACAGCAAACAACACACTTAACGGTGGAGAGCTCAAAGCTCTCCCACAATGACATTTCATTTTTCAATATCATACTGAAAACACCATCTGATGCAATAGGAAAAGATATGATAACACAAGAAAAGATTATAGAAGGCATATAGATTAAGAAAAAAATAATTGAATCTTTGTGCCCAAATAGCATGATTGTCTATGGAAAATTCAAAAGAATCAAGGAAAAAGAGCCAGCTGGGACTAATAAGAAATTACAGTTGAGTTACAAGGATAATACTTGATGCCTTGCAACAAATAAGTGGATTTTTCTTCTAGAGCAGCAACAAATGAATGGATTATGAAATTAAAAACATACTACTGCTTATATTAACACCACATAAATTGAAATATTCAGGCATAAATCCAATGAAATATGTCCACAACCTGTGTGAGGAAAACTATAAAACACTGATGAACAAAATCAAGCAACTAAGTAAATGGAATTGCTCTAATGAGAGAAAGAAACGGATAATTAAGCATACAGAGAGATTTTCTATACTTTCATATTTGTAGATAAAAATATCGATATTCTCAGGATGTTAAGTCTTCCTAAATTGACATCCACAGTCAAAATGTTCCCATTCAAAGCTATGATAAGTTATTTTGAGTCTAAAACGAACTGATAATAATAGTTTATATTGAGATGCCAACAATGTATAGTGGTAAACAAAATGTTGGAGAATAAATCTAGATCACTGATGTAACCCTGCTTCAAGTATAACACAAAGGTACAGTAACCAGTGCAAGGAGGTGTTAGCAAATAAATAAATAAATAAAGATAAATGTGTCAATGAAACAAAATAAAGAGCCTAGCAATAGACCACATAAATAGAGTCAACTAATCTTTGACAAAGACCCAAAAGCAACATAACAAAAAAAGGTTTTTCCACACATGATCCTAGAACAAGCAGATATTGCATGCAAAAAAAAAAACCTATATAAACCTAAATGTTTAAAACTTCTTCTATGAAGTAACGTAGAGAAGAAAATCTAGATGACCTTGGATCTGGAGATAAAAACCAATTTATGTTTTCCAGGGGAAAGACACTATCCATGAAAGAAAAATGGAGCGCTAGATTTCATAAAAATTCAATATTTTTGCTCTGCAGAAGACAGCTAAAAATTAATATAGATGTCACAAACAAAAAGACCTCATAGAGACATGCCTAATAGAGACTGTTATCCAAAATACACAAAGAATTGTTGCCAATAAGAAAATAAGCAGTTCAATTTAAAAATTAGCAAAAGATATTAACAAGCACCTTGTTAAAGAAGAAATACAAAAGAAAACACTGGTCATATAAGAAAAGGCTCCATGTCATTTGTCATCAGGGAAAACTAAATTAAAACCAAAATAAGATACCATTATATACCTGTTTAAATACCAAAAATTCAAAGCATTGATAACATCAAATTCTAGCAAGAATGTTGAGGAAGAAAAAACTTTCATTGATAGAAAGCAAAATCATACAGCTATTTTGAATTTTTCTTAAAAATTAAATGTACTCTTATGAGGAGATTCAGCAATTATCCTCACTGATATTTATCCACAGACTTGAAAATATATGTACACACACACACACACACACACACACACACACACACACACACACAAACACACACGCACACACACTGTGTCTGTTGAAGGGATTATGTCAACTTGAGGGAATTAGGACCCACAACTCCATTAGGATTAGGGTTTGTCAACCACCCTAGATTGGGGATCAAGATCTGGTCTGGATTAAAGTGTGAGTGATTTGTGGGCTGGCCAATGAGAGAAGAGCACCCACCCAGATGTGGGAGGACCACCTGTAACTCCAACGTATAAAAGGGAGAAAGAGGGCCGATTGGTACAACTTCTTCCTCTGGGAAAGCTCTTGCGTTCACAGTTGTCTAGGGACGCTGACTTGCTACACGCCACAGATCGTCAGCCCAGAATCGCTCTAGTCTCGACTTGTGCCTGTTGCTACTCTTCAGTTGCCAATCTTCAGGCTTCGGTCTTCACCTGAGATCTACAGCAGACTCTCACCTCACCGGCTGTCCTGCAGTCCCTGACTGGAGATCTACTTCTCGGCTGGGTGTCCATCTTGGATCCTCTCTATCCTTGGATTTGTAAGCCTTCCTAATAAACCTTTTTGTGATAAAATCTGTAAATTCTGTCTTTTGAAAGAGCCCAAATTAATACACGCACACTCACTCACACATACAAAACCTATAAATGGATGTCTATAGCAGCTTGGATTACGGTTGCCAAAACTTAGAAGAAACTAGAGTGTTCTTCTATATGGGAATAGATAAGCTGTGTTACATATATCTTGACAGTGAAATATGACTCAGTGCTAAAAAGAAATGAATTATCTGTCTATGAAAAGATATGGAGAAAATTTAAATGCATATTGCTAAGTGAAAGAAATCAATCTAAAAAAAACCTAATGTGATAACAGCTGTATGACATTCTGGAAAAAAAGCAAAAGTATAAATAAATTTAAAAGATCAAGAGTTGCTAGGTGTCCAGGAGGACAATAGGAATGCATCGTGTAGCATAGATTTTTAGGTGGTGAAACTCTCTCTGTGTTATTACTATGTTTGAATACATACCATGCATTTATTCAAACTTGTAGAATCCACAACACTGAAAGTAAACTTTAATGTCAATTATGGACAGTGGGAATGTTAGGGATGTAGCTCAGTACTTAGGACGCTTATCCAATAAGGGCAAAGCACTTGGTTCAATTCCCCAGCACCACATAAACCACATATGCTGGCATACACCTGTAATCCTAGCACTCGGGAGGCTGAGGCAGAAGGACTGCTGTTGTTTCAAGGCCAGCCTGGGCTACATAGTGAGTTCAGCTTTCCACCTGAACTACAGAGCGAGACCCTGTCTCAAAAACAAAATAAAAATAAAAATAAAACTGTGGGAAGTGGTGGGTGATACTGATGTGTCATTGTTGCTTCATCAGCTATAACAAACGTCCCACTCTGGTGGAGGATGCTGACAATGGGCGACGCTATGCTCTATGACGTCTCTTCATTGTTGCTGGAAAACTAAAACTTCTCTTTAAAAAATGAAGTGCATTCATTGAAGAAAAAGCAAGGGGCAGAGAGCTATGCAATGTATTATCTTTCTGTTAAAATCACATAGCCTTTTGTCCCATCATAGATAGTATTTTCTGTAGTTTGAACTATGAAATCCTTTCTGAAATTCATTTGATCTCATCCCTGATGGAAAAGTATTAAGAGGTACACTGTTGGGGATGATCAGGTAACAAAGGCTCTACCCTGATGAATGAATTAGTACGTTATAAAAAGACCTAGAAAGAACTAACTTAGGCCTTCAAGCTCTTGCACTCTTCAGCACAGCAAACCTCTTCAGAGAACACAGTTTCTTGCAAAACAAGAACCCTCACTAGAATCCAGTCCAATCAAGGCCTTCATCTTAGACTACCCAGCATCTAGAACCATGGGGGAAAAATATTCTTTATAAATTATCCAGCCTATGATATTTTTGTATGGCAACACAAACAAATTAAGATATTATTCAATAATTAAATAAATTTCATCCCATTCATGTTGAGAGAAAGTAGCCTATGCCATTAAGTATCTATCTGAGATTTAGGTATCCCCACCATGGAAAAGACTTTCTTCTACTGACTTCCTTTCGCTACATCAATATTGCCTTTTTCCTGAACTCCTCTTCCCTCTCCTGCTCTGTATTCTTAATACTTGTCCTACTCTCTTGTTTTTCTCTTAGCAACCCGTCCCTTGTACTCGTAGGCATTCCCTGGCCCTTCAGGCAGCACTCAGGACCAGACACCTACTTATCCCCCAAGGAACTTTCCATCCTGTGAATTCTACTTGAGCATAGCAAACAAGTAAACAATGAAACCATGAAAACTAATTTTAACTTTTTATATTTATCACCTCATGTCAAGTCTCCAAACAACTGCTTAGCCATAAAACACTTGTATCTTAAAAGCCCAAGCCTGGAGGATGTTTCCATCAACACCAACAGGATCTAATTCAACACTTGAAGTTCTCTGTTCTTAATCTGTCTCTCTAGCTGCAAACCTGCTCACAAGACTAAAAGCCTTAGAGGGAAAAATCATTGTCTGCATACTATCTTGTGCTGAGCAGAATTTCTATTTTCAAAGTTGGGAGAATAATTAATTTGAAGGTACAAATTTTAGAGAAAAAAGGGACGAAAGCCTAAATGAAAAGCCACATCAACTTTTAGCATTTACTGAAACCTGCTAAGGTGCCCCAGGAGTAACATGAGACATAGGAAAAAAACCAACATCCAATAAGATTTTTCTGAATCATGTAGAACAGTTACCACAATCTTATTCAGTACACATTTTCATTCACTATTTCTAGAAGGTTGTGAGCAATTTCTATTCAAGTTAATGGAAAATAGTCAAGTATTCTAATTAATAATACAGGTTTTTAATAAGCTATGTAAGTATATGAACACATACTGTTTTATCTCAAAATGGTGATGCAAAATTATTTTTTATTTCCCTAGTGCTGAAAATTATAAGAAGAGAGTGTCAAGTACTCACCATGCAAAGTGGTAGGTAGAAAAAAATTTAAATTAGCTATTAATGTTATTACAACTTTTCTCATTATTAACTGATGATCGTGGCCTTATCCCTGGTAAATTGTAAAATCTAAAGTGCAGAATCTGTCACAACGCATGCACATGCCCATAGCCACTTTGTAAGCATCCATGTCACCATGGCTAACACTCAGGCTAGCATGTGACTCCGAGTACTCAGCTTAATAGCAGGCACCACTAAAGCCACTCAGGAAACTAAGCAGCCTTCCTCTCAAAAGCCTTTTTTAATCAGCTTGTAACATACAATTCACTGAAAAATAACCATCGTCTCTGATGTCATTAAGTATTGTTCCATTTTGTCTAGAGGACATCAGAATGGCCTTTCTAGAAATATTTAAGAGACAAAGTTATAAAAATAAAAAATAACAATAAGGGCTAAAATGGAAAAAGGCAAAACTCATTCCAGCAAGGCGAATGAGAACAAGGGAGTGAATCAATTTAAAATGTCAAAACCGGGTAAGAAAAGAAAAAGCAGCTCGGCTGAATACAATCCAGACCCATGAGTGCAGTGTAGGAAGGAGGCAAAAGATAAGCCCTTCAGTCACACTCAAAACATGCTCCAGCCCTGGCCAGGTCCTTATGGTCGGCTGATGTGTTTACAAGAAATGCACAAGTCTGCGTTAGTTCCTAATTAGGTTAGGATGACTGCCAAAGAAAGTAGTAGCATTTTCAAATGCAAGGTTATGGTTACAAATGGATATCGAAGCCTTGATGCTTAAGTGGCCATGACAATAGCTGCCAACTGAAGCTGCATCATTGGTCCCTCAAGGTCGAGCTGGCGACTCATATTACATTCCTTTTGGGGCCTTCCTTCAAGGAAGCACAGCATTTAGAAAATGAAACCATGTCAACTCGTTGACTATGTTGACACTATTAATGTGGGTTGGAATAAGGGCAAAAAGAAATTGACTGAAAAGAACTGTAAATTTTACTATGCTATTTACCTCTGGCACCTACCTGCCATGAGGGTACTTCGTAGTGTGTCTTTGCAAACCTCTTATGTTTATTCAGAAAGAAAAATAATTAGTTGCCTTCACACAAGGTAATACAATAGTTGACTCAGTTTTCCAAATCAAATTAAATTATTCTTCCAGTTTAATTTGGTCTTATTATGAGGCAAATAAATATTAAGAATAGACCATTTGGAATCATCATCAGTGGCACGGTCCCCAGTGAATGGTACAGATGGAATTCTTGCAGATCACAAATCTAAAACCAATATGTCTTGTAATCCAACAAAATGTCATCAAAAGGCTCAAAGAATCCATTTTTATACTGTACTGCCAAGGAAAAAAATAGGAAAAGTTCAAAGTGTCTGGAGAGCAAAGAAATCCTCTGGAACCACTCTTGCCAATTAGCACATTTATTTTATGTGAAATACCATTTTCTACCATTTACTTGCCCTAGTTCAGTGGTTTGCCTTTAATGAGCCCTAAGAATATTTATTGAAAATGGCATTTATTGTTAATGAAAATTTCTTCTTTCTTCTTGCAGAACACAGAGCCAGATTCAAAGTTGCAAGTGGAATAGCATGCAAGTGCAAAGCACCAGCGTTCCCTTCTTCACAAGTACAGCAAAAAGCCCACGGAGTACCGCATTTGTTTCAGATGAGCACCTTGTCTGCCATATTAGAACATTTATTTCATTTCTACGGAACACATCTACTTATCTGTTATTGAGTTCCAACCCATCCAAGGCAAAGGAATTCCTTTATACTCGATTTTACAGTTCTTAGGAAAAGACAAGAGAAACTATGTCATGCTTAGGTGCTAGGCCTGTGGAATGTAACCTATAAGCACACTAGAACTGTGGTTCTCAACCAGGGATTATCTGCCCTATGGGACATTTGACAGCATCTAAAGTCATATTTGGTTGTCACAGCTGGGAAAAGAGGTGCTACTGACACCTGTAGGACAGGACTATGAAAGTTGCTGAACTTCCTCCAGTGCACAGCACAGCACTACCATCATTCGCAAAGGGGAAACTACAAAACAAACAAACAAAAACCCATTTGGCCCAGTACTCAGTAATTTAGAAAACAATACACTTGACATATTGTTAGAAATGTTCAAAAGCTATAATTTCTCAAAATCTAGGAATCCAAGGTTTCACCTACTTTCTGTCAACATCATTATCTAAATCTTCAAAACATCTCCTTTACATCAACAGTTCTTTTGTATTATGCAATTTCTTCAAGTGGTTTTCTACTCTAAGCATACTTTGTTTTAACCTCCAACACCCCATTAGTGAGAAACTGACCATCACCATTTTATAGTCCAGAAAGCCACGGCATAGGAATGTTGTGACTCACCCAGTCCGCATTGCTAGGGAGTCATCAAACTTTAAGTACAAGCCCTTAACCTACACTGCCCTCCTCCAAATTAGAACAGAAACAGAAACCTGGTGAGGTAAAAAGAGGAGGACAAGATTTTTTATTTAAATAAGCTGCTATGAGATTAGATTTTACTTAGTTGGCCTCGACACCCAGAAGCAATGTTAACCCTCAGGAACAGCCAAGTCATTTCTTTTAACACACGCTGTGTCTTAGTTCCTTTCTCCTTGCTTAGACATAATACCCAACATCCACAATTTAAGAGAGGAAAGTTATGTTTTAGCTTATCGTTTCAAAAGGTCTCAGCCCATTCATGGGTAGTTGGCAGTGATGGAACCACACGTTGGAGGCTGAGCCAGAGAGAAGCTGTTCGTGGCATCACGGCAGGAAGTACAATGGGTAAGGAAGGGCAGATCTAGCCTATATCCTTCCGGATTATATTCCAAAGACCCGTCTCTTCCGGTCAAGTCCAGGGGTCTTCCCTTCTGACCAGGCTCCACCTCTTAACAGCACACAGGATGCGGAGATATTCCACAATGCCCAGATACATGAGAATTTCCAGTGACATTCCACATCCAAACCGTATCACACTACAGCTAGAATCAACTCAGCAGGATATAGCAAATTAGCCCAATTTCTTGCTGGGTAGTTCTTTAAGTCCCTCTAGCTTTATTTAATGATTACAAAAATTATTTCTCAACTAATTCATAAGTGACTTGTGAATATAAAAATAACGAATATTTTCCATGCAATTTTGAAGCAAGATTTTTGGCCTCAATGATGGTAAGTGAATGGGAAACAGAAGCCTGTTCCTCCAACTTTGGGTGAGACTCAATTAGAAGTACTCTAAACTAGCAATGGCACAGTAAGCCAACTTAGGCCAATAAGCTCTAGAGCTCTAGAGGCACGAGCACTTAAAGAACACACACACATACACACACAACTTAATTTAGAATAAAAACAAGGTTACTCATAGTCATCTGTGACTGAGCGCAGTACTCCTAAGCTATGAGTGTGAGAGCAATTTGGGGAGTGAGGAAACGTACATAAGTTATGTAAAAAATAGAGTAAGTATTCTCAATGATTATTATAACCTTTAATGATTAATAAAAATATAGTGACACTAATGTTTGGTGTAGTAAAAATGAAGAAAAGGGCTCATAGGTTGAAATTACACAAGAGAAGTGTTTCTGAACTGCACAGATCTACTTGACTCCAAGGGGACTTTTATCACTCTATGATTATTCTACCAAAGTCCTGATTCTATCATCCTTCTTCATGCATTCCTTTCTTGCCACCGTCATCACCCAGGAATGCATTTCTCTATGGATCTGTTAGCCTTCTTTATTGTAGTGTAAATTTCTTAAGAGCAGGGACTAGGTTATGTTTGTATTTTTACCCAAAGGACATAACATGTCATTTAGCAGAGAATAATTGCCTAACAGAATATTGACAAGTGTGACAATGTCATCTTGGGAGGATCTAGGGAAATGAAACAAGCCTATCACTATTAAATTTTTATTAATGTTTTAAACAAGAGTATCAAAGGCTTAGTGATTTTTTAAAATAGTGTAAGAATGGAAGGTTAGTTAAATATACTGGATGACAGAAACAAAAAACTTAAAGTATCCCTACAGGATTGGTTATTAGGCCAAAACTAATAAGATGCACCTCAGCGGAGAAAAATTTCAAATCCAGCACTTAGATTCAAATACCCAGTTGCAGAGATACAAGCCAAATTTATCTTAGTTTAGTAGTACTTTCTTTGATAAAGTGTTAGAGATTTCTCTGACATAAATTTTCATATGAGCCAAGTGCATGATTTCACTGCTAGAAAAGCTAATGTGAGCTTAGACTGTCCTAGCTGTCATTGAGTTATTGGTAATCCTCAGCCTTCCTACTTAGAAGACCATTCGAGGCAGCTATATAGCACAATGAACAAGAAGCAGAGGGCACGAGGCACCCAGCATCATCCTGCCATATCGGCACCCTATGTTTATCTCTGGGTACAACTTTTAAAAGTGATATTAACAATCTGGGGCATCTGACCAAAACACTGGCCAACTGGAAAGGCTCCAGAAACTAAATATTATGCTCTTCTGTTGGACAGCTGAAAAACTTAGACTATTTAGGCTGGAGAAGAAAAGGCTTTCCTTGAACAGTTTGATGATCATTTCAGAAAATGAGCCCCACTCCCTGAGTTCGATCTCCACGTCCAGGACCATCTGGCCACAATTTTGTTTACTCATTCACCGTCTCTCATGTCTACTATATGGAGACATGAACCTTGATCCTATTAAGGAAAAAATTAAAATGATTTATTTGTATCAGTGTCAAGCAAAATTGGTGACAACCCCACACTGACTTGTAGGACGGTTACTCTCTTATCCATTTTAGCATCTGAGTTTGTTCTCTGTGAGTTGTTCACCTCCTTTATGATGTCACCTACCTGTCCTCTCTGGAGTCCTTGGTTTGAGTCATCTGTGGGCTCCTCGTCACCATACCTGCATAGACATTGTCCCGAGGACCTTCTCCCTATGCCACTGTTGATTCTGGAGTTTGGGTTTCACCTGCCACGTTTGCCAACACACCTACTCCCGGGTTCATTCAGTGGTTCCCTCCTTGCCTTCCTACAATGAAAACTGTGTGACTCGAAAGGTTGGATAAATCACGTGGAGATAAAGAAAGGTGAAAATTTATTTTCATTCAGTTACAAGAAAGGTGTTTTAATAATTCAAACATTTTTTAAACAAAATGGGACGAGCTGCCTTGTGATATGTGAAGTTCACCATCACCAGAAATTTTTATGAAGCTTGGGAATAGTTTTTCTGCAACGTCATGAATTATTTTGTTACATTGTTAGCAAACAGACCCGGGGATTTTAAGAAGAATCACTCAAGCTTTGATGTACCAAAATTTAGGCAGGGACCATGTCAAAAAATGTAGAATTCCTAAAATTCAGTAAGACCAGGTTAAAATCCAAGCACTCCTGACAGATCTAGCCCTTTCAAAGTTTCCCCTAGGTGATTTCAACAGGTATGAATGTGAGTCAAATCTTTAAAAACATTTTCCAAATAATATATATGTTAATTAGCTGACTTTATACTGTAAAAATATAACTATACTGTATAAATATATTTCAAAACGTCACATATTTGATAAATACCTGCAATGTTATCTCTCAATTAAACTGCGGAAAAACGTAGACAGGAACACACGGAAGGCAACCAGCATTTAATAAAAAAAAAAACCTCATCTACATTATGAGTACTGTATATTTTTCTTAACCAAATATGTTTTATGGTAGCTATATCATAATTATTAAGAATTGGATTCAAGAATCAGGCTGGCAAAGTTCAAATCCAGGCTTCTCCATTTTTTAAACCTCTCCGCATCTCAATTTTCCATTTTGCAAAATGGACTCATATAAGGACTGAACCTTTCAATTTACATAAAATGCCTTGAACAGTGCCTGCCACAAAGTATTAACTAGATTGTGATCGTTATGAGGTAGCACTAAGTATATTTCCCTCACTTCTTAATTAAAGAACTGAGGCTCAAGAAAATGAAGTCGGTTTGCCTCAGATCCCTCAGGTAGTAATGAATTAAGTGTGTTTTCAAAGATTACACATTACCTACTCCTCCCAACTCTAAGATTCTACGATCTCTGAGGTGGAGGAACAGCTCAGCAGTTGAAGTGCTTTCCTAGCAAGCACTAAGTCAAGCTCTAAGTCAAGCGCTATGTACCTGAATTTGATGTCCCAGCACCATATAAGCTGGATGCGGTGGGGCACCAAATCTATGATCTCACCAGCCAGAGATTACGATTGGAAGGATTGAATGAAACCTGATTCTAAAGATGGCCATGCACACATGAAGAAATTCCCCCACAAGAAATTTTACAAAGGAGAAAATCAAGGCTCAGAGAGTAAAGCAATGTCAAAAATGAGCCATATTAAGAAAATGGTAGAGACAAAATATAAACCCATGCTTCTTCTACCACCAAAATAGGCATCTGGTCATGACTCCACACCTTCGACTGCCCTATGGCTGTTGTCTAGACGGAGTCAATGACCCCTTGAAAACTTCCTCTCATTCTTGGAAACATGAAAGTTGTAGAATTCACAAAGGTAGGAGCAACAGTGGAGTAAAGGGTCAAGCTAGATCTTATATGAAGACACTGCCACCCACAAAGATGGAAATACCGTGTTTCCCTATAAATACTTATTTGCTGTCCCATAGCCATAGCCCAGGAGACCTACCTCACATTGACGGCTCAAGAATGACCAGAAGACAGCACCGGGTGACAGGAGGAAGGGAAGAAGGGATTCTATCTTTAAAATAAATAAATTAATTAAATAAAACAGAAAACAGGCAACCTTGTTTGTGACCTACCTCTATCACATAATAACAGTTCTTTGACCTTTCTGAAAATACAGTTTGCTCCATTATAAAAATAAGATGATAATATCTACATTAATAATCATTTCAGATAAAAACCCTAACCCTCAGATAAAAGGAGTCCAGCAAAAGGGGCTGCTAATCTGAAACTCTAAGATTATCATAACAGAAAAATCATGGCATCTGTCTGAAGAAAGCAGGGAACACATGTAGTCATGCTAACAAGAGAGGGTAATTGGGATGCTGAGCATGAAGAACAGAGCTCACGGTCTGGCTGCATTGACCCCAACCTCATGGTACAACTCTTCTTAGGAAAGAATTTATACAACCTAAAACTACCATGAGTCTTTGTCCAATAAGGCATTTCTTTGTATGAATCCTTATGATAACTATTTCAACAGAATGCCGTTGTTTTATACAATGTCTTCTGGGCTAAAGAGCTTGTCTTGTAGGTCCATTTTGGAGGCATGTAGTCTGGACGTGTTCTCAAATTTGCCTTTGTAGCAAAGAAGCAAAGATAAACATACAAAAAACAATGCCAGTGTGACTTCTGAACACTGAACTTCGAATTTCATGTAATTTTTATGTGTCGTAAATATTTTTAATATTCCAACCACTTTTAAAAAAGTCAAAATTACACTTAGGTCATAGACCATAGCACCATTGGGTTGTAGTTTGACAACCTCTGGTGTCCACCTAGACTCCATCCACACCATCACCATCAGTGAATGTTCTCTAACAGAGCCACCTCCAACTCTTTCTCTGTTACATCTAAAGCCATTTCTCCAAAGCTTCCAAATACTCATTCACATGGACATAAATTCAAGGTACATACAAATGCTGACTAGCTTCCAAATCGCTTCCAATATGCCCTCCTCATGAGACAAGCATGAAGATTTTAACTGCCAATATGATTTTAAAGTACATGTTATTAATATATCTATCCTCTTAGACTTCACTATTTCTCCCTTCATTGACCTTTCATTAGAAAATCAGTGGTCTATCCCATGAACGCAAGAGCCATTAAGTATATATCAGGATTTTGCTTTAAAAAGACTGGATTTGTGACATATTTTTTCATGTTAAACTCATGTACAGAATCTAAGTGAATTAACCATATGTGTTTATAGAGTTCAGATAAGCTTCCACATTGTTATTTATATTGCATTTTTGTTATCGCTGGCTCCATCTCTTATAAGATATAAATACAGGAAAAAACAGTCACAGGATATCTATGAGATTTAAATCTTTGCTAATCTAGTCAGTTTACACACTGGCTATTGAAACCAAACTGAAAACCAAAACTATGAAAAGGAGGCAATCTTTTAGTATTTTAAGAATCAAACAAATACGGATATACAACATGTGTTCATTTTGATTTTAAAATAACATTATTTATGGTTTGGAGGGGAAAGTATATTCTTAAGACCTGGAAGATAGCAAAGCCAGATTCTGTTTTAAATGATTGTCTGGGGCCCATCTCAACATTACCACTGACTTACCTGAAATTTATGACAACTTAAAAATTTTTGAGTCATAGTTTCCTCTCTGAAAACTTCTTGTAAAAATTCTTTTGGTCATGTGCTGGTGACTCAGGGAATACTTTAATACCACAGCTTTATAAGGACAGCAATACTGAATGAATGCCAAGAAAAAAATACATAGATTTGTTGACCAGAACTTGTGCTTTTAACTCCAGAGTGAGGACTGACTATACTAATGCTCTACAGTTAAATCAGTCACCAGGAGTCAGTCTGCAATGGATCTGTTGCTTGATATTTGCTTGTGTTTAAATTTAAGTTGACCATGAACCTGTGGGTATAAAAGCTGACACAGAAGAATGTCAGTTGTCTAGTGTTACAATAATTTTAAAGCTGTTGCTTCCAAGAAGTCCAAAAGTTCATAGAATGTTTATCCCTCTTTCTTTGTTTGGGGCCTGAAACACTTTCAGTGTACTTTTGGAGGTTTATAGCATTTATTTTATTACCCAGAGCATTTACCTTTCTAATGGAACCAATATCTTAATGTTTTTGCATCATTTAGTCACCTCATAAATAAATATCAGATTCTTTTATATTGCAATTATTTAAGTAGTTAAATATCAATTTGGTACTATTGTAATTATTTAAGTAGTAGATGTTTGTTGTAAGAAAGTTAAACAATAAAACATTAGAAAAATAAAACTAAAATTAGTTAGAACACACTTATAACCTCATCCTGAGAAATTCTGAGTGTGCGTTTTTGATATCAGTTCTCTTTTTCCTGTCTCTGCACCCATCGGAGAATATATCACCATGTATACTCATAGATTGACTTTTGTTCATTTGCTATTTGATAAAATTCAATTTATTCTTATTATATTCTTTTATTTTTATTTCACTTAAAATGTGTATGAGACACACATGTATGTGAACATAGATACACATCACACAATGACAGAGATACATTTGGGAAAATGTGTCATGAAATGACTTCATCATTGTGTATGCTTATACAATCATAGGTAGCATAGGTGAGTCGCCCAATGTGGCCCCTTTATGTGATCGAGAGTCACAGCGAATCAGACATGCATGAGGAGGTTACCCTTGGTGTAACGCGGCATATGGTTTTACAGTGAACCTCCTGAGTAGAACACTCAAATGATGATTAAAAACTAGAGTATAGTAAGTACAAAAGCTAGTAGCATCCTCTTTATTATCCCTATCAACTACCATGCAGTCTGCATAATCACACATATTATTCTTTACACACCTTCCGGTGCAGTAGATTAGTTAGCATCAGCATAAATATGCGAACAGTACTCAGGTTACAGTAGGGATCACAGGCTGACAGGAAGCTTTCTGCTCCACTTTGATCTCTTGGGATCATTATTAGACATACATATGATTCATCATTAATGGAAACATTATGTGGTTCATGACCACATGTACTGACATTATTCTGTTTTTAATGGTTACCTTAGTTTACAAAGTAAATACATCAAAATATTTTCAGTCATCTTCTACTTTGGTAAACATTTTTACTTTTCCCAAGGTTTCTACTACAGACATCTATACACACTTCTTTATAGTCTCACACAAATATTTTTCTAGGACACATTTTCTTTTTTCCCTCCATTTTATTGATATAGATAGATGCAATATTTAAAAGAAAGTTTCAGAATATTTATCAACAAGACTATAAAGCATTATTGAAAGTTCTAAATACAATAAAAGATATTCCCTATCCTGAGAAGTTGGTAGAGTGAATATAATGAAAATATTAGTCTTTCAAAAATGAAGAAATACATTCATATGTTTAATTTGAATTTCCACACACGTTTTTTAAATAAAATAAAGCAACTAGAAAGTTCTTATGCAAGAATAAAGGATACAAAATTGCCGATCATGTTTGGAATGGTATTAGTGATGAGATTCCTATGGGCCCAAATGTCAAAACTTGTTTGAATTTACTATTACCAAACCCACATAGTTTTGCTATAGAGCTACATGAGTAGATCAGTAGAAAAGAAAATAGAGGATCTCTGTGTACAGTGACTCCTAACAGATTAGAGAGATGGCTTTTCATCTCAGTAGGAAAATAAATGTGTTAATACAGACAGTATTTTCCCATTCTATTTCCCTAGATTATTATTGACCTTAATATCTAGTTGATGGTAACAATTTGTTCACCAAAAAAATGCCAGTTGCTATTATTTAACAAAAAGTAACCCTACTTTTTTAACTAAAAGAGATTATTAAGTATTATAAATGTATACCAATAAAATGGTAATATTAATGGGGAAAATTTAATCAATTAACAGTTTACCTGTGACAAATAATTACTAAAGGAAAACAACCATTTCTAAGTGGTATTATAAAAGAGTTTTTCTTCCCTGTGTTTTTACAGTGATGGACTCTGGCATGCAGATTTTGGGGAGGGGGAGGAAGGCTTCACCTTCCTCTTCCCCAAAAGGAAAAGTCTCGATTAAAAAAAATGAAACTAAAGGGGAAAAAACTGGAGAAAATAAAGCAGTTATTCATAAGGAAATAAACTGAAAAGAGAGGCAATATTCAATTTTTCAAATATATTTACCATCTCTTAAGTTGTTAAAATTCATCTCCTTTATAAAAATACTTGCCTTCTAAACTGTTCATGAGACAAATTTATTTTTAAAGTTTTTCCTTTGGGTTTTCAGCAAAAAAAAAAAAAAAAGGAATGCGTAATTCCTTAAAATGGAAGTTACTGCCTGATCTCAAGTCTTCGAGCAGTTCTGTTTCTACTTCTAATGTTTTCATAAACCCCAAATTAATTAAGGTCCCCAAAAGAATGTCAGGCTTTGCCCGGCATCGCTCTCTCTTCTAGCTTCTTCCTTTCTTTCCTTCTCAAAACATCGGAAGGGCTGGTTCCATTTTACTTACTATGAAGCCAGAATACAGGGCTCAGGGAATAGCACACTAGTTAAAATGTTTTCCTAGAAATCTCAAGGCCCTAAGTTCTATTCCCCAGCACTACATAAACAGGACATGGTGACACATGCCTGTACAACAGCACTCAGTCAGAAGAATGAGGCAGGAGGACTGCTGTGAGTCCAGGTTCAGAGCCAGCTTGGGCTGGAGAGTGATACCCTAGGCACCAAATACTTATTATTTATTTTATTTCCCAGTCTCAAAAAAAGGACTTCAGAACCTCTCTCTCTCTCTCTCTCTCTCTCATCTCATCTCTCTTTCTGTCTCTCACTCTGTGTGTGTGTGTGTGTGTAGGGTGTGTTTGTTAGAATAGTTTTCTCAATTTTAAGTGGAGATAGCTCTGTCACTTAGCAGTAGCTCCATCAAAAGTTGCCTTCCTGCCGTAGAGACAAGCTGTGTATACTATGTTATGTCAAGAGGAACCAAATCGTTGTAACTGGTGACAATCTATCATTCCTTACCGTTGCTCACTGCACAGCTCGGAGCAATCACTGGTGCCCTATCTGGCCAGGTTTCTCCAATGCCTTATGCAGAGCATAGTTGTTAAAAAACAAACAGAATGAAACACAGCAAGGGACGAAAAGGTAATTTATAAAATTTTCAAAGAATTTCTAAGGCACAAATATTCTTTCCTCATATGCAGGTGGCAAAATTTAACACAAGTACAGAGAAGATTGAAATAACAACTGTGTGTAAAACTAACAAATTGCAGAGTAGTTTTTCTGGTAGGCAATTTAGAAAATAAGTTTTACAGCCATTTTTTGGCTACCAGTGAGAAAGAATTTAGACCACAAGGTTCAAGAATTCCATGGAAACTTGCATATGGTCAACTGATTATCCTACATAGATAGGCACTAAATATTTATTATTTATTTTATTTCCCAGTTTCTGGCTGAGACATATAATTCACCTTATACACTCTTCCTCCCACTTGTACTAATCTTTCCCTTTTTGCTTCATTTTACTGTAGTTCAAATACTTTATATTACCAGATGCACCTTTATGAAATTCTTCCTGCAAAATCCCATGTCTACTTCAGTTTCCACTCCATGTTTTGTAGTTAGGCCGTGTCTGCACTATTATACATTTGTTTTGGGGAGAGTTTAAAGCTCATCCACAAAAGTTAACTAAGGCTGAAACTTGGCAGGCAGCTTAGAAGCACATTTTGTTTTTCACCAACCTCCAAGGAAATCCATATGGCTATTTCTAAATTCCTGCATATCAAGCTCCAATAAGAGAACTTCTGGCTAGCATGAGACGTTTATCTAGGCTACTTCACTTCAAACACAGAGATCTGTTTGGTTGGGGTGGGGGGTATGTGGTTAAGGTTTTTCTGTTTATGTGTTTTTAATCCAATTATTGCATAAGTGGCCCTCATCTGTCCTCCAGGCCCCTAGCCCTCATTTGGGTGGCTGCATGCTCACCCTGGTGGCTGAGCTGGCTGACACTTGCAGCCCAAAACTTCCGGCTGTGAGATACACAGCTCATGTCTCATGTTGTCAGGGGACTGTGAAGTTCTTTGGGAGCTGCCAACTGAAGTGTCACACTGGAGAGTTCCTCAGCTCTGCCTTATTCCTCCTCTATCTCTAATGAAGACACGCCCTTTTGATAAAATTGTCCTATCCCTAAGTACCAGAAGGCAACGTGTTAAAAAAAAAATTGCCACTCTGCTATATAGGCAAGGCTGTCTACTCTTGACAAACCAGATTCTTGATAAACATTTTTCTATGGATGTCTGTTTTCCTGCACATCTTGCAAATGAAGCAATGACTATTCTTTGTACCAAACTACCTTTTCAAGTTGCATATGTAGTGAACAATCTTGGAGGACAGAGGTAGTGTCTCCCTCTGGGGGAAAAAGCAGGCACGCTCGCAGCTCATCGTAGTTAAGACCATGGCTTCCTTCAAACAAAGAGCAAGCATGCTTGTTGCCCATTAGTAAGTATTCAGACCCCTATGTGCATTTTCTGGCCTTCTCACGTCCACCCTGTGGAACTCTGAGTTTGGGAAACCTGGATACCAAGGCCCTCTGGCAGTAGCTTTTGTTGTGGTGAACTGTCCTTCATCCATCATCCAGAAAAGGCATCTCTAGTAACAGCATTCACAAAACTTGCAGCAGGGTAAAACCCAGACCTTTCACAAGCTCTTACACAGAATGGATGCCCTTTGGAACATGAAACCGTGCCTACTTTACATGTCACTTTGTACAGTATTTGTCACCTGTATTCCCAGCATTTGCACCAGCACCTACCAAACAAATAATACCCAATACTTTTTAAATGAATGAGGGGTAGCTGCATGGATTTAGGGAAGGAGAGACCCCAGAGACCCCTGAGGATAAAGGCTTAAGGAGGGGACACTCAATCTGCACTAAGATATTGTCCCCTGCCCCCAGTCTCCATCACTCAGAGACAAAGCCTCTCCAAACCTACTTCTGCCTATTAGGCTGCCAGTGGCACCATGCTGTACGCCTTTACTGCTTCACCTCTGGTACTTAGCAGAACTCAGGTTCGGAGACTCTGTGTCCTGCAAATGAGGGTGCGGGTCTGGTTTCCTTCCGACAGCCTCTGCTTCTTAATTCTCCTTCTCTCCTTGTCCCAGACGGCAGAATTGGCAGCTCACTCATATCTCACCTCAAAAACACATCTGTCAAGGGACCATTAAGTGCTATCACTTAAAATATTGAAAATAGTTTTTCTGAATTCTCCTCAATTAAGGAGAAATTTTCCCCAGTGGTGCTTCAGTCTGAACTCATGACAATGTGTGACTCGGTATGCTGTTTTCGATGGAAGATGTCAAATTCCTACGAAGAGTACAGGCAATTTGAGGCTGGTTTGGAAATACTTGAAGAAGAAAAGGGCCCATGTGCCAGGTTCAAGAGCAGAAGCTATAGTCAGAGGCATGAGAAGAGGAAGTAATTGACTGTAGAGGTCACAAGAGAGTCCTGGAGGGAGTGAGCAGGGGTTCCCCAACAGAGAGCTGCAGAAAAGCCCACATGGGCCTGTGATAGCTCAAATCTCAGACATGGCTAAGTTTATATTGTTACTGAGTCAAGATTTTCCTTATGATGAATGAGGTAGAAAGGGCAGACCTTGTCAACATTTCTCAAGCCTTTCACTCTTGCCATTATTTTTTAAAGTCTCAAATAGAAGACCTAAAAAACCTCACACTTCCCTCCAAACTTATAACGAAGATGACACCAAGTCACAAATGGTTGGGGAGCCCACACATACCCGGGTGCAACGAAAATGAAACGTTTTCTAAAAGTAGCACCACGTCTCAGTCAACAATTATACTTACCAGTCACTCTCTTGTTTAAAACCTTCACAGATTCCAACTTCAAAAGAACAAATGCCTCCTGAATTAGTACTAAGTTAAAACAGAACAGGCCTGACATGGATTTAGTGCTCACGACAGAAGAGTAATATGTGCTTGGCGTGAAGAAAGCTTGAGTCCACACAGGTGGCAGGCAGGAATGGACTCGGCAGAGCCAGCACACCTCGGCTGGGCAGCTCACTCAGTCCTGGCCTCCTCGTCAACACACGCAGCCAGTTGGAACCAACAAAGCAAAACGGTGTGTTGGTTTTCTAATGAGGCTAAGGAGGAACGAGAATGAATGAAGTCTACATTTTCTTGCAGCTATAGCAAGTCTTAGTCATGACCTCAGACCTCCGGAGGCGAAAGGCTTTATGTACTTACCAGCTGCCGCTTCGTTGCCCTCACAAAAAGCTTCACAGCCCACGCACGAAGCAGTCTTAAAAGTGATGCCAAGAGTTCCCTTGAAAATATATATTTTTCTTATTCTGGGCAGTGGAGTAATCCCTGGGTGCAAAGGCGTGCCTGAGGTTTACAAGCTCTTGCTGACATCAGTGAAGCACATTATTTGTTTGGTTTCTTTGGGTGTCCTGTAGGCACACTGGAACTCATTATGTGCTTCCTAAAAATATCACTTGGTAAATATTCACGATTTGCCCATAAATGCTTATGAGCATCAGTGAGTGCATCATTTGCAACAGTTGCTATAAAAGGTAAGCATATGTAATTATTATATCAAGTCGCTCCTTTTCACATCAGGATGCTGAATTTTTCCCCTTTGTCCAAAAACACAACTTCTATTGCGGAGAAGTATTTCCAAGCTCCCAAGTGCCTCAGGTAAGTCCTCACCTCTTTCAAGCTGAGCCAAGGTTACAGGTTTTCCAAAGACAGTGTTTGAAACAGAAAGGATATGTGTCCTTATAATCCTGGGATCCCTAGGAGACAGCCGTGGAGGCGGGCGTTATTCACGTTGCCAGACTCTTTCCAGCTCCGTCCAAACCTCACACCGCAGGGAAAGGAAGAGCAGGAACCAGAACAAACAGGGAATGCAAGTGAGAATAAGGAACAAGAACATAACGTAAGATAATTGTTCGGACGCTAGCTGCAGAGCTACTTTGGCTGACATCCCACCATCTTGTGAGAGTCAGGATTCACGCACCCACGTTAGACTACGCTGCTAGGAGACCGAGTGACCTGCCTGCTAGCAGCAGTATCCACACGCTTACCCTCTCTGAACTCGGGTTGAGATGTCATTGCCGTTTGTCAAGGATCACTGCTGTTGCCTCTTTGTCTCTCCTTTTCTCACAGGTGAAGATGCAGGCTTTCTCTCCTCCAGGTGATGTGGCAGTTACACTTGGCTTCTTAGATTCCACGTCACCCCGCAATACCTGACAGCCCAGCCTCCAGAACTCTGAGCAAATATGTTTGTGTTCGTTGTAAATTATTACTCTCAAATATTCAGTTACAAAGGCATAAAAAACAGCAAGGCATTGCCTTGAAGTAGCTAACCCCTCCCTTAGAGGGCCAAGACTGCATAGTAAGAACCTTCACTTTGTTGAAAAGCCTCATCAACAGGAATAAAGGATTCTCTTTTCCTGTTCTAAGTCTTCAGTCATATCTAATGGTGAACAAGTGCCCACATTATAAAAGTCCAGTCAGTTCTCTCACCCAAGATATGGGCTGGTAAAGTAAGATTTTTAAAAATTGTATCAATACGGACTAAAGTAATTTTTATTTACAAATATGAGTAGAAATCCTAGGATTGCCAGACATTTGGGGGAAGATATCAATGCTAGAGAGAAGGGCCAAGGTAATCAAATAAAGCTAATCCCAGAGGAATGAACACATATACATTATAAAATGTATAAACACACACACACACACACACACGCACGCATGCACGCACATTGTATATACATGCAAAATAACTGGTGGGGGGGAAGAAAGAGTGAACAGTGAGTTATAGTTAATAGCCAAAATAAAGCTTCCAATATGGAGTTAGAAAAAAAAAATTAAGGCTACTTCCTAGTAAAGAAAAAAGTCATAAGTATAAAAATAAGACAGAAAAAATGAAAACAAGGAAAGAAATCAAGACTGTCCAATATATACTTAATAACAGTGCCAGGGGGAAAAGAAAGATAAAGACATAGAAAAGAAAAGAAGCAAAATTAGTAGAATAACTTCTGTAAGAACTGAAAATAAGTCATCAAGCTGAAAGATCTCCCTGGCTGCAGAACTGAATAAATGAAATATGCAATCTGGGTTCATCTTCACAAAAATGCAGAAGGAGAAGAAAAATAAAAGTATCCCCAGGAGCAAAGAACTCACCAATACGGAGGCAAAAATCAGATTACCGTCATGTGTGTCCTTAGCCACACTGAGCACTGGATGTTACTGAAGCAACACCTCCACAGACACCACAGAAATTGTCTTCAACTTTGAATTCTCCATTCAGCCAATTTCTCAATCAAACCCAAAGAAGCCAAAAGGACATTTTTGTAAGTACCACTTCATCTCTTGAATTTGTGCTACACGGTATTTGAACACATGTTATGCATCCAACAAGTATGATAATTAAGAAACTGAGTTTTCTTAAGAGGACAGCTTCTTTTTAGAGATAAAATTTCTTTCACACAAACACACACACACAGAGAGAGACAATTAAAAACTAAGAAACATAAGACATTTTAAGCCAAGTAAAAAGTATGTCAATATGCCTTAGTTTTAAGTAGTAAGCATGTAAGAGAAAATGTTTTATCTTTAAGCTTGAAATACCTTTCTCCAAACAGTACAGACACAGATATATAAGATCATATTTATTTATGAGTTTTTATACATATAATTAATGATCATTATAATTTAAATCCTTATTACCACTTGAAGTCAAATTTACTGACATGTAATGAAAGCCCTCAGTTATAGTAACGGTAAAGAATGTTAATGTTGTAAAATTTTACCATGAAAATTAATGTTAAGATTGGCAAATTTTGAAAAAGACAGGAAGTGATAGGATGAATAGAATCATAGACAGTTGGAAGAAAATAGAAGTTTCTGACAGCCATGGTGTGGATCTAAAGAGTCCCCCAAACGCCTCGTTTATTGGATATATTGGGATAATGGCGGAACTCTGTGCTGTTGGGCGATGGGGCCTGACCAGATGCTTAGGTCTTGCCCTGAAGGGATTATATCAGTTTGTTCAGACTGGGGCATCCAGTGAAGATCTTCCAGGTGTGTGTTGTTAAACTTGGGGCCAGAAAGTGAGGGAGGGGCACCCACACTCGGGGCAGAAAGTGCAACTGGCAGTTTGAAGTCACTGAAGGAAAGAAGAAGAAACATTGCTACAGCTCCTTCCTGGGAAAGCTCTGTCCTGGCCTGAGTCTCCAGCCCTTCACTTGCTCCTGCTTCGTTTGACTGTCTCTCTGAAACGCTGTGAGCAGCCTACGCTACGTGCTTCCCCCAGTGCTAGCTGGCCATGAATGGACTATGTGAAACCTTCTGAAAGCACAAGATAAAATAAATCTCCCCTCCCTTAAGTCATGGGTGCCAGGTATTTTTGTCCCAGTAACAAGAAAGTGATTAAGACATTCACAATGTTCAGAAAGTAATGTATGAATATTATGTAAAATTATAAGAATATTGAAAATTAAAGCTGAGAAAGGAAATGAATGAAAACTAGAGAAGGGAATAACACAGAAACAGAGATGAGGATTCTGATGCTTTGTATTGCTTCAGAAATTAAAGGTATTTGCAAAAATGTGGAATAATGCCACTCAAGTACTAAAATATTTAAAATTATTTTCTCAAATTATCTTTTTCAGCCTGACTGCAGAGCAAGACCCTGTCGCAAAAAATATCTCTTTTCTGGTAATCAAATGCAATGTGTTTATTCTTGTTGCTTCAAAATGAATTAATTAAAAATGCTAACTTTTTCTCTATTTAAATTGGTAATATGATAAATATTGAGGGAATGATAGAATTTCAATAGCTTCCAGGAATCTAAAAGAGTCCTGAGAGGAATGGCATCAGTAAGATGGCAAAACAGGAGGTAGCAGCCCATGTCCCTCCAGGGGGACAATTCGGTACCCTTTGGTAAGAATACATTTGTGGGAGTCCTGGAGTCTTGCAGAGGTTCAAGCACCTCAGTAGAGAAAAGTATCCAGGAGTCAACGCATTGAAGAAAATGAAAGGAGGATTTTCACTTTACCCTAAAAGCAGAACGGCTAAGGACTGAAGGAGCGCCTTGTGGCCTGCACGACCTTTTTCTCTATAGAGGAAAGTGAGATCAAAGTGAGTGCTAGGTCCCTCAGCTTCACGGTACATGGACCAGCAGGCCCACTCTGAGTCACTCTCACTCCACCGGGCCATTAGGGGCAATTAGGTCCAAGGAAAAGAGGAAAAGGACTGCACAGCAGCTGGTACATGGTCTTCAATATCCAGCTACGCATCCTGCTAAGTGGCTCAGGAACTCCACCAAGAGGCCTGCTTGTGACTTTGAAAGAAAAGCTCACGTGTAGATCTCCAAAAAAAAAAAAAAAAAGGCAGGAATGACACTCTGCACATCCCTATGTATGGCACAAGGAGATTCCATAGGCAGTACATAGACATCAACAGCAGGCACAAGTCTGCAAATTTATCTCCACCGGTTTGGAGGAAGGTACATGAACTAGAACAGTTCAAGTCAGTGCCCCAGGGAAAGAAGAAACCCTCAGCTCCAAGGTCTGGCTTTACACTATGGTATCAAGGAAAACTATACAGTCTGTGCCTCAACTCCATTCCAAATAAAAAAAAAAAAACATGAAGAATGAAGCAGACACATTGATGGAAAAAATTAGCAGCTTCTGACAGCCATCTCATCTCATTGATCTTCTGTACTAATGACAGTCAGAAAAAAAAAATAGGAGGATACTATTCCTTCAAACAGCAGGACAGGGCTTCAAAGGACACAAAAAGTCAAGGAAACGTAACGCCAACAAAAGAAAATTACACACAAGTGGCTGATTCCAAAGAAATAAAGACATGAATTGACTGGTAAATAATTCAAAGTAATTACTTGAAAGAAGCTCAGAAAGCTTCAGGGAACATAGATGATAGGCTAAAGGATATCAGGGAAACAACACATCAACAAATTTCCAAGTTCATCAAAAAGATAAAAGCCAATTGAAAAAGTTCCAAGTACATATTTTGGAACTGAACAATACAATTTTTGTTCCAGTTTTATTATTTGTGCTGCTGAAGTGAGCACAATGAGCAATATGATTTCTGAACTAGAAATTTCAAAAGAGATTCGTAGCGTAATTTACCAGAAAAGAAATCAATAAGTTCAGAGATAAATCTTTTAAAACCAGCCAATCAGGAACAAAAAGAACAAAGACTTGAAAATAGTAAAGAAAAACTGAAGAGATATAAAGTGAACCATCACATCTATTATGGGAGTTCCAGAAGAAACAAAAAAAAATTAAAAAGGACTAAAAAGTCTAAAGAAATAATGACAGAATACTTTCCAAACCTAAGGAGAGAAATGAATATCCAGATCCAAGAAACCTAGAGAACTGCAAATATGTTGAGCATAAGGAAATCTTCATAAAAACACATTATATCAAACTGGGAAAGGTCAAAATTAAAGAATTTTTAAAAAAACAAGAGAAAAGTATACAAAGAAATCGATACAATGCTGTTAGAACTCTTCAAGCTGGGAAGTTGGTACAAATATTCAAAGTTCTAAAATTAAAATCTGCTAATAAAGAACACTAAAACCAACAAAATGACACTTCTAAAATGAAGGACAAAAGATGTTTTCCAACAAACAAAAACTGAGGAAGTTCATCACTAAATCTGCCTTACAAGACATACCAAAGGGAGTTCTTCAAGGTGAAATGAGTAACACTGACTAACATGAACCCATATGGGCATCTGACAGTCGCTAGGAAAGGTAAGCATACAATCAAATTTAGAATACTCAAATACCATAATGATAAAGATAAATCACCAAAAACTGTATTATAAAGGTTTAAAGACCAAATACTTCCAGTAATTATGAGTATAATAATTCGTTAACAGATATACAATGAAAAGATGAAAATTGTCATATTGATATGTAAAACAAGAGACAATAAAACTGGATCTTTAAGCTGATTTTAGTATGTAATAGACTATTGTAACTATAGGACATTTTACATGAGCCTCATGGTAATCACAATGGAAAGGTTAGCGGTGTTGAAAGTCATGGGGGATGAAGGACAGGGCAAGAGGGTGAAAGAAAGAAAAGAAGGGAGTGTGAAGTTAACGTGATACATATGTGCCTGAAATTCTCAAGCTCAATGTAACCATTGTGTATTGTACATAGACACTAATAAAAATGAAATGAAAAAAGCAAAGAAAAAGTTAATGATAAAAGTCTACCTTAATGAAAAAAGATCTAAGATAAATTAATTAACTTTCTGAACCAAGGAATTTTTTTTTTTAAGAACACTCTAAACTTGTAGGCAGCTGGGATAAGGAAATAAGGTCATAGCACAAAATAAGTAAAATAAGAACTAGAAAAACTACAAAGAGCAGGTTTTTAGAAAAGATAAAATGGCCAAACCTTTAGCTAAATTAAGAAATAAAGGACGAATCGAATGGAACTACAAGTGAAAGGGAACAGATCATAATTAATACCACTAAGACTTATAAAGGCTCATAGGAGATCCTTATGATGGATAGGTAAACGCCAACAACTTGGATAACCTAGAAGAAATGGAGAGATTCCAATAGACATAGACCCTAGAGTTATGGTTTCGATCCGGAATGTCACAGGAAAGCCAATGTGCTTTCATCGTGGGGATTAATTAGGAGCAACAGATTCATTTATTGGTGTTTTCATATTGTGTCAAGAGGAGGGTCCTCAACGGAAGCAGCAGATCACAGGTCACTGAGGGCACAGCCTGGAAGGTAGATTCTCGTCCCCAGTTCCACTCTTTTGGCTGCTTCCTGTTGCAGACCAGACAGTGATTAAGATACCTACCAAGACTGAACTATGACAATTTAGAAAATGTAATTGTGAGAGAGTCTTGGTTACTTTTTGTTGCTGGGACAGAATACCTGGCATTCATAATTTAAGGGAGGAAAGATTTATTTTTGCTTAGAGTTTCAGAAGGTCACACACAGTCCATTCGTGGCCAGTAGCGACAGTGGAAGCACAGGGCAGAAACAGAAGAGCTACTCATGGCAATGCAGACAGAAACCAGGTGAAGCACGAGCCAAGTGAGTCTGAGGATTCAGGTGAGGCTAGGGCTTTCCCAGAAAGAAGCTGCAATAATGTGTCTTCTCCCTTCCTTTACTCAGTTTAAGCTGGCAGTTAGGCTCCCCACACTCAGGATGGGTGCCCCGCCCTCACTTTCTGGCCCACAAGTCAATGACAAACACCTGAAAGTTCTGCCTTGGGTGCCCCTCTGGCCCCCTCTCAAAAAGTTGACGCAATCTTTCCAAGTCAAATCCTAAACATCCACTCCTTCCAGCCAGGTCCTACCTCCCAATAACAAGCACATGTTTCCGCAATTATCCCCCTAGTTCCAAATACATGAGGCTTTAGGGGGCATTCCAGATCCAAAGCATAGCATTCCAGTCCTAGCCCCCCAAAAACTCATGTCTCACCTGCTTACACAAAATAAAATTAGCTCTTTCAAGATTTGCCAAAGTCTTAAAGTTTTAGCAGGCCTAAAATGTCCAAGTCCAAAGTATCCTCTGAGACTCAAAGCAAACTCTTAGCTGTGAGTTCTTGCCAAAAATTTAAAAAAGAAGCACTTCTAACATACAATGACACAGTGTAGCCATTCCCATTCCAAAAGAGAGGAAGAAGAGGATAGAAATCATTTGAACCAAGATTTCTTTCTGAATTATTGATGGTCATAGGAATACATAACGCAGGTAAGGGTGCTATACATATATTGCCAGTTTTCTTTGATGAAGCTTTAGCTGACTTAAAAAACACTGCCTCAGTTCAACTTATTCTTTAAAAATTATACTCAGCTAGAGTCATATTGTCAGAATATACTCTTTTTAATGATTCTTTCTGAGAAATTGTACAACCAAAGATGCTGTATCTTGAAACACTTATACTCCCTTTTCAAAGACACAATGGTGCGACACAGGAAGCTCATTCTCTAGCTAGTCCTTGGTATTGAGAAATTTAGGACTAGACACGACTACTGAAGACTGGGAATAACAAAGACAAGAGCAACACCCACAAGAAAAACAGCAGACAGCTTTTATTGAAAGCCTACTTAGTGCCAGACACTTTGCTAAGCACATTCCACTCACATATCCTCTATCATCACAGCTACCTCTCACCAGATGAGAAGCTGTACTGTGCCCCAACTAAGGTGCTGTGGTGAACATGTCTAACCCCAGAACTCTTGCAGGATGAGACAGGAGGATCTCACATTTGAGCCCAACCTGAGCAACTTTGAGACTCAGACCTTCCCAAAAATTAAAAATAAACAAAGGACTGAGACTGTAGCTGAGTGTGAAGGTCCTTGTCAGGACAGAAACAGCACACTGTCTTAAAGTGAAACAATATTTAAAGAGCCTGAGTCGAGGGTGACCATGAGGCTGTATGTATTAGCTGCTTTATCTGAACTGTTGCAGGAAATTCCTTAATAACACGCTGATTGTCATCTACCATGAAGGTTTCCACCTCTAACTAACTCAGCATTTCCTGGCCACTTTGTAGTAAAATTCTTCCAGGTGATGATGTGATGCATGATGTCACTATTTTCTGACTAGGTGGTACTAAGCTACTTTTGTGTGACACTTTTTAATATAACTATACTAAACAGCATAACAGTGCAGAGTACAAGAATAAAGCATGAGTTTGCTTACGGCTGCTCCCTGAGGTTTACTGTCAGTTTGCAACCAGATCCAAGAGCCCAAGTGTTTTAGTTACTTTTTTGTTGCTGTCATTCAATATGCACTAGATAGGGGAGGAAAAGTTTATTTTAGCTTAGAGTTTCAGAAGGTCACAGTCCGTTCACAGGTGCGTGGCTGGAAATGGTAGAATCACATGGTGGGGTCGGAGCTGGAGCCAGAGCTGGTACTCCAGAGACAGACCCTCACAACATGGCGAAACAGAGACAATTCTAGGAGGAAGGGTGAAATCAGCACACATCCCCTAGGTCACGCTCCAAGCATCTGCCTTCCACCCAGGCCTCACCTCCCAACACTGCACAGTATCTGTAGAGACCTGAGGGCTTGGGGGACCCTCTAGATGAGACTCAGACAGGACGATTGCAAATTCAAGGTCAGCTGGAAAAGGTGGAGAGACCCTGTCTCAAAATAAAAAATAAAAGTGCCCTGAGGGTGTAGTTCAGTAACAGAGCTCCACTAGGTTCGATCTCCAGTATTGAAAATCTAAAAAAAAAAAAAAAAATTAATAGGAAGAACCAATAAAAAGCATGTAGATTGAAAGCAGGTCATGGTTGAAGGCACAGAGGAAAGAGGCAGGGGGAGAGTCCCGTGGACCAAGTGGTCTACTCAGGCTGGGAGTGCGGAGACAACAGCTGAGGCAAAGAAGCCAGAAAGATTTTGTGGAGCTACATTTCAGAACTTTCAAACTTTCTTAAGAATATTGGAAATTTCTTCTGGAAAAAAGGAAGTATTGCAGGGGAGACGCATGAACTGACGACCCATGAGACACCAGGGAAGAAGCCATTCCACTGGCTGCAGTGGCCAGTGTGGAAAAGGAGAGGCAGAACTAGCGGAGGTGGAGGAAGGCGAAGGGGGAACAACGAGGCGACTGCTGGTAAGATGCAGGAGAGAGGGCAAGGGCGGTGCTTTCGAAAATTAGGAACGAAACTGAGATAGGCAGGAAACGACATGATAGAACAGCAGATTTAGTTTGAGTTGTGATATTCTCAAGGTGTCTAAGAGAAAATGTGAGCAATGGTGTTTAGTAGCTTGAGAATTCAAGCCAGGGAATTGAGAGAAAGCTCAGTGTTCGGCGATGTGCGTCAAATCACTATCATCAGCACAAAGGTCGTGGCAGGGTGGGGGTCTACAAGGTAGAATATAGGCTACAGACGGTAGTATTCTTCGCCATGTTCATTAAGGGCAAATCCAAGAAAGAGGGAGGAGTAAAGGGAAGAGTCGACAAACAGCGAGAGACCATATTTTAATAGAAAGTAGGAAGGAGGACTGGTTTCATGCCTCAGTGGATGGTCAATGCCACCTATGCTCTCCGGAGATGAACTGAAATCAGACTGAAAGGGGATGTAACAGCCATGATGTCCTTATTATGTTTATGTTGATTCCCATGTTCATTTTCATTTCCGGTCACCACCCTCGGTTGTTGCCTGCAGGCACCCTCAAGAGAGAGGTGCAATCTCATAGCCTAAGACCCATGTTTATGTGGCGGTGATGATGACATCATCTGCCCAAGGTGGAAGTACAATATCTGCTCCTAGTTTAAGTCTTAGGAGTTCAAGAGGAAGCTCACTCACTTTTCCTCCTTGTGCCTGTGTTTATATACAACTTGCTGTCACGTGTCTCTTACCAGCAATTTCCCATTTGGTCTTGGCACGTATTATAACCAGAAGTAGATTCTTTGTGTTTCTAACTTAAAAACTAATTACAAGTGCCATATAACATTTTGTTTTATGCTAAATTCAATCATTCATTCTCCAACAAGCATTTATCAAGCACCTGGTATGTGCAAGGCTAGAATTTTTTCCTTCTTACATGGAGCTTATACTCTAAAAAATGAATGTATAAGTGTCCAAGTTAAATCTCACCGATGGACCTTGTCACAAATGCTTCGATTACACACCAAAGTAAGGCTCGTTTCCCATAAGGCAAATGCCTCTGAGGAGACATTGAGCTGGGACTGCAACAAGGAAGTGGAATGAGCCAGTCTGCGACCTGCGAAAGGAGTGGCCCTGGGGCTTAGCGTGGGGCCGTGGGGCTTAGCGTGGCACTTTTGAAGCACAACGTGTTCTTCTGTAGCTTCAGAAATTAGTTGGAAAGATGTAAAGAACTCAAAACATACTAAGTCACAAAACATGCGACAAGAACCATTTTCCCCAGCTTTGCTTTCGTTAGCTTCCCCAGCTCTCCTCTCACAAAGATGTCAGATTCTTCATTCTCTTCACCAGACAGAAATTCTGTAAGACAGAAATTCTTCAGGCCCTCTCATATTTCATGTATTTACCTCAATAGAGTAGTAAGAGAAAGACACAAAAACCTTCTTTTTTATATCGTAAACACCAAATGATTTACTTACTTCAGAATTAAAATCTTGTGAAAAATTACTGCCACTTCCTGTAAATGGGATGCTTCACAGAAAATACCATCAGGATAGATGATGATCGTTCATTGCCCTTTGAGACTCTCAGCTGACTCTGCGCAGTTCTGATGCCTAATTTCTCTGACCCTGTATACTTAGTTGTGGGCACTTAGCTACACACATTGTATGTTCATGACTGGCGGGAGAATGACTGTCGATTAACCACTGCTAGCTTCCTCAGTGACTCCATTTGAGAAACTCCTGACAAGCGTGAATGAATAATTTAGCACTAGTGGCTTAAACACAATTTGCTAAAGAAAAACAAAAGATTTTTTCCCCATCTTATTGATATGTGTAGATGCAATACATAATGTTTCCATTGACCTTGAGTATTTTGTGCGTATACATACCATGGCAAAATTACAAATCCTTCCCCTCTCCCTTTCCAGTGCTCCCCCCCCCCCTTCCATTATTACTTCTGTGAAATAATTGTGATATTGATTTCTTTGGAATAGAAGTAACACATGATTTACATTTATTAGAGTGTGGATAACTTTCTATACATTGCTTAAGACTAGTGAAAACTATTAACCATTAAGAAAAAAAAATGACCTGGGAGCAAAATAAAGAAGTGTCTATTAAAGAAGTGTCATTAGGAATTAAAATTCATTTCCCATGGTTTTTCCATTGCTATCAAAATAAAAAAATATAAAGTTCCTCTTCTGTAATAAAAAGAAATACTATTTCATGTGCAGCTGTCAGGTACATAGTTCAAGAAATAGATGAATTATTTAAGCAAAGAAAGGCAAGATGAAATATAGTCACTCACTTTATTCCTGTAAGGATAAAACTTATTCTTTGTAACTCCGAAAGAACAAAAATCCTTCTAGCCCAAGTTTAGGAAGAGGAAAGTTTTTCTAAAACTGATCCTCTGAACCTATAGTCCCCAGAAATCTGATAGGTATTCTTTACCCCAGAGGCACGTCTCATTAGAAAAAAATCTGAAAAAAATACCCAATGTTTGATAACCCCTGCTCTCTGGAGCTTTGAGTCACAACACTTCACGGGAGGGAACAAAGTAATTTACAAGAGAAAGTCAGCGCGCATCATGCCTGTTTTACAAGCCAGAGCTCTGGAAAAAATAAAAAAGAGTTAGGAGTGTTGACAAGATATTTATTTTTCAGACATGTAAAACCTGAGTGTCAGATTCTCAGCAGAAACTGTGCATGGAGGACTTTCTAATTACAATACTCAAATCCACAGACAAGAAGAAATGTGTTTAATGATCTCTAAAAGTAAATGTTTAAACATAGAAAATAAGCAACTGGAAAATAAACCCTTTAAAAAGATAGTTGTCCCTTGATATTCACATGGAATTTGTTCCAAGACCCTCCATGGATACCAAACTTTATGGATGCACAACTTTTATATATATATAGTGACATGGTATTTGCATACAACCTATGAAATCTTCTTGTATACTTTAAGTCATCTTTACATTACTTATACACAATAAAATGTAAATACTACATGAATAGTTGCTGTATTGTTTAGGAAATAAGGATAAGGGAAAAGTCCGTACTTTTCAATATAGACACAAGTTGATACTGTATGTACAATATAGACACAACTTTTGTTTATTATATTTTCAATCCAAGGTTAGCTGAATCCACAGATGTAGAACTCAAGAATACAGAGTTCAACTCTATTTCTTTATGAAGCTCTTAGTTTGTGTTCTTTTGCCTTATTGAATTAAAACTAAGAGTAAAAGATATGGAGGTTATAATAAATTCTGTATCTTAAACATAGTAAAATCGACTATTTACATAAATAATGCTTTAAGGAATTCAATTATCTATTCAGTTATCCCTGTTTTAACTATTATCAGTAACTGAGTAAGCAATGCTCAAACAATGAATTAAATCACAACTACACTCTCTTAAGAAAGAAAGATCTTTTGGAGACATATACATCATGACTATGGTGTATTGTTAAGTTTTTTCCATATTAATTCAATGGGTCTTACTAATTCACAAGGATGACCAGTGATTCCAAGTCCAAGGTAAGAAGGGCTGATTTAACTACAGCTAAAAATATGTATTATTTGAGTCCTACATGATCTTAAAAATAACTTTCATGAGACTTCGTCAGAAATCTGAATCAATCACATATCTGAGGTCTGTATCCCACTCATGGCAAACACGCAGATTAGATCTGTGACTGGATGACAAAACTAATTTAGATTGACAGGGGTTTAAGGTAAACTTGGAGACCAAGAGCATAGATAGCGTACACTGAGGAAAATGAATTTCCACAGTCACATTCTTTCCGTGAGTGTTCATAAACTATACTTTGAGCTAAGAAAATGTTAGGCCCAGATTCTTCAGCAAAGGAATCACTAGCCTTTACTGTTATGGAAACAGTAATGCAAGCATGGAAATTTCCAAAGAAACATCAGATTTTCCTACATCCTATTGATATATTAAAATGCTTAACAATGGGCTTCTAAAATATATTCCTACGCTAGCTAGTCCCTGAAGAGAATTACTTTGAGATCAAGGTTATCCATTTTAAGTGAATTTGACAATAATAAACTATTTAGTAGTTTTATGGTTAACGTAGAAAATAATTTCCAGAGAATTTTTGGACCCCCAGCTAACACGCATAGCCAACTTTTTGAAAAGTCTAAATAATGTGCAACTCCTTCTGTACCTGGTGCCAGTGAATCTATTATTTCTCAGTTTAGTCTTTGTAGTATCTGCTTTTCATTTAAGCTCAGGAGAAAACATTTTGTTTCTGGAATCATTTCCTGGAAAAGGGAACAAATCAGTCCCTTGACCATTCAATGTATTACCAAAAATCTAAGAGCTTCACTTCCTTCCCCGTGCAGCGCCATGTAATGCTGCCTCAAAATACCCACACTGTGGCCTTGTCATTTGTCAGAAAAGCATCGGATCCAGCAGTGATGAAAGACAGAGTTTTGAAAGAAAGCAATCTAATTTAATTTCACCGCTAACACTTAAATAGAGTCCAAATAAACTTAAGAACATATCCAATGCACATAGTACATTAACAGGGAGAATACTCAGTATCACACCAGACATTTCATCCAAGTACTTTTCCAAATGAGAAGCTTATGCCAATAAAAGTAATGAACTCTTTCGTATAATAGAACCAAAGGGAAATTTGGATTGATGGGAAGGACACTTACTCAAAAACTAATCTGTTTCTCATTACTAAAGCGTTGTTCATTCTAAAGCAAAGGGACATGGCAAAATTTAGAAAAGAGGAAGAATGTTTCCAAATTTAGATTTCCTTTTTCCCAAATAATCTAAAATATTATTCATTAAGTGGTTTTTAACTACATTGCTCTGGTACTTCTGGAGTTTCTTATATTCTTTCAAATAATGAATGCATTTCCATGTAGCTATTTGTTATGCTCAGGAAAGCAGTCTAGCTCTGGGAACTGCAAGAAATGCATACAGTTTATTGAATTTCAACTTTTTCATATTCCAAGGAGAAGAGACAAATTACTTTATTTCATCCCTTATATGTACCATTATATATATATATATATATATATATATATATATATATATATATATGTCATATATTACAGACTACTGAACACAAAGTGTTTTATTCTAGTAGTACAAATATCTTACTTTATAGCTTTATAAAATTCTCATATATACATCATATTATTTAATCTGAAAATCCTTGAAGTAAAAAAGAAAATTCTCCTCATATTATAAATGAAGAAATTTCAACTCATCACAAAAACTAGAAATTCTTTTATACACCTAATTCACTTCACCATGTGTTGTGGGTTGAATCTGGAGTGTCCTCAAAAGTCTTATGTACCTCTGGAGACTGTATGTTGCTGGGAGGAAGATGTGGCTGGAAGGGGTGGATGTGTGTGTTGGTTCCACCCTTCCTCCAAGTCTTGTCTCCATTCTGCCATGCCATGAGGAGCTCTGTCTCCAGCTCTAGCTCTGGCCCTGGACCCAGCCTCAGCCCTGCCATGTGATTCCATCATTTCCCAGCCACTCACCTGTGAACGAACCTTCTGAAACTGTGAGCTAAAATAAATCTTTCCTCCCTAAAATCGTGGATGTCTGGCAGTCTGTCTCAACAATGAAAAAGTAATTAAGACAGAAATCGGTACCAGAGAAGTGAGGTCATTGCTGTGACTTTACCTGACCATGTCGTTTGGAAGCCTTTGGAACTGGTTTGTGGGAGTTGTTCAGAAAGGTTTGAGGATACCAGCTGGGAACTCATGGAGTTCTCTAAGCCAAGCTTGATGGTGGATTCTGTATGAAGCTCGGAAGACCAGAAAACTCATAGAAGTTTGGATTGGAAAGAATATTCAGATGTGAGATTCATATTAGCAAGTGGTCTAAAAGCTACAGTTGCAGTGAAGTGTGTCTCATCTATCCCAGAACTCTTTGTGCCTAACACAATGTTGCATATGCACTTGTGGGATGAATGAATGAATGAATGAATGAATGAATGTAGATTTAGATGATATAAAAAGTCTTTGATATGCTTAACTATTTACTTTGGGAATAATAATAGTATTATTATGATGATAAAATAGAATATGGCCACATATTCTATTTCCTTGAGTCAATAATATTCAGTGAAATGGACCAGACACAAAAGACTAAGCATCAATTGGCTCTCTCATATGAGATTACCACAAATACATTCATTAAAAGATCTTAAAGAAAGAAAGAAGAAGGGTGATGGACTGTTAGGATGACACTGAGTGTTGAGGTGAGGGAAAGAAAAATGGAGGGAAAATGTCATCAAAGAGGGCAAAAAATCCCCAATTGTGTATAGTTAACATATTGTTGAACTCATAGTTCATTAATATTGAAAAAAAGTGAAAAAATGAAAGAACACATTTTTACACAGAAGAGATTTAATGTCTTTAAAGATGCCTGAAACAAAACCAGTGTCATGGAGAATTGTCCAAGTTACATACAACAGTTTGAAGGGACTCAGAGCTTCCTGGCATGATTCTCAGTCTTATATCAAAAACTGGTACAAATAAGTTTTTCCCAAATTTCTTTCACCATAGAAAACTTTAATATAATAGATGTTAACTCTGACAAAGAATAGTTAAGAAGGTAAGTTTTATAACTAGAGAAAGGTTGAATCTCAGTTCTACTGATGTGGTAGGTAAGGTGACATGCTATTGGCAACAGTAACAAAATTTCAGTGGATTAACACAATATGTTTACCTCTCAGTTATGCAAAGTCACTCAGTCACCTAGAATAAGTGGGAAGAAAAGGCCACTCTGCTCCACACAGCCCCTCAGGGATCACAGAAGGCTAGCCATCTTTAGCACGTGGCTCTGGAAAAAAAAATGGAGAAAATCAAATGGTTTTTATCAGCACAGTTATCCATCTACATTCTATTACTCATACCTCCTTTCCCACGTCAAACCTATCTGCAAATGGGGTTGGAAAATGTGGCCCAGAATGAAAGAGAACCCGGTTTTCTCAACAATGACCGATCACATACCACAACCAGTTTCTAGTACAGTGACCCCAAAAATTAAACTCCACTCTTGCCTCTGGGAAATGGAGATGCTATCTTTCTTTGCTTCCAAAACACTATCATGTTTAAAATGGTGCCACTAAGAGAAAAACCACTGTTGTCAATTAAACAAAACACATAATCAATTGCAAGGGACATGCTGACAAAATGTTAAAATATACAAGGGGATGGGATATGACTTAGGGTTGGTGAAATACAGAAACACCTGCCTCCTTTAATTAAAAGAAGACTAAAAGCAATGGGGTAAATAATAGATCATGTTGCAGAATCACCATATCAGCTAACTAAAAAGTAAAATATAAGGCACCAATCAAAGCTATACAAAACCAGCACAAAGGCAAATCTTGTTTATAGTAGGTCCTGAAACATTCTTATGTCTATAGAGTCAAGAGAAATTAAACCGTACATATCATCCATTGCTTTCTAATGTTTCCTATGGCCACGGTTTCCTGTTAAACATTAAGGTTCAGGGAGAGGAAAGGAAACCAGATAACTGTAGTAGACAGCAGTTCTACTACATTAGTTCTTCTCATGTTTGCCACAGAGATACCCCCTGGTATCGCTATGAGCCTTCCAAAGTTCTATTTGACTGGCAATGAGCATTTCTGCTTGATTATGTGACAGGCATATAGTTTAAAACAAAAGAAAGAAGCAATTGAGATAAGCTGCCTCTCCAATGGAATTCCTCATATTTGAATTGCCACTCCTTCAAATTATTTCACTTCCCTCTGCTTCTCCCATCTCCATCCATGGAACGGGGACAATGATGGTATCCAGGCGCTATTGGAGAGGTTAGGTGACAACCTGTGTAAAGTCCTTAGCATTGCACACGACTTATGCTAAGCCCTTAGCAAGGACAGCAGTTGTTAGGATCAATACTTTGTGCCTACTCTTCTGTGCCTTCAGATTCCATAATGTGAACAAGCCCACAGGAGCCCCACGGGCTTGCAAGGTACCTCAGAAAACTAACCCCTCTTCACATCCTTTTGAACACCCACATCCAGCAACTAGAACAAGAGTATCACTCTTCCGAGGTAGTACTAGAGCCACCATTACTGCAGTCCTGTATCTGTTCCCACAAGTATTAAGAAAGACATCTATGCTCTTGCATTTTTTCTCATTATTGTCCTAAAATGGAAGTAGGCAATATTACCTATCCACATGCTACAAATAGACAAAATTGTTTGTTTCTCCAGCCCAAAGAAAAGACTTGAAAACCAACTGCTAAAATAGAAACAAGAGAGAAAAGAGATTATGGGTCAATCACTAGAATTTTTGCTTGTGTTTGTTTTACATTGTTTTTATATGAGACAGGATCTCACTCTATAGTCCAGGCTAATGCTGAACTCATTGTGTATCCCACGTTGGCCTCAAACTCACTGCAATCCTCCTGTTCCAGCCTCCCAAGTGCTGGGATTACAGGCATGTGTCACCACATCTGACTTATGTGGTGTCAGGGAATCAAACCCAGGGCCTTGAGCTTGCTAGGCAAGCACTCTAACCATACTCTAAGTATGCCTCCAGCCCTCATTTGTTTTCCATTTTTAAAACATCAATGGCACCATTTATAAACTGAAAAAACATAGACACATAAACATATAAACATGGATATAAGTAATACCATGCAAACTGAGCACAAATTTCTAAGTAACCATTCAACATAAAAATATGGTCATTCACCTAGTAAAACTGTGCACAGGCATTCACATTTCCTATTATATAGCAATAAGAATCTTCTGATGAGTGGGTGGAATATGGAATGCTAATTCTGCTGACCAATATCATAGATAAGCATTTTACAGAATACAAATATAAGTATTTTAGTGCGATTAAGTCCGGAATTCTTGGGTGAACAAATTCCATTCCCCAAATTGTGAAGATGCAAACTGTAGGAAATTGGCTAGTTTCTTGGAGCTTTTCTTGGTAATATATCTCACAAATGAATTAGTCCACCTCCCAATCTCCTAAGGGTATGAATCCTGCCTCAGAACAAGGGAAATATCACCTGAAACTAACTGATCATTGCTGATTTGTGTTCATTTCACTTGACAGGTTAATGTTTGATCATATCTGGCACAACCGATATAATGCTACAAATAGACATTTGCATCCGAATTGAACTATCTGCGTGTCTTCTCCCCATAAAACAAATTCACAGATTAGTTGGTGCCAGTGCTTCATCACGAGTGAACCTACCACCAAAGAAGTATTTCTTTCGAACAGAGTACTATTCTACTACAAACATTCTATCTCAATTTTTCTGATGATTAAAGGGGATTTTAATTATGCAATCAATGAGAAAATAGATAGAAACCATCTGGACATTCCACTGTTTTCTGCCAAAGAATTTTCTTTTGTTTTACATATCAATGACTTAAGCTAACAAAGGAATTTCAGTGCCAGTCATTTGTCCTTGGCAGGGCTGGATCTTTTTATGTTATGAAAGATCTTTTAAATTTACTGATTGAGAGGCAAATTATCCCACATGGTCAGCGAATTAACCTCAACATTTTCCTACACATAAAACTAAGAACAAAGGGTATTTTTTAATTACTTGATCTTTAAAGCATACAAACTTTAAATACTTTTGTGCTGTAATGTTTTTACTAATCAGGCTGGTCAAAACTCCAAAACACTTTCTCTTTTTAGGCACTGAAGAAAAATGCTTAACCAGTAAGGTACTAAGAAAAAAAATATTGATTTTCAACAAAATACAAGAATAGAGAAGGAGATGGCACAAAAAATCAAGCAACCAACCAGGAAGGTTTCTAGAAGTTATGTTACTATGCTACTGAAAGGTTAGCTTTACGTGAGTTAAGTCTTTAGGAAACTACAAAAAAGAAGGATCCTTGGAAATTACTGCGCAGGAGTCAAGCTCCAAGAGTGAGAATCATGGCTGAATGCCCCACGAATGCAGTAAAGTATCAGGACACAAACCAATGATCAGAAACCAACCTTCGCTTCTATCACTTGGCCTAGAATGGAAGAAAAAGGAAAACATTTGTCACAGAGCTGGCCCAGAACTTTGCCGCGTTTCTTTGTTGAGCACTGCGACTCTGACTTCAAAAAGTGAACTTATTCCTTAAATGTACTCTTTGTATGGAAAAGTAGCTCCTTGCATGAAGGCAAAGAAGTAAGAAGATGCTGTTCATGCTTTGTAGAGGTATCTATCCAACAAGCAAAGGCTTATTGATGTGACAGATGAGTTTAGAAAATCAAGAGCTTCTGGGAAAACTTTTTGGCCAAAGAATACCAAAGAATGACATTCTCTTTTAAGGACAAAAAAGTTCTAGTATAAAATTTGGGTTCAAAGTAATATAGTTTAAGGATAATTCAAACAACCAATATACAAAACTTTTTCAAAGATATCTTAATGATTTCAATAGAAGAAAAAGAAAACCTGGAAATTGGCTTAAAATTTATTGAACTGTCAACAACTCTGTAGGACAGAGAAAGAATTTAACCAAGAAACATTTCTGCCCTTTTGGCACTTTTAAAGTGCTGTAGAGTAGGAACTACTGTGAAAATTCATAGAGAAATAATAAAAGACAAAAAATTACCTTCTATCTTTTACTAAGTTGAGGTCATCCTATTTTCCTTAAAAAAAAAAAAAAGAACATTTTCCATGTTACAGTCAGATGAGCTTCTTGATTTTGTTATTGCTGTTAACAAACCTTAAGTCATTATTAAATATCGGGAAGATAAAATTTAACTCACTATGTGGGGCCTCAAGAAATTAAGCCTTATCCAAAGACATATTTTTATTATGTTGTAAGGATTTTTGATGAAATTCAAAATTAAATTAGATTTCCCTATAAATTTTATGAAATTATTTTGTCTTCACCTTAATATTTATAGATCCTTGATGATTGCCAGATTTCAAATCAGTTGTATAGCTCCTCACAAATTAAATATTGTATATTAAAAGATGATGTAGCTATTTCTAGATAAAATAAACATAAGACCAAAAAGCTACATGGTAAGGCACGTTTTAGAACATCAACTGAAAGAATGCTAAATATAGTATGACTGGAAAACATAAGTAGAATGGATTTGACAAAAACAGTGAAAAGATTTAGCAATGTGTGGAAAGAGCGCAGCTTTGTAAAAGAAATTGCTTTCCATTTGACACTGGCCTTGATACTGGTCTTGACTTTGGCCAGCCTGGGCAAGTTAACTCTAAAAAACTCAATTTCCTCCTGCTTTTTAAGTGAGATTGTGTATGTGATATAACTACCATAAGGCCAAGCATATGGTATATACTCAGTAAATGGGAAGCCTCATTTTTTCTTACCGAAGAACTGAGCAAGAGAATGAAGACATACAGCAAGGGGAAAATGGAGGATACAAGGAAACGACTGTATCTTAAGAAAAAAAAAATACATACATATATGGTGGCTGAGAAGCCTACTTCACTTCACAACAATCAAATGGGCTGCCTGCTCAGAACTTTGAGCTTTTTTCAGTCAACAGCCCCTGGCGGAATGAAGAATTATAGGGGATTCGGGTTGGTTTGAAGTCTGTCTAGCACTAGTCAGGGACAACCCGGTAGAAGCACACTTCACTGCTAGCTCACGCTAGACGGTGGCATTCGAGAGGCACACTCACCTTGTCCAGTGAGGATCTGCTGGTTGGCACGCCCCATCCTCCTTCCTCTACTCCCTCCCTCCTCCTGGGCGACCCCACTAGTTAAGGCCTTGCTAATTGGCCCGAGGTAACTTCCCCATTATCCTAGTCTATTTAAGATTCCTAAATAAACTGGACTGTGTTCACTGAAACGGACTCCCAGAGTGTGTACTCTGTCTTCCGGCCCCTCCTCAGCTGTTCTGGGGGTCCCTGCTGAACGCAGACCCCTAAAAAGAATGATGATGCCTCTCCCAACAGCATACCCTTTCCCCCAAAGTACCTGCAGTTTAGGACCTTAGTGGGATGGCAGTCCCAGCCTCCGAATTCCTATGGGATCAAGGGAGAGTCAGGCTGCGAATGCAATGCAGATGGACTTCTCCCACTGCCCCGTCCACCTTCCTCTCTTCCTGTACTGATATGAAAAGTATTCCCCATTAAACTTCCTGCATACAAATTCCCATCTTATAATCTATTTCTCCAAGACAAAAGAAAACTCCAGGAGCACAGGAGAGAAGAGACTGAACTGTGGAAAAGCAAGAGAATTTCATTATTACCAATGATTAACATAATAATTGCTCTATGTTGTTTATGTAATGTGGCTGTTCCACCACATATTAATTATCTTCATTTGAGAGATATTGCAGCTTTTGTGATCTGCCTACTGTTACGGAGCCAGCAACTGAAAAGCTGGTATTTTCATGCGGAGTCATTCATCACGGAATCCTAGGCTTTCGTGACATCCCTGCCTTTAAGGGAAAGGCATGGCAGAGGAGGTGATATGAAAGGGAAAACATCCGTGTCTCCCGCTGGCTTCCGGTCACCTTGTTCACATTTGATTGGTGCGGCACAGCCTTTACTTTCTTATGCCCTGAGCTTTGTAAACTTTTCTCAAATCCATTTCTCAATCTCAGAATCCCACAGCATCTGAATCCTCTCTACGTGTTTCTTTCTGCCTGAATATCCACAAAGGAAAATAGCATTTCTACCAAAAGAAAAGGAGATAAACGGATAAACAGTCGTGGATTTTACAGTCTGCAAACAGAATTTTAACCCCAGATCTCCATTTACCTGCTTTGTGGTCTTACAAGAATTGCTGAACCTTTCCTAGTCGCTGCCTGTGCACTGCGAGGTAGAGGAATGGCCACCATTCCGCGTGGCGGCGGTGAGGCTCGCCTGAGGGAACATAATGACATGGAGCATAGCACATGCTATGTGCCTTCGTGCGTACTAAACTCTCCATCCTCATGCTTGTATAGAGAAAGCTCCCGGTGGTAAGAGTCCATTGTCATGAAATCAAATCCTAGTAAATAAGTGAATAATTTGTCTCCCCCAAACCCATGTCTGATGCCCTTGAGAATAGCCCATTCTGACTCACAATACACACATGCAGGCCAACAGCAATCTCTAGCTTCTCCAGGTCTTAAATCCATAAACACTGACTTCAGACAGGAAGTACACTCCCTCGATCACATAACAATATGTGCAGGAAATGTCTGCCATATTTTATGATGAATAATTAATATTTATTCAATAGTACATGCTGGAGATTCCAAGTGTTTTACATGCATAATGTTATTTTGTTCTGATGAGAAATCTATTTCAATAAAATAATAATCTGTTTTATAAAAAATGGAAAGCAGTATCACAGAAATTATCCTTCCTCCAGGCTTAGGACAGATGGGAAGTTGGGACCATCCTTGTTGTCTAATTAACAATATTGAAAGGAGAGGTGAAGGACATAAAAACTAGAAAGAACCATGGAGAAGAGTAAACTTAAAAGGAAGGGGTGGAGGAAGCATCACCCTTTCGGATTTATACATATCAGACTACAGTTGTATGTCACATGTCTGGAGCACAGGTAGAATGTGCAGAGTGTACCGGAGGGCATTAGTAAAGTAAACCCATATCAAGTACAATTAAGTAAATTGCTGGAAACTGCCAAAGCTCTGTATGATACTGATAAGTTGTGAGCCACCTGCGTGTAGACTCAGTGTGATAAAATCACTATCTGTAGCCTGTGGACAAAACCCTTGTATGATGAATAACCAGAACCCATGTCCGCCTGCATGTGGACCCTGACAAAATCACTATCTGTAGCTTGCAGACCTGAAAATAGTATATGAACCGTCCTGGCCCTAAGCTCAGGGTCGAGGTAGGAGTCACAGACTCTGAATGCAAGATACGCGACTTGCTCCTCATCCTCAGCCTCCTCACCTCCTGAGTGCGAGACCCCTCCTGGAGAAGGAGTGATTGTCCAGCCGGGCAGCTACTGGTGGGTCCTGATCCAGCTATCAACTAGCGAGCCCTGGACAAGCTCATACACTGGTGAGCTGTGTCGCTGGTAGTCAAGAACATATCGCATGGTGAGCATAAGGGACCCAGGACAGGAATAGTTTTAGGAGGCAAAATAACACTTGCTTTCCTGTTTAATTAGTTAATTGATTGATTGATTATAGTTTGATTTATGAATTGGATTGATTGATCATTGTGTGAATAAAGAACATTCCCAGGTAAATTCATTTGCCTCTGTCCCGTCTGTCTCCTCTTATGCACTGCTCGCCACAGCACAAATATTATGTAAGTTTAATATTTGCAGAAAGCTATTTCCTAGAAAAGAAATGGAATTTAGCAAAATCCCAATTCATTTTTGAAGTAAAAGAAAATGGAGAAAGTTGTACATTCAGCCATTTGGATTAGTTAGATTTGTTTAGAATAAAAGTTAAGGTTTTTTTTTTTTTTAGCAAACTTTTAAGACAAAACAAAGGAAGAAATCTAAATTATAGTGACATTGCAATGGGCTTAAAATGCCCAGATTGAAGACCAAAGTTCTGAAACCAGATAGTTTGCCCAATCCACTAAGCATCCTTCTTTTAAGTAAGTTTGAACTGTTGGGATGTTATTTCTCTTTTCACTGAGTATTGACCTGATTTTTCCTGGATCAAATAATGTTATTTGCTTGAATTGGTCATACCAGTTACTATAAATCAGAGAATGTATGTTTCACCAAGTTTGATAGCATAATCAAATTATGAACTGCTGAAGTTAATTCAATTGAATAAAATGAGCTTTTGCATTGTTAGATGATTGTATTAAATGAAAATTTTTTTATTTTCTCACTTTTTCTTTCAACCCAGTGTTCACTAAGGCCATTTTCCAAACAGCTTCAAAACCAGTTGATGGATAGCTAGCATGAGCTGCGAACTCACGTGACATCAAAAGTACGAAAGTGCCTGCCTCCCCAATTTCTAGGCGCTGGGAAAACCTTCACCTCCTTCTGCTCTTGGAAGTTTTGAAAAGCTAGTTGCCTCTTCTATGTCATTATCGGATTGGTGCGCTTGCAAAGACTTCAAGTCATCATAACAAGAAGGCAGTGATGGAATTATATCTTAGACAAGGAATTTGCCTACAGTTTCTTGTCCTCCGTGTAAACCCCTCGACTTTGCAACTCAAAGTTAAACACAAGGCCTCCTCAGATGGCTCCACATCACAGGGATAATATAGGAGTTAAGCGATACAGAGCTGGCACTATGACTCCGTCTTTGAATTCTATCTGACAAGATGGGAATCTTTACTTTTCACAACTAAAATAGCTTCCAAAGGGATGGTGAGCTTGCTATTGCTGTGTTTTTCTTGGCTTTCTTGATCTTCAATTTAATGTTTCAGAAAGAACCTAAGCCTTAGTCGGCAATTTTTTTCCACAAAGGGTGACGTAGTATTTTAGACTTTGAGAGCCATATGTGGTTGCATTATTGTAGTACAAAAGCAACCTTCATGCAATATAAAAACAAGTCAGTGTCTTAAGTGTGTCTTAATAAAACTTTATTTAAAAAAACGAATAATGGATGAAATTTGGTGAAGAAGCCAGTTTTTTGACCAGTGACCTAAGCCAAAAGGTTAATAAAAGCAACTGTCCTCATACCACTATCACCTAGGCCACACAGGGTATTCAAATATGATAACTGAAGAAATTAAAAATAAATGTTCAAAGGCCCAAGAATCAATTCCGGGTCAGTCATAAATGTGAATACACAATTTCCACATCTGCAGTATGGTACAACATAAATTCTCAGTTAATCGGAACTCAAATTTATTTCATGCCTATATGAATCTCCACCTTTCATTCTTCATATATCACTATCATCTTTTGAGAATTCATTCTGCCTTCACAGCATCATTGAAAGATGCCTGACGGTTAGGCTGTGGCCCTACACGTATTTGCTCTTTTAAAAAATGCTGCAAGTAGAAACAGACATATTTAAGAGCCATTTCTTTTCAAGAGTTTCCTCTCACACGTTGTTTTAATTTCTGTTTCATCGAGGCAGGTAGGTTGTCATCTGCTTGATGCTTGACAGCTTTCAGTGGTTTTAGCTAAAAACTTGGCAGTTGATTTTTAAAAAAATAAAGGCAACCAATGTTTTGACAAAATTTGACCTTCTGCGCCTAGAGAAATTATTGGGTTTTTTCTTTAACATGTTTTCAGACCAACTTTTCCCAGAAAGGATTTGTGTCTTTCTTCCCAGGCATTCTCCCTTTTTCAGTCATCTGTCATAACTGACAGTTTACTGACTGAAAGAGGAGTTTTTAACTTTCGGTACAAATTAAACAACATGGCATAGCAAATAAGCCTTATGGAATGATATGCATAATGCTTTTTAAAGGCATTTCCACTATGAATCCTATCATAAAAAAATGATACCCAGATGCCCAAATAAATGAGCTCACAATTACAATCATAGTAAACTATTGGTTTTAAAGGTTTATAGCAATAATTTATTATAAATGGGGCCAACAGAATTTTTAAGTAAAAATTAAATTTCAGGGAGGGGGTTGAACTTATTTCCATCACTTTCTATAAAGTATTATTATTATTATTATTATTATTATTATTATTATTACTGTTGTATCTTTTCTTCAAACAAATTTTTAGCCAAAATCTTCCTGGAAAGGAATATTAGCACAACCTTAAAAAATAGTTTATAGCTAACTTATTCTCCTTTCAAACCTTGGCAGGCTTACTATCGAAAACATCTGTCAACTTTTAAAGACTACAGATGCCTAGGCCCATGAGAGGGTCAGACTGTGGGATCCGTGGGTCGTGATAGAGATGCTCTCCGGGTAATTGTTACGGTGCTATTTCAGATCGTGAAATCCTCCTCTCAAAGGACTCTCTCTGAGCAAGTGGGCCTTACTCTAGTAAGACTTCAACAATGACCAAAAAGGCCCAAGATTCCTGCTGTCAGCAGTGAGCAGATTCTCTTTCCATCCTTTTAGTATTCATCAAAAATGAGGTGCCAGCAACAAAATCTTTTATCTCTACCACAGCATCGGTGTTCACCACAACAGACTCCCTTCTATTGACCAACTTTTCCAAACTCTTAAAACTAGCTGTTGTTCACATACTAAAGTGTGCTTTTCATAAAGTCAAAAAATAAAGTGACTTTCTGGTTCTGATGTCACAAAAAATGTGTGATATTAAACATATTATGTTATGATTGCACGCACCAGTATGTGAAAATATTTCTGGCACCTAGACGTAAAACTCACTGCAACAAGGTGTAATACCGTCACATTTGGGATGTTCAAATGGATAAGCAGTACTGATTAAAACAAACCAAATAACAAATATTTATTGAATATTTATGTGTGCCAAGCAAAAAGTTTAAGCAAAACACTCTTTCTTAAAAGAACAGAGTTTTGGTGACTTTGGTGCCATGATGAATTCGCTTGTTCATTGAATTTCCCAGGAAATAGATAAATCTCCCAAGAGAATGATATTTCAGCAAAGCAAATCACTGAATATAACAAATGTTGGTTTCTCTTTTCTAGGTTACCAAAAGTTTAAAGATTTTTTTTTTTATTGTTACAGACTTGACTAACTGAACAGTTCTGTATTGCACATATTGATCTTGCACGTTTTTGGTAATTAAAGTTTTCAACATAATGGATGAATTTCCTCTAAGAGAGTTTAAGGATACGTGCAGTTGTTTCTCCCAGATGCTCTGGCTCAGCTCAGGGGAGTTGATATTAAGAATCATCTATAGAGTTAAAATAACTTGTTGTGAGTAAGACACTAATGCTGCACCTGCCGTCACAGAGGCAAGGAAGAGGTAGGCAGTCAGGGGAGAAAGGGGAAAAAAAAGGATGCCTCCAGTTTTTTTTCTGGTTAGCAACTGGAGGGTTGTAATACCACTTCTACCAAGGTAGGAACAGCATAAGGAGCATCTCTGATGTGACAGAGATGGGAAGAAATGACCACTTCAATCACAAACAAGAGCAAATACCTTCAAGCGAGAACAGGTAGAAGAAAACAACATTCCTATAGGACATGGTGGCAGAGGCCTACTACTCAGGAGACTGAGTCAGGGGACTGCAAGTTCGAGACTAGCTTGGGAAATTTAGAGATTCTGCCTCAAAAAAAAGATGAAAGAAAGAAAGAAAGAAGAAAGAGAGAGAAGAGGGAAAAGAAAAAGGAAAAAAAAAAGTTCTGGGGATGGCTCAACAATAATATACTTGACTGTGATTACACACATCAGCAGGTGAAAATGTGGGGGGGACCTACATTTAATCCCCTATACCAAGAGAGGGAAAAAAATTTTTAAGGAAAGAAAGAAAACTAAATAAGTAAATAACATTCCTGCTTAAACTCTTTTTTGTCAAAAAAAAATTAAAAACAAAAAAATTTTTACAGAGGGAGGACAAATACAATACATATAGAAAAGCTGAGATTAGGTATCAGCCAGCTATTTTCCACAATGATGCCTTGTAACAAGTAATTATACAACTCAATGGCTTTAAACAATAGGCATTTACTTAGGTCAAGCGTCTGCTGCTGATTGATGGTCCCTCTGATTCCTAGGGCTCACATTTCTGCGGACGCGTACATGCGTGGACAGGTTTTAAGGCTTTGCGGCACCAACTGTGATGACGCAGGACTACTATGGGATCTCGCGGCCTCAAACATACTCATTGTCAAAGCAGTGACAAAGTTGATAGAGCTAAGACCGCTAGAGCATGACACCTGAGTCTTGGCACAGCTTCAGACGCACAACCCTATTGACAGACCAAAGCAAGTTCAAGGTCACTTTCAAAACAAAACAAAACAAATGAATGGTGACCGAGAACCAGATGCACAAAACTTTAGAACTGAATGAAACTTTAGAGGTTATATTCTCAAATCCTTTCACTTTCAAGAACTTAAAGCGTAAGGTGGTATAATGACTCATGATTAATAATTAATTTATAAATGCAAGATAAAAAAGTACAGACTTTTCAAAGTTCTAGAACTGTGCCTTTCCATGATACAATGCCCCTCTTTCCTTAGAGTGCTCAGCATCTTTAAATAATGTGTCCTGGTATCTCCTGACATAGCTCCACCTACAACTGGGAAAACCACCTCTGCCGCTGCTTCCTAGCCCAGCCCCTGCTGGACAGCTGGTCATTGCTACCATAGATTTTTTTTTTTCTGGAAGGGAAGGGGAATTGCCTTTTTCTCTTGTCAGTAAAATATGATCTGTTTGTAAATCTAATAGATGACTGGCTATTTTCTAAAAAGTTGTCATTTGCTAATGTTTCTATTCAAACTTTAGATTTCTTACAAAGATGTGCTCTTGAGGCTAGAATTCCTCACAGTTATTCATTTGAACAAACTATTCTTGCTTGCTGTTTCTTTGAGCTATCTCACACTTGAACCACCTTATGTGAAACCATTTTCATACCACCTTGACAGCCTTTGGAGTTGTATTCATTCAACAAACACTCAGGAAGTGCCTTCTATGGGCCTGAGACACACACTCCTCCTCAGGAAACAAACACAAGAGACCGCCCTTTTTCTAGGTTGTTAGGAAAACTGAATTCTTTAGTTAATCTAAACTGAGATGGTAGGGAATCATTAAAGGAATATATTAAAATAATATGTTGCAGAATTTACCTTTGATACCCAAAGCCACAAAGGACTGACGCTATCCAGTATGGTCTGGGAGAAACGTGGCAGAATGGAGGGTGGGAACAGAAAGGGAAAAGCTGCTTTACTTCGTAGTGATTTCAGATAGAGATTTGACACTATCCGCTGATCAAATTAATGACTCAAGATGGGGAACCGGATGAGTGATGTGCTCCTAAAGGAACCAGCCGTGGCTGGAATTCGAGAGAACGTAAGTTTTATTAGAGTATGTTGAGTTTAAAACAACTGTAGATTATATGAAAATTGATGTAACATAAGAGAAATTATGCAAACAAGCAGTTAACTGCAGTCAAAATTCAAGCCATACTCTATTTTTCACGTTTGTTTCCTCAAATCGGTATGCAGGAAAAAGGGGAAAGAAAAAAGATAAAATAAACAAGTAGCTAGCTTTAAAGGGTATTTATCATACCGGATTTAACAAGATTTACTCCTGCTTTTGAGAGGTTCAAACTGCATTTGCAAATTAGGCCAATTTTTATAACAAAATCACCTATTTTGGTCACAGCTCAAACATTAACTACACATCAGACATTTTGAAACAAAAAGCAGGCAGCCTTCAGAACCTCTTACTCCTTAAAATCAAACCAAACCAAACAAAGGTGTCAGTTTAAAGCTAACTTGGCTTTGTTTTAGGACTGATGTGAAAACCATCAGTGTAATGGTTCCGCTCTATTTAATTCCTCGGTATTTACGCTCTGATCTCAACTGTACATTGTTTTTCGTTATTCACATACCAGAAGTAAGCCCCAACGCAACGAGAAAAAAAAAACTCATATTAATAAAATGTTAAATGAGCCTCATTTTTTTTTAACTTCGGGAGCCAAGTTTGCATTATTTTATTTTGTAATCATTAAAACCAGTGGTATTGCAACACGTTAGGCGCTGTTATGGTGCTTTACCATGTTACGTTATCACACCAGCCTTAAAACAGGGATCTATTCATCGCTACGCAGTGACAGCGAGACGCAGGCAAGTCACGCAGCTAGCAAACAGCGCCACGGCGACACGTGGCAAAGGTGGGATCTAAACGGGGTGGCCTGTTGAAGAGTCTCTCCCCCAAGCCCTCAGCTGTCCTACTTGTTTGCTTCCCAGATGGCATTGCTCTTGCTTTCCTCAGTAAGTGAAGCTGGGCTCTAAGTGAGGCCAACGGGGCGTAAGGGACAAACCCCCTCCTGCATGTGCGATGCCGATCCAAACTGCCAGCCAAGCGTCGTCATGATTTCCTTCTTCCCCCAACCATCTAATTAAAGAACTGTCACTGCTGAGACTTAGCAGAATTTATCTGCTGGCGGAAAGGGGGAGAAGATCCTGGCGGGGAGCGGAGACTCCACCCCACGGCTGCTTCCTTCCTGCTTCTGGAGGTACCCAGGAATTAGTGACTGCCCATCGGAGGCAGGTAGAGAAAGGGGTGACGGACTGTGTGTCACCCAGGGAGGCAGCTTCACACTGAGAAGAGATAATTGTCCCCATTTTACAGGAAGTACCTGGCCCAAAGAATAGAAGTAACTTTTCCACGGAAATAGCCAGAATTTTAAACCCCACCCTGTTTAGCTCCAAAGCCGGCACACTTCCTACACTGAGCATGTTCAGAAGGGGAGAAGGCAGCTGTGATGAGGGGACCTTAACGTGCTTTTTGTAAAAATAATATGCACAAATAATATTTTGTAAAAGTAATATGCACAGGTTTTGATATTATTTCCTGGTTGGCAATAGATGGAGAGGCGCTTCCTGAAATAGTCTCTAGAGAACATAAATTTAGTCAAAATTAGAAATGACATCCAGTACTAATAGGCATATGCCTATATTAAGTTCACTGCCTATATTGACTTGGAATTTTTTTAATTGTGTCTCAGAATGAATATATGCACCTGACTGACAGATATCTTCATTTTAAATATGTTCATCTGAAATAGTCACTTAACATGCAAAATGGCTATCCTCACTGATTCCCTGTCAATATATAATAAGAGTTAGAAATGTTTCTAAGGAAAAAATAAGCAAAGAAGAGGCAAAATGCATCAAATTTTATATTAAACAAAAATTTCCATAGAGTCATTGTGAAAAAAAATGGAGTCATGTTTAAAGAGTGCTTAGCACAATGCTTGGCAGGTTGTGAATTACTGATTAGTGGTAGAGATTTTTATGACAGAAAGACCATAAAATTTGAATATTAAATAACCACAAATTTGTTGCTACCTAAAATGCTTTTATAATACTTTCAACAATTTCGGTTATAAGTTTTAACTATTTCATGCCAACTGCAATGTAATATACTTATTACTTTTCCATTTATCTTATACATAAAATATTTTTAAAGACCAGTTTGCATAACACAGTAATATTTGCCTATATCTCTATAAGAAATGTATTTTATCATTTGACATTGATTAACCAGATTCTAAGTAATACAAAATAACTCTAATCGATATTCTCTCAGAATAATATGGCTTTTTTTTGCATTTTAAGAAGTAGCTTTCAGAATTTCAAAAAAAAAGTTTGTAATGCCACCTTTTCTTGTTATCCAAGACCATGAACATACAAAAGACACTGATTTAAAAAGTTAAGTTCCACACATCCTCATAAGCAAACTTTTTCTTGTAATACAATCATTAGAATCATAAGAATTACAGTGACCACACACATCCATCAAACCATAGTGGTTTTGGGGCTGTCTAAAACACTCTGGAAGAGAAGAGAAGAAAACAAGATTCTGTTGCATTTGTGACCTCTAGAGGCCAACATGAATGTGTTGTATTTTATTCATTCAACAGTGCCTCCAAATACAATCTTCAAGAGCTTGAGATTTATAGACATTAGAAAATTGAGCAAATTTAACAGAAAAGAGGATCCATTTTAAGTTGATATGTTGCCTTGAACTAACAACCACAAACCACAAATTGAAGTTTTAAATAATAATTTGAAAAAGACTCAGACATTTGGAGAACTAGTGTGGAAAATAAAAATCTTGCCTACTTCGCAATAGAGATTTCTAGACTAATTATTTATGGTGAGAAATCAAATTGAGAGTGAACACAGAGAAATGCATTCATTAGACCCTAGGGTCAAAAAAGCTCAATTGTAATGTTGCTTGTTAGGTGTTTTCTAGGGAAGTCACTCACCAATCTTATCCTCAGTGTAGTCAGCTATAAGCTAAAAAGTGATGGTAAAGCCTGCTGTACCTTGTTATTGATAGAATCTGAACGATAGCATAGAGTCTGAATGTATCTGGAAAACTGCCAGGCACTTTCTTTAACCTGAAATTTTATACTTTTTCACCATAATGATAAAACCAAAGCAAGATATCGTTCTAAAGGGTTATTTTAAGTTAAAAGAACTTTGAAGGAGGTCTGTTGCGCCCTCCCTACACTGCTATTATACACCAGCCTTAGTAACAATGGCTAGGATCGAGCGTGAAACTGGAGTTCTAGCTGCTCACTTATGTAGATTGCTTTTTCTTAATGATGAAAATTATGATGTAATATTTGAGATGTTAGGATATTTCTTCTCTTCTCAACATGTTCACTCACCTCCCCAAATACACTACTAATATGTCTTTCAAGTGTCAAATCTTCAGACTAGTTTCTTTGACGGTAGGAGTCGAGTCTGTCTTTTTCTCTTGGCAAATTCATATAGTACATCTTTTATATAGAAAGTGTCTAATAGAAGATGACTAAGTGGTTATTGTAAAACTCTCTCATTGCATCTTTTTCCCCACAAAGCAAAACTTTTTCAATGTCACAGAGCATTACAAGGGATGTCTCAGATCCCTGGCTATCAGCTCACTCTCATGCCTCACAAGAAATTTCTGTTAAATCTCACTATTCACCCCAAACCTCTACTAGTAAAACTTCTTCTGATACTGTCAATAACTAATTCCCCTTTTATTTAACAAAAGAAAAAACCCTAATGCCTTAAGATAGGGACTCTAAGTTAAGCCTATGGCATAGTCCTATAATCTCAGCACTCTGGAAGGCTGAAGAGGGAGGATTGCAAGCCCAGCCTGGATAACTTAGCCAATCTATGAAAGCCTGTCTAAAAATCAAAAATTGAAAAATTGTCTGGGGATGTAGCTCACTGAGGGGGCCCTATGCTCAACCATCGGTATCATAAAAAAAAGGACATGGACTGTAAACTTCCCACCATACATTAACCAGTGCATCATTTTCCATAAGCATTATTTCATTCTTCCCTCCTGCCTTAATGGATAGATAACATGGGGTCCCATGCTGCCGTTCCCATGCTGAACTTCTCCACTGCTCCCACACACAAAGCTTTGGCCTGTACATGACCTTGGCTGAGAGACAGCTGCTCCCTCATTCCCTCCTGGCCATGGTAACCCTCCCCAGCCTTAGCAACCTTCTCCAGTCGCCAACACATCTTTCTTGGTCCTGGCAGTTGCTCAGGTGACAACCCCAACCTCTAGCCTGGACCAATCTCCCACAAGTATATACTCCAGCCACCTTCCCTTCCAACCTCTCATACCACCCACTTTGTCTTCTTCTGCCCAATCCCCATTTCACATGCCAGCTGAACAGCCCAATACCCAATTCCGGGCTCTTTAACCCATTTGCACTGAAGGAAGCTCTGTTTACCCCATAATCAGGGCGTTACGTCTGCACTTGCTACCCAGGCATAAGACCACAGAAGCAATGAGCACTAACTTCAGGCTCTCTTGCTCTGTGTCATGTTTTTGGTTTTGCCTGCGTCCTACTTTGAGCTAACAGATGAAGTTGTCTCCCACCTGGAATGAGCCAAAATGCCATACTATACACAATGTCCTCACATCTCTCTGTGTTCCAGTTTCCATTAAGTTCCACAGCAAAGGGAGAAAAATGTGAACTATCGGTGACTTAAATAAGACAGACACTTATTTTTCTTTTTAAATTTTATTTCTTAAGTGAAAATTAAGATTATACACAATTAAATTGAGGCAAATATAATGATTCTTTAATTATCCAAGTTATGGTCCCTTATCCACTATTCTCAACATAGTCTTCAAACTCATGGTCCAATACACATACGCATTCCTGTCAACACACCATGCTCCTAGTTTTCTCCTTTTCCCATTGGCTAGGGCCTAATCATATGGTCCACCCAGATACAAGGAAAGTAAGAAATTGTATCCTTGTTGAGGAAAGTCATGGGCCCAGCTTCCTGTGATTTCACAGCAAGTAGTGAGTGAAGGAATGGATGTTAAAGGACAAGTAACAGCATCACTACAGTTGGCTCCTGTGTTCTCATGCTACTTCTTTTAATATTTTCTCTTTCCCACATTTTCTAGTTCCATATTTTCTAGTTCCACCCCTGTACTAAATCTTTTCCCTGAATTCTTCAAACGCCTTCCTAATCCTTGCATCTCTGACAATTGCTCTGCTCTTTCCTCTGTGAAAGTTTGCAGATTTCACTCTCACTACTTTCACCTCCTGACGTGTTCCCTCCTCAGCATACTGCAGTCTGAGCTATGTTCCTGTTGGGAGTTGACTTGTGTCTCTCAAGAAAGATATTTTGAGGTCTTAATTCCTTTTGCCTATAAATGTGACCTTATTTAGAAATAATAATCTTTGCAGACATAACTGAACTAAGAGAGGTCATACCAACTTACAGTGGGTACTATATGTAGGACCAATTCGTCACGAGAAGCTTATGTGCATATAAGACACAGACATAGACAGAGCGCGACAAGCTAATGGAGACAGGTGGTTGTAGTGACTCATTCACAAGGCAAAGAGCACCTGTCAATCACCAGAAAGTAGAAGGAGGCCAGAGAGGCTCCTCTCCCGAAGCCTTCGCACAAAGAATGATGTTAGTAATGTTCTGGTTCCGGGTGTCTACATTCTGGGACTGTTTCATTGTTTAAAACCACTAAGTTTGTGTTACTCTATTACAGCAGCCCTAGGGAATGACAGCCCCTACTTACTACACTGAAAACGGTCCTTACTAATGTCATGGGGGCTCTTTATTGCAATATCCTCACAGACTTTTCGTGACTTTTAAAATTTGATCTCTCTCTATAGCACTTACCAAAACTGTTTTTTCTTTGCCCATGAAATTCTTCTGCCCTTGGCTTTTGGACACCACTCCACTGGCTTTTTCATACCTCTCAGGTGACTCCATCCCAAGTTTCCTTTCTAAGTCTTCTTTAGCCTACACCCAATACGTTTGTTACTTTCTTCCACGTTAACACATTTGCTAAAGTAAAATACATGATTCCACTTATGTGAAATATCTAAAATAATCAAGCTCAAAGAAATGGAGAGGAAAATTGTGGTCTCAGATTCCAGTAGGAGAGACAAACAAGAAGCCGTTGTTCAGTGGGTAGAGTTTCAGGCATGCAAGATGCATAAGTACTATAGACCTTCTGTACAACACTGTGCCTGTGACCATTGAAGAGATTATGTCAATTTGAGGGAATTAGGAACCACATCTCCATTAGGATTAGGTTTAGGAACCACGCCTAGATTGGGAATTGAGAATCGGCCTGGATTTGAGTGTTAGTGATTTGTGGGCTGGCCAATGATGGAAGAGCACCTACCCAGATGTGGGAGGGCCAACTGGAACTCCAAGGGTATAAAAGGAAAGCTGTTACAGCTTCTCCTGTGGGGAAGCTCTCCCCTTGGCAATTGTCTATGGATCCTGACTTACTACACATCGCTGATCTTCATCACAAGTTTGTTCCAGTCTCGATTTACACCTGTATTCCGTCATTGATCTTAGTCAACGACCTTCAGGCTCCAGGCTTCACCGTTGTTCTTTGAACAACTGAGATCCTCAGCAGACTTTCACTTCACCAGCTGTCCTGCAGTCCTGGACAGGAGATCTACCACAAGGCTGAGCAGCCATCTTAGACTATCCCTATCACCAGATTTGCAAGCCTTCCTAATAGATCAGTTTTTGTCATAAAATCTGTAAATTCTGCCTTCTGCATTTGAAGAACCCAAACTAATACAGTGCCTATAATTAGAAATACTGTGCTGTACACTTAAACTTTATGAGAATAGATGCCATGCTAAATGATCTTATCACACTTAAATTATTTATATGTGACCAATCCACCACTTCTTTTGGAATGCTTTTTTTTTTTTAGACAGGGTCTCACTCTGTAGCCTAGGCTGGTCCTGAACTCACTATGGAGCCCAGGCTGCCCTTGTACTCAAGGCATTCCTCCTGTCTCAGCCTCCTGAGTACTGGTATTAAAGGCATGCACTGCCACGTGCAGCTTATGTGGTGCTGGGGAATCGAACTCGGGTACTTAGCACTTGATTTAGCACTTGCTAGGCAAGGGCTTTAACCGTTGACCCATTCCTCCAGCCCCTGTTGGAATGCTTATTATAGGTATGTTGAATTTATTTTTTTAATTTAGGAAGAATGTATATCTCTACTATGTTAACTTTTCCCTCTTCACAGTGGAATTTCTCTCTACCCAATCAGATCTTCATTTGTGTTCTTTAGTGACATTTTAAAGTTGTCCCACCATAACTTTTGTATTTTCAGAACAGTCCTTGGATGCTGAACTATGTTTTTGCTATGTTTTTGCTATAAACCATGTACTATAATCTATGATATTTTAATTGGCTATTAGCCTAAAAGAACTTTATTGATTTTTTTTTCTTATTGATTTGTGCTCAGCAAGCATACCAAACTCTCTTTTTAGCTTAGGTAGTTTGTCTGTTGATTTTCTCGCATTTTCTATGTAGAAATTAAATGTCAGTACATACTGACAGTCGTCTCTTCCCTTAGTAATGTCTTCTCCCTTATTTCTTTTACTTCTCATATTTCATTGGCCAGGACATTCAGTCCCTTGTCAAACAGAAGGGGTCAGAGCAGGCATCCTTGTTTGTTACTGACCTTAAAGGAAAGGCTTCTAGAATTTCTCCATTAAGTATGATGTTTGAGCATTTCCATCAGATCTGCCACTTGGGCAATACAGTGTTTAATGGTGTGTTTATTAATAAAGAAATTGAAAACTTCACTTTGAGAGACAGCGTCTCTTGCCAATATAATACTGAGCTCCAAACTAAACTAAAAATCTGAACATATTTTCCAACTTAAAATACTTTTAATTGTGCTTTTACCTCCCAGGTTTTCTCATTCCTTTCTGCCAAATTTTAACTAAGGAAGTAGAGGATAATAGCATTGGTAGCTGGAAAAAAGGATTAAAATGATTTCTGATTTAAGCTGTAGAGACAAAAGTTCTATATCAGTGCATATAAGGTATATAATAATGTAACTAAGGTACATAATAATGTAACCCATTTTCACAATTACATATTATTTAAGCATTCATGTTTTAATGTTTTAATTTTAACTCTCCCTAGGAACTAATTAGCAATTTAATCTTGGTAGCTCATTTCTTCTTATAAAATGTGCATTATGCACACATGGTTCATAAGGTTGCTAAAAAGAGTATACTAATAATATTTACCTTATGAGGCCTTTTAAAGAATTACATAATCCAGTGATTTCTGTGCTTACAATGGTGTCTAACATTAAACTACCATGGTATTATTTCACAAACTCCTTATTAGAGTTTCACAAAAGCTATGACACAGGCAAACTCTCCATGAGTATGTATGTTTTACTGATTGTGCAGATGAGAAAAGTAAAATTAAATATATCAACAGGGCCAACATTCAGTGGACACATAATAATATATTCTTACAAGGTGCTTAAAATGTTGAAACACATGCAACCCACACATGCAGCCTGCATGCCTCTTCCCAAACTTCTTTGGAACAGGAGAACTTTCTATGATCCAGTGACTATCAGGCAGATTTCTGAATACCTACCGAGAGCTGAGGACAGACGTTTTGGAGTTCTGGGTCACTGAGTATTTTGAATATCACCTTTGTTTATTGTAAATGTCAGCACTAAGGTTCAAACCCAGGTCTTTGTGACACCAGTTCTAATTAATATAATGAACTAAATAAAGCAAAGAACAATGGACCACAGGTCTAATAAATAAGTTTCTCTTAAGTAAAAAATGCGAACAAATCCAGAAAAGAGAAGAGCATATTAATAGTGCCTTGTTACTGACAAATTCAATGAGTTTAATAACAAGTTTTTAAAGGTCAGTAGGCTGGAGGAATGGCAGAGTGATTAAGGGCTAGCCTAGCAAGCACAAGGCCCTGGGTTCAATTCCCCAACACCACATAAACTGAGTGTGGTGGTGCACACCTGAAATCCCAGCACTCTTGAGGCTGAGGCAAGAGGACAGCCATGAGTCCAAGGCCAGCCTGGGATCCATAGTGAGTTCAAAACCAGCCTGGGCCACAGAGGCAGACCCTGTCTCTCTCTCCATCTCTGTCTGTCCTGTTCTCTATCTCTCTCTTTCTTTCTCTCACTTTCTCTCTCTCTCTCTCTCTCTCTCTCTCTCTCTCTCTCTCTCTCTCTATATATATATATATATATATATATGTATAAAATGCATATACCATACTTATTTTAAGATCTTTTTTATGTTTTGACACTAAACTGAATATTTCAAAAAATATAATATAAAATGTTTATTTCTTTTTCCAATTAAAGCTTTATTAAAGGCCTTTTCTTAAAGCATTATATACTAAAGCCTTGAGCACATCCTACAAGGTCAGCCAGGATCACAGAAACAATGATTAATTTTATTGTACATTAACATTTTTTTAAATGTCATATGCTAGCATAAAATTTAAGAGAAGTTAGAGAATTAAGATTAAAATATATTGTATAATAATTTTCCAGTATTAAAAAGTTTTTAAAATATAAAAGACATGAAGCATCTTTACCCATAAGATAAAGTGTGAGAGCTAATTTGGAGATTGTCAACTCATAGGCACCTTAAGAAAGCATAGCCAACCTCTGTAGACGTGAAACAGAAAACGAACTTGGCTTGTAAAATAAAATTCCTATTACATCATTTTCAAAGAGTTTATAACAAGTAAATGAGAAAAAGTAACAAATAAATAGTCATAGGTGGCCTTGACTCTTGAGTTTCAAACATCCATAAAGTCACAGTTTGGGATCCAGAGGTTATTTTCTTGTTGTACTTTTCTCATTTATTTTCTAGTTGTTTGTGCACATGTCATTTCTGACATGAAATTATAAACACCCACTGAAACCAAGTCATGTGTCATATTCTTTTCTATTTCCTCAGAAGACCAAACATGTATCAATGGCAGGCAACAACAATAAAACAAGATGGATTAATTAGCAAACTAGCCAAAAGAAATGGATTAGTGATAAGATTTGAAGGCCAGGCAGTTCAACTCTCCAATCAAAGTCAAAAAATATTTGTTGATCCTTTATTCTAAGCCAGATACTTTACCCTTATAAAATGTTAAGACCTTTAGTGTAACATCAAATAATCCAAATAGAATTCCTGGTGGATTTTTTTCTAATGCATTTTGAGGACTCACCTTTTAGAAACAGAAAAACATACCCTTGTTTGTGCCTTACTTAATATTTGTGTAAAATGAGGTACCTCGACACGTGTCTAATGCTGCACTTCAGGAAACCCACATGCATGCATGTGATCTCCAACAAACAAAGGGAAAAGACACAAAACAAGATAATTACAGAATCCCTCCTACATTCGATGATGCTTTGTTTACTATTCAGATCTTTTATTTATTTGACCACAACTTTCCACTCCTCAACAAAGAGAAGTTGGCTTCTGAACGTACAGTATTTTAAAATAGAAAGGAAAACTCTCCCAAGAAACTTAATGATCCCTTTGACTTACCTCCAAAATTCAATTTAAAGTAGCATTTGTCAACCAGTTCAACCAGGAACTGTAACTAAGACCACAATACCACGTGATCAGCCATCTGAAATTCTGCTGACAAATCTTCCGTGAGAACAGGTTACACGTCATCATTAACAAGTCATCAGCCAATCCGCTGAGAGCCATTTTCTCTGTAATTTCCTCTCTGAAAGCATGGAGGTCACACAGCACCACTGTATTAAACGATCCTAGGAAATCTGAAAAATGTTTAAAATGGAGAGTATGGCATGGTGTCTTGTTTTCAACTTACAGGATATGTCAAGTTTTATGTTATCAGACTAGCACATATGGTATTCTCATCACGGGCATCGGAAGTCACATAAAGCTATCATAAGTAGCATAAGGTTCTGCGGTTGCAATTTGCTAACAGTCACATCAAGAAGGAATTTTGTGGTAGCTATCTAGTTCCTAGAGTCACTTTCTCTCCTTAGAAAGCCCAAACCAGAAAATAAATACAAAATAGGAACAGACCTAGCGAGCCCTACTTGGAAGAAACTGAGAACAACTGAGATGTCTCTTGGCTGTTTGTTGCTGGCTAATTGTGGAAATGGTCTAGTCCTGGTTTATCCACTGTATCTTTTGAGCTTATTGTATTTAAAGCCAAATTTTTAGATGGTAAAGAGAAACTCCCTACTCTCTCTTAAAGCAGAGGGAGATGTACACGTGTGGATTGTTGGCTCATGCGGAATTAACCGGACTTTGGAAAAACTTCTGTTTGATGCTATATGGATTTGGGATATTTATTTTAAGTCCCTAGTTCTCTAATCTTTCTCATGAGAAGCTTACCACATCCAACTTCTCATGAGAGACACTCAGCTTCAGGGCCTGACTAAGCTCAAAACATCAAATTTATGCCCAAATTAAGCACTCATCACAGAAGAATATTGATTTAATAGATCCCCAGTCATTTCAAAATCATCAGAAATACAATGTGTTGATCACTTTTGCAATAGCCACCAGTTCACTACTTGTATTCCTGGAAAATATTGTGAATCTGCCAGTCCAAAATTTAAAAAAAAAAACATTAAAATTGTTTTCAGATTACATTAAATCCAAAAATCAAGATTTATATTTTGTAGTGTTACAATGTCACAATGGCTTTCAAGACAGCATATGCTGTTGGGGTTTTTTTCTGCTATTTAACCAATTGCTCCCTCTCCTTCTGTTTTGATGGTCCCCCCTCAAGTTCCTCATCAATTAACACTTAAGTATTAAGTGGCTGGATCACTACTCTTCTGTATATGTACTGATCACTTTTACTTCAATGAATTTCAGTGTAATCTAAATGCTAGCAATGCCCAACTTTATTTTGGATAACTCCTAAATTCCAATCTTATTCAATATTGCCATATCGAATATCCATGATTATTAAATATTACCATTTGGATATCTGATCTATATCTCCAGATTTGCATGTCTAAAATTTAAAGCCCTATATTTATTCGGACCTTCCCTCCTCCTTGTAACCTGTTGTCATGGTTTGGATCTAGAGTGTCCCCCATGTTCCTATGGATACTATGTAGGGTTGGGAGGTGGGGGCCTGGCTGGAAGGGGGCGGGTGATTGGGACTTAACCTGGAGGGGTGTGTGCTGGTTCCACCCTTTCTCCTGGTCTCTCTCTGTACCACCATGTTGTGAGGATCTCTGCCGCTGAAGCTCTGGCTCTAGTCCTGCTCCTGCCCCTCCAGCCCTGCAGTGTGCTTCCATCATTTTCCAGCCACCCATCTGTCAATGGACTGTGACATTCTGACGCTTTAAGCTACAGTAAATCTTTCCTCCCTAAGTTGTGGATGATATCGGGTATTGAGTCACAGCGACGAGAAAGTAACTAAAATTCCTGTCATTTCCACAGTCTTCACCAACTCAATTAATAGTAACTTGTAATTTTTCAGGCCACATATCCTTAAAGTCATCGCTAAGTCTTCTCTTTCTCTCACAGGCAACACACAACTTCTTAGAAGTGTTTGCTGACTCACCTTCAATATACAATGGACTGCTGCTTGGAACTGACAGGGAGAACACACACCAGGAAGAGTATCATCAGTATTACATTAACCAAAGCAAACAAATGCAAAGCGATATATACACTGTTATTCTACTTACATGAAGTTTAAGAACTAGCCATTATGATGACAGAGATCAGAGTAATTATTATATTTAGGGAGTTGCTGGAAGCACACAAAATGATATGGGGAGAATTAAATGTCCCATGGTTTCATCTGGATAGTAGTTAAAACAATCCATACACATATTAAATTCCACCAAACTGTTCCCTTAAAAATTGTTAATTTTAATACATATGCATCATACCTCACATAAGTATACTATGTCTAAAACATATATGGCTGTCGAGAGAGAAGGGTCAAAATGTTGGACTACTCAATCACTCAAAAGGCTCTTTGAAAACATTAAGATCTTATCCATACACTTCTTCATCCCTCAGTGTAAAATCCAGAAATAAAGACTTGTGGAAAGCCTCTTGCTTTATGGGGTAAAACCAAGAACACACACACAGGAGACCACAATATTCTTCAGAATTTGTATGCCAGTACAACCAACTGAAGGAGACAGAAAGCTTGCTGACTCCTAAAACTCGACAGGCAGAAAATAGACTGATAAAACTATTCTGTTTCCAGGTCAGCTATCTTTCATTTTAAAAAAAAAGCAATCATGAACTAAATACGGAGCCACAATTCCAAAGAGTGGAGCCAAAAACCTCAAAGGGCTATTCCTAAGTATAGAAATGTAATACTAGGCTTGCTCACCTAGGGTTCAAAATTGGGACTGGTAATTCCTTTTCCCTCCCATTTTTATCTTTTTAAATGGGAGTGTCCATAATTTTTATCCTATGCTAGTTTCATTATTGTAGTACACGAGCATTATCTTGTTTCTTGCATTTCACAGGTTCACAAAGAGAAAGAGTGGTTCTTCAGGATGGATTCTACTCAAAGTTCCATCCACAACTAATTAGATTATGAGATGTAGAATGTTTAAGTTGATGAGATTTAGGTGAGATTGGACTTCTTATTGTTTCTAAAAATAGATTAAGATTTGGGGAATGTTGGAACCAGGTAAATGCATTTTGTGTAAAGTAAGTGTGAAGCTTTAGGAGAGCTGGAGAATTTATTAGGAAAACTAATGCCCCCCAAAGATGTTCATCCCTAGAACTTAGGAATATGAAGTTCTTGCATTTCCAAAGAGCTTCAGTCTGCTGGAATATATGTGTTTTGTGCTGCCGTCACCTTTGGACACTTGGCTCCTGGTTCTTCAGCCTTCCAGTACAGACTCATTCCAATGATGAGCATCCAACCCTTACGTTTGAACTGATGCTGAATCCTTAACCTTTCTTGTTCTGCAGCTTTGGACTACTGGGGTTGCACTGCTACCATGTCCTGTGTTTCCAAAGCACAGATGTCCATTGTGGACTCTCCTGCCTCTGATCCTCTAAGCCTACCTAATAAGTTCCCTGGTATTATACACATAGTTTCTGTTGATTTGATTTCTCTAGAGAATCCTAAGCCTTAATCATTCAGACACAACTTTTGAATGCTTGAAATATCGGTAGGCAATGTGCATGTATGCATTGAAATTTCATTTAAAAATCAACACTTATTTAAAGAGAAAACTTTCTTTTAAAAATCTAAAAAGAAAAAGAAAAGGTCTTGGATATTATATTAGTAACTGCCAAGACTTGAAGCATGTGACCTGTTTCTCATTTTAGAATGAAAGGCAAAATGACAGAAAGATGCTCTCCATGTAGTTAACACCAAACCAAAAGGTTTCTTAGAATGAGCCAGAAGAATTGAATGGAAATTCAAAAAGGATAATTTACCCACTACCTGTTTTACTGCTCTTTCAAGCTTAAAATCATACTGAACAGACTGAGGAACCATTTCCTGTAGCATTCTGGCTCCTTCCTCTCACCTCAGGTAACATTCTATTGCTGTACACTGTGTCTAGATGTGCTATTATATGAATAGCAAGCCAAATTTCCTACCAAACAACTGCATGAGTAATTAAGGAAATAAACTGGTGAAGAGAAGAGACAAGTTGATTTGCAAAGTCACTAATAAGAGGTGGCAAGCAAATATAATAGAAAGTTCATGTATTTTTATCAAACAACCAATCAAAAATTAAAGCATAACAATATCTAGTACTTGCATTTAAATTACAAATATATGATTTATTGCCATTTTACAGATTTCATCAATTACAACTATATAGCACTACTATAATCATAAAGTAGCCTGATTATTATCTACTCGACACTGATGTTTTGAGTATCATATAGAAAACCAGAATAAAAAATGTTAAGAAAAGGACCCTGCAAATGGGTATCTTATTTTAAAAACGTAGGCTAGTACTAGCATAAATACTTAAGAATATTTTTTCCCTCTACACTGACCTACTTGCAAGACTGAAAAGAAGAATCTCACATCTCTAGTTTCTGGGTGGATAGCAACTGTGTTTCACTGACCTAAGAATATGGAAGAATACTGTAAACCTATAAATGGAAGTCTGTTATCTAGAAAAAGTCAATAGCTTTTATTTGTAATTTTTTATGTTTAGTTTTATCTATGAATATTAATCAACAGCATCATCAAGTGGCATTTTAAGCACTCATTTGGGTTGCAATCTTTGACTTTAAAAAATCTAGTTTTAGAAATCACATCAGTTGATATCAATATGAACAATCTAGATTTATAGGCAAACAAAACAAGCCAATCCTAGAAATATTCTAGTATTCAAATAATTATGATAGTTCATGAGCATAATCATCAGAATGAATAAAAATAAAAAATTTAAGTTTAGAAAGGCATTTACTTGAAATCAGTGAGCCAATGAAGAGTTGATGATATGATTTACATCTAAAATATTCACCCAAAAATCTTATACTCAAAGGTAAGGCTTTTGGAAGGCGATTAGATCATGGGGCTGTTATACTCATGAATCCATTGATGGGTTCATAGCTGAATGTGCTATTAGGAGATGAGGCCTGGTTGGAGGTAAGTTAGTAAGGCATGATTTCAAAAGGTGTATGCTTGTCCCAGATCCTCCCTCTTCTCTCTCTGCTTCCTGGTTATCATAGATAAAGTAACTTTCTTATACTGCATGCTTTCACCATCCTGTTTCTGTCTCACAACCAGCTGATAATATATGAACTACACCCTCTGAACCCCTGAGCCATAAGAAATCTTTTCTCAACTTGAAGTTTTAGAGATCTGGTACAAACTGTAATCCCAGCACTCGGTAAATTTGAGGCTGCACAAATCAAAGTGAGTAGCCTAGTTAAGATTCTGTCTCAAAATTTAAAAAACGGGGGTGGGGGGGTTGGGGGGGCAGAGTTCAAAGTTCAAAGTAAAGGCCCTGAGCCCAAATCCCAGTACTACAAAAAAGCAAATGTCAGATATTTTTCCTATTTAACAAAACTTGAAAGTATGATATTTGGAGAACTACCCAGAGGACAGGTATCTTAGAGGAAAAGAAGAAGGCTTTGTGGGGCTTACAGTGAAATTCAGAAGGTAACTCCAATATGGGAGCTTCCGTGAGACAAGACAGAATCCTCCCAAATGGCCATTAGAATTTTATAATACAGATTTAGTAGCAACCAAATGACCCTCTTTCTTAGGACCATCAAACAGTGCCACTGACTGAAGATCCAGGTTTGGAGAAGACACCATGTCCCAAAAGTTGTTTGCATAGTGTCCTCTGGTGGTTAAAGTCTATCACTGCATGTTAAAAATAGAAACCTCATACACCAGAATCAGCTAGCTCCCTGATCATCCAATGTTGTGTAAACTGGTGACTATTATTTTTCAAGTTCCTACATGATTTTTCATTTATCTTGGTATCAGTGGACAAAAGAATATGGTAATTACAGTCATCTTAATTTAGTGGCCAGAGGAATGTGGTAGACTCTAGCAGATATGGGATTATTTCAGGTCTTGTTCATTGGTTTCCAGAAGAACAAAAAGAAGTCACAAAAAAAGGTGAATACCAAATAAATTGTTTTGGCTGGGAAGTGTGGCGAGTCAGGGGGCAGTCAAAGCCAACTAGTCTGGTCTGGGCAGCAAATACCAAGCGAGCTGCAAGTTCCGGAACAAAATTTTCATGTCCAAACGCAGAGTGCCGCGTTCAGTTAGGTTTCAAAGCTGTCAGGTAGCAAGGTATGAGTGTACAAGCATGATTAAATACCAGACACCCATAGAGGCAAAGCCTTGCTGTGCCGTTGACTGGCTTTGAGCTGAGATCAATGAACTAACCTTTCAGGGCCTCAGCTGCCACCTCTCTAAAGTGAAGATACCAACTTTATTAACTCATAAGATAAGGGTCATAGTAATTCTATGAAATAATAAACACTAGTCAGTAAACTTGGAGCCACAGTACTTTAGAATCTTTTTCACTAGACTGCTATAAATGAGTATTTTACATTACATTGTATAATCCTGAATTTTAACATAGTATTTATTCTATTAAACATTACTATTAAAATCAATAATTATGCTGGCCTTACCCAAGGCCCATCAAGGCTAACTGTCTCATCCCAGGTCACACAGCTGGCAGACCTGGAACCAGCACACCAGGTGCCTGACATCTAGTGCAGTGCCCCTCTATTACACAACCCTTTTACTCCTCTACTCAATCCACAACTCACCACAAACCACACTCTAGTCTAAGACAACAGAGAAACCAGCTGCTTCCCCGACATGTTTCTGTGCATAACTGTTGATCATTTTTAGAGGCAGATAATGTGGCTGCTAAGGTTATGATGAGAAGTTACAGGAAGAACCATCATGAAAACAAAGGAACAATGAGGCCAACACATTGTTGAAACGTTGTTTTTCAGACTTTCATATGCAGACAGGGTGTAGACAAAGGGAGCAATCACTTTCGCGTGCTAAGTCCCTAACAAATTAGTGAGGCTGCCTCTGCTTCCCTGCATGGCTCAATTCAGCCCTGTGGCTGCAGCTCACTGGCTATTTGGCTCTCAGGTTGCCTTTGCTTCAATTTACTTTCCGTCGTCTTCTTTTTTCCCCCATTTTATTGATATGTATACGTGCAAAATTTAAGGTTTACAATGGAGTTGAGCATTTTGTGCACATAGGTATCCTGCCAAGGACACAAAGGCTTTCCCACTCTCTTTCTGTCCCTCCCCCCACCATCCCCTCCCTCCTTTTCCCCCACCCTACCCCCCTATTCCACTTTGTTTTTCTGCTTTAAGTTCAGTGCCACTAGTTTCACTCTGGTTTAGAACCAAGACCTGGAACCGGACTTACCTTCAGAATGCACTCACATCTACTCACATCTCACCAACTACACAGCAACTTTTTTGTTCGCATCCTTCCTCAACCTTTTTACTAACTGCTTTCCGACCAAGACTACTCTGCATCCACTCTTGTCTGGCAGACACAAAATGGACTGAAGTTATCTGTATACTGAAGCTCTGCAGTGGCTTTTTATCACATTCCAAATAAAATTTAAATTCTTTCGCCCACAAACCCGGCTCCGGCTCCCTGTTCATTTCAACCTATCCTGCTCCCCCGCCCCATCCTGCCCCGCTGCTACCTGAAAGTACTGTGCTTGTTCTCAGGTCAGGGACTTTGGTCAATGACATTTCCTCTGCTGAAGAGCTTTGTCCTCCAAGTATGGCCCTCCCACTTCAACCAGACCTCAGCTCAGATGTCTCCTGCCAGAGAAACCATTCTCCAATTTATTCGAATTAGAATACCCATAATTCTATCTGCTCTATCCCCTCACTCTGCCTTATTGTTCCTTCTTCAGGTACTTGTCACAACATTAAACCCCACTGTACATTTGTTAACTTTCATATTATTTGTTCATTGCACCAGAAAATAAGCTGACCAGTGGCACAAACTTGTTTTGTTTATTGTTGTCTCTGTGTGTAGAAAAGTGTGTTGCCCATATTAAGTACTCAAGGAATAAAAATAAAATGAATTAATGCCTCTATATTTTACCTCCTAAGTTCCACATAATGCTTGTGTTTTCCAGCTTGAAAATGCAACCCATGCACTGATTACCTGTGCTTACATATATCACCACAATTTGCGTTTCCACTTTACACTTCAAGGGCTGCAAGATACGGCTCAACTGTTAGATGTTAAGTTGTGGAATCTGTGATCTTCAGTGTTTCTGGAAGAACTAAAATTCTGCAGCAAGCCATTGTACAGAGCTTTTGGACTTTACCACACTTGAGATCAGCTTCAGGGATTGCAGAATCAGACCAATTGTTAGTCCTAGATGAAACTATGTGGTTTTTATTGGTGAGGTTATAATGCCAGAGAATGGATGAGCCTCCTGGGCACCAGCACTGTCAGCTTGTGGCGCTATCTGTCATCAAATATGGTACAGAGAGATGATTTTACTGGAGGTACAAGCCTCAGAACCATCAAGTAAATGAGGATCCCAGTGTAACGTAAGGTTGAATTAAGGACTGTGGACATCACAATACAGTCCAGTTCAACCACTCACACATGTTTTTAATGGAAATATCCTTGTGGATGTAAAAAAAAAAGAGCACACGTTTTGGACCATTAGTCTTTATGATATAGAATCTTCTAGTCTACACTCAACCACTTCTCGATCCTTCCCAAAGTCATTGATCAGCATAATACATTTCCTGCCTATTGGCAAATGCAAAACTTGCTCCAGAAAAGTCAGGCTGGTATAAAACATACGAAATAAGAATTTTTCAAAATCATATATTTTGAATGTGTTGTGAAAAGTGGATCGTTTCTTCCTACTTCACCTTTTTGACTTGTTTATTCATGGTTGCATTTGACAGACAAAAGGTAATTGGCAATTACCGGGTCCCTTGGGCTGTGCCAGATACTTTACCTACACTACATTTGATTTAGTTCTTACAGCAATAATCCTTGAAGACAAGTAGATGATCGATGCCATTTCACAACCAGAAAACAAGCTCAGAGATCTCAAAGGCCTGCCCGCCACAGCTTTACTTCTCTCAGCCTTTCCCACTCTCACCACCTGCCTCTCAGCTGCTCAAGCTAGCCATCCCAGTGCTGTCCTTCTCACTGACCCTTGTCTTCATCGCCACTGAACTCACGAGTCCAACACCCATCTCTATGCCCTGACCTGCGGCAAAACCCACCTATCTCACCTCTCTGCTTCCATGCTCATCAACTGCGTTCTCTCACCCAGCAGCCAAAGCAATTTTCTAAAACATAAAAAATAAAATAAATCTGACTTAAACCCTTCAGTAGTTTTCTACCATCACTAAAATATAACCCATGTTAATTTACTCTGAATATACAACTCTGGGTAATCTGCCTGGACGCCAATGGTGGTTTCTTCTCTCCCTTCTCTAATCATCAGAACCTGTTCCTGGTCCTGGCACACGCTGAGTTTCTCACTGCTTCAGAGGACTTCTTACTGAGAAGTGATCGTCACCCAAATCTTTACATGGAAAGTTTACCGACATCAAGTTCTCAGCTAAAATAACACTTCCTGCTAAGGTTTAAGTATGGCTTGGGTGTGACCACCCAGGGTTCACAGGTTGAAATTTAATCCTCATTGTAAGGTTTTAAGAAAGTGGAGATTTAATCCAATTGTGCTCATTAAAGGTGAGGCCTTTGGGAAGTCGCTAGGATCAGATTAGCTCATCAGAGTGAGTCTCCATGATGTATACTGGTGGCTTTAAAAGAAAACATGGACCAGAAAAGATGCACGTTCTTACAGTCTTTGTCACACACCGTGAGATGGTCTGAGATCTCAGGTGTCTACAAGTCACTAAATGTGGCTCTAGACCTCCAGTACTGTGAGAATCAACTTCTATTCTTTTTTCTTTTCTTTTCTTTTTAGACAGGGTCTTGTACTGTGGTCCAGGCAGTTCTGAACTTACTATGTAGCCCAGGCTCACCTTAAACACATGTCAACCCTCCTGACTCAGCCTCTCACATTCTGGGATTACAAGGATGCAACACCACATCGGTTTATGTAGTGCCCTGAAATCGAATCCAGGGCCTCATGCTTGTTAGGAAAGCACTCTAACCACTGAGGTAAGAGCCCCACCTCTTTTGTTTTTATAAAGTAACTTAGCTTCTGATAGTTGTTACAGTCACAAAAAAATGAACTAAAACACTTCTTCTTCTTAAAGTGAGTCTTTTCTCATGATGACATTAACTAGCCCCATCTTCACCATTGCTTACCATATTACCCATTTATTTATTTATTTATTTATTTATTTACTTATTTACTAGTTGTATTTTTTTCTTCCCATCTCCTTCTACTAAGATACATGTTATAAGATAGTTGGTCTGGCACGTAGTACATTGTAACTTCCACAACTAAAACTGTGCCTAAGACTTTATAAGCACTCAAAAAATATTAGGCGAGAATCGCTTAAGCTTACATGTTAGCTCTAGAATCAAGATTACAATGCAGGTACCCACACAAAAATTATTTCTTGTTTATTCTGACATCCTTGAGAATTTATCATGGAATATTATGAATTATAAAATTTACTATTCATCTTACATATACCGATGCATATGTATTACCTCATTTAATTTAAAACTGCACTTATCCTTCAAGCCCTTTTTTACTTTCACAATCAAGTTTCCTTTATACCGCAATCAAGTTTAATCACTCTCTTCTATTAGCATAACAGCTCTGTTCTGTTTCATTTCTGAAAGTTAACCTATTCTTTCAACCGAAATCTACCTAAACTAGACATTGTTTGACAATACGGATCTGACATTTGTCATTTCTCCCCGTGCCTATCAGATTGTCTCAAACACAGAAGCCACTTAATGAAGTCTGCCGATTCAACTCACTTATACAAAGTAAGGTTTTACTGACTTCTAAAGATATGCAGGTGTCAAAATATAGAGAAAATAGCTCAAGAGGCAAAATGATCTGCTTACTGACGATAATATTTTCAGAGGTTTTACTGGAATGAGTGAGTTCAAGGCAATATTCTGCACATTCTCCATAGAGTGAATTCCATAGAGAATAAATTGTATTTCACTGACTCAGAGCCTATAAATACTTCTCAAGTAATATTGACACAGAATGTTGAATTCCAAAAACTTTTGAAAACCACTAATCATTCACATTCCTCCTCCCCAAATGTCACACAGTGTAAAGCTGATGGATCTTTTGTGACCTGATGATATTTGTCTCCATCCCTAAAGGCTTTTTAGTGGAAATGTGGTCTTCTATCATCCTGCTACAGTTGGTATAAATCCACTGGATACTTTTAAAAAATATTTTGGGAACACAGAGTCATACAAACCAATGTCTGCCTGTCCCGGCAGGGGATAGTAAAAGACTTTACAAACACCAGATGGGATTTAACTGTGTTAATAAAACATAAAATGCTCCAAGAGTGCTAAGTCATTTTTCGAACAACTCAAAGCAAATATATTTGTTTCCATTATACATACTTTTCTTTCTTAAGGAAATTTTAAATTTTCCCAGTAAAAATTTTATCACATTCCTCTGACATCAAACTTCACTCAATATCATACTACAATTGTTTATCCTTTGGATACTATCTACTTACTGATTATTACTTGTGGCTATGTTAACAACTTTCTACTGTTACCACAAGTCCAGAACATATTCGATTCTAACTAAGCATTCACCTGAATTTCAATCTGTCAAATGCGAGCTTCCACAGAAATGCAAGGCAGAAATACCTCTGTCCAAATGACCCTTTGTTGCATCTAACTTTATTGTGGTAGCTGTGCAGTTATGGGTTTTGTTAAATATTTTACAAAATTATAGTTGATAACATAATCTGGAAACATTATCATTTAATTTTATTTTAAAAGATAGTTTTCCTGGAATCTTCTGAGCCTAAAGATTGCAACCATGAAATAAGGTAATAGTTTTGCTAAAAGTGATCAGAAGCACATATAAATCCTTCCCTCAAAAAAGTCACTTTGGCAATTAGATTTTACTGTGTGTTTAGCTCAAATGACAAGCTGGCAGGTTGGGGACTCAGAAGAAGAAAAGTGTCCATAAATGGTTTTTACCTTTTTTTCTTTCCTTACACTAATAATAGAAATTGGTTTTCTTCACCTCAACTGAACATGCCAGCTGTGAGCAAATAGATGCAATTCAGAAGAAAGCACTTGAAAGTCAACCTATGATTATATTTTTGCTTCATGGAATATATTAAGTGTACAATACACAAACAAATAATAAGGAAACTGAAGAAAACTATTCGTATGTCTCAGCCACATTCGTATGTCTCTGAGTTGAGGTGCCTCTTTCCCACCCAAAATAAAGAAACACATCAGAGCAAAATGAGGCTGTCAAAAAAATCAGAGGCAAACACACGTGAGTTCAACAGAGGAGAGTGTCCCAGACTCAGCAGCCAAAATTATGGGTTTCTTAAAAAAACCAAAAACAAAAACAAAAAGAATGACTGTTCATGATATCTTTAATCTCGAGCGAGTGATCATTACACACACACACAATCTAATCATGTCAGTCACTTAATTAAACTCTTCAATGGCTCTCTTTTGACCTCAGGAGAAAGTCAAAACTCTAGAATGCTCTGTGAAGCCCTGATGAGCTGTGCTTCCTAGAGAGTGCACCAGCCTCATCTCTCAAACTGTTCCCCTTACCCCAGGCAGCTGTGCAGCTACATGCAAATCTCCAAGACCATGCCTCTTCAAACTGCAAGGCCCTACTCTCATTTTATCCTGACTAACGCCAATTTATAGTTCAAGCTACCACTTTGAGCACAACTTCTCCAGAAGTCTTATATCCTCTAAGTCCTGGCAAGCTGCCCCCAACACCTGCATTACATCGCGTTGAACTTACTGTATTAAAATTGCATGATGGTTCGTCTGTCTCTGCTACTGGACTGAAATTAAAACCCAATCGAGGTCAGCTATTGCAACATTTTACAAATTAAGAAGCCAGGACATTGATAGAAACTTAGCAGAGGTCACACAGTTAATTAGTAGTCAAAGAAGAAATAAAACCCTGTCTTTTCTTTAATTATCACACTATGTAGCCATTCGGGATGGAGGCATTAGTTCAAACTATTAGTAACTTTTATTAAAGAAAATCTTATATACACAATAGCTCATATATATAAACATATACAAAGCATATATATATAGGTACATGATGCATGTAATATTTCATACACACATACTTATCACCAGACCTGTCATATGTGTTCTGTGCCCTATAAATACTAGCCATTATCAACCCCATTATTATAAGCGTTAGCCCTATTATGTTTGGTTAGAGTTCATCTCTTTTGAGGCAAAACTTCAGAAATCCTGCCAAACCCAGGATTTTTCCAAACAATAAAATCAGTCAGAGCTGATGGTCTTTTCAAACTACTTCCCCTCTTTTCTTTCCCCCAGAAATCTTTAATACCAACTAGTGCTATGCTTCCAAAACAGACAAAATGGGGTTGTTCTCAAAGGAAATTCCTTTTCACCTCCATTCACTGGCGATTATTCTGTGGCTATTGAGGGGGGCTACATTAAAGAGTCTGTGTTTTGTGTTGTTATTCTATGACTATTTTAGCACGATACTCATCTTGATTCTTTTGGCTTGACTTTGGCCCATTATGTGTGAGGCCAAGGGAGAGTGAATTTTTACAAAACTATTTCTTCAGGGATGTGAAACTGAATCTTGTCCCAATGGCAGCAGCATCTATTTAAAGACAATCTGATTTTGTAGGAGCTTAAATGGAAAACAATGAAAACAGGAACTGCCAGCTATTAAATATGTTTCCTGAAACCCAAGCTTAGTAAATTGAGTACCTTGGTTTGTTCCACCTTGGGAAGTTTTGTTTAAATCGATGGAGTTTTGTGAGTCTGGGTCTAAGGTAGGACTTTAGGTTTCACAGAGAAACAAAGCTTTCCAGGAGGAGAATCGGGCAGTGCACAACAAGTACACTGTCTTAATTGTAACATTGCTTGGGGCTCTAAAGAATTCTGTTAGCCCATTGAATCTGGGACTCATTCCTCCACGTAGAAAACTAAGTGCACAATTTAACATATTTGGCATTTTCTTCTTAGGGACGATCCAGACTCCAAAATGCCTCTTTTATTACAAATGCAAAGAAACTTCACAAAATAATAAAATAAAATCTCTGGTTGTCGCCTTTTGCAAAGTAACAGAATGCAGTTGCAGTTTACAACTTTAAATTTCCCGAGAGTAAATTTAACATATTTAGCCATTAAAAATTTTATTTTATAAATTACTATACATTTTCAACCACTTCCTATATGGGAGATTCACATTCTTGATTTAGAATTCAAAGTTTTGTGTTGTGAGTGGAAGAGTGATGTGCTAAAACTTGGCCACATCTGCGGAGCGTGACACTAGACATCAAACTCAATTAGAATTCCTAGGTAGAGAAAGAGTAAGAGGATCACCAACAGAAACATAGGGATGATATGAAAAGCAAACAAAGAGATTGAGCAGGTAGAGGAATAGTAGTCTGGGAAGAAGGCTGGGGGGGGGGGGGGGTGGAATCTCCAATCTTACGCATTAGCCCTTACCTGATCTCAACAATATTGCAAGCACCAGGGATGAAGTAGGGACTCCTCAGCCAATAGAGAATAATCCTCATATTTACTTCCTAGCTTGGGAGACGTAAGACCTTGGTGAAGCCTTGGCACTATCGACATATCTCCTGGAAACTGCAGAATGGACCACAGAGCTTCCCTCAGTGCTTTCTACCCCATCCATTCCAGATGTGACAGAGGTCACCTTATTCTCTGCCCATCCACTATCAAACTCTCCAGGCTTTCAGAACACAAGCCCACTGTGCTCACAGTTGCACTCAACAACTCAACAACTTGACATCTGATATGCCATTGTTCTGAGTGGTATCTTTTGTCTCTGTAATGTTGGATCTTAAATTCATACATCATTTCTTAAATCTGGTAAGGATAATGTTTTAAAACAATAGGAGAAAATCAACTACTCACTTTAATGGCGCCAACATAATGATTCTTACTCATCTTCCAAATTTGTGAGAAAAATAGAAGTAATTTTTTCAAAAATAAAAACAAAGATTTTCAAATTGCTGAGAGGGGATGTTACTTAAAGAATTCTTCATGTCTAATGCAGCCTTTTAAACCATAGTTTTATGGACTCCTATTGTCCTCAACATATGAGCATATAACTACCAGGAAAGTTTATTGAAATTTATGAATGCATACACATATACAAATTTTATGTATACACTATTGCTTTCATAATATTTAACATATTATGCTCCCTAAAGATTTTAGGGTACTTAAGTAAATAAAAACGTCATAATCTTTATTTATTCTCTTTTTATACATTTAATGTCATAAAATTTTAATATCTTGCTTTTGAAGGTAAGAAGTATAGATGCAATATTCTGGATATGTAAACATAGATATGTTAGCAGTCATTTTGAACATTTTGATAGCTTTTTCTTTTCCTCTTCCTATTTTTTAAAGGAATCTCTCTGACAAGTTCTCATCCTATTCAAGTTGCTACCTTCCATCTAAAGCCTTATTTATAGTCCTACTGTCAGACACCAAGAGCTCAGAAGCAGTGCTGAAAACTCATATTAGTAGCCTGTATTTACAGAGTTTCCTTTATAAGCACCTGGCATTATGCAAAGCCTTTTGCCTCATTTAGTCTCCATGAAAAATATCATTAGATTACTATTGTTATTGCTCCATTTTTATATTTGAGGCCACAAAGTTGATGAATAATCAGTGAAACATGGTATCACCCAAAAAACAAACCAAAGCACCAGTAACCGACTCCAGGTAATAGAGTTCCACATGCTGCTGACCAACAATTCAAACTAATCATTGAAAGGAAGCTCATTGAACTAACAGAGAACACAAAAAAAGGCAAAAAAAAAAAATAGGCAACTAAAGGAAATCAGGAAAACAATGTACAAAGAAATGAGAAGGTCAACAGAGAAAGAGAAACAAGCCAAAAAAGGCCAGAAAGAAGTTTTAGAGCTGATGAATCCAATGAGTAGATTGAAAAAAAAAAAATTCATAGAGAAGTTCAACAGCAGACTTAAGTAGAAGAATTAGAGATTTCAAAGACACTGTACTATAAACTACTCGATCAATACACCAATTTTTCAAAAAAAGAGAAAAAAAGTAAAATGAAACAAAATTAGTCATTCAAAGAAATGAAAAGGGAAAACAAACATATTGAAAGAGCGAAAAAAGCCCAAAGGATTCGAGAGATACCATTAGATCTGCCTTATAAGAAATGCTAAAGAGATCAAAATGAAAAGAACACAATTAAAAATATGAAAGTATATGCATGTATAAAACCCATTGTAAAATACAGCCAAATTCAAAATGCTCTCATACTATACTGGTAGTTTCTAAATCACTGTTAATTTTACTATAAACACCAATATATTAAAACACCAATATATTAAAAATAACTTAGCTACAATAATTTGTAAATTTAGTCATGTAAATTATGACATTAACATGAAATGTTGAAGGAGGAGAAAATGACGAATGCCTGAATGAGGTCAGATTGTTACCATCCTGGTATGTCGGTATATCGTATTGTAACTATAAGATTTTGTGTAAATCTTATGCTAACTACAAAGAAAAAACTTGAAGTTGATGGGGAAAAAAGATAAGGAGATTGAATCAAAGCATGCTACTACAAAAAATTCATCAAAACACACAAGAATAAAATAAGGGACAAGAATAAAAAAACTGCAAAACACTCATAAAATAATTTTTTTAAATGGCGATAGTAAATTTTTACCTATCAATAATTTTGTACAAATGGACTAAATTCTCCAAAGACATAATCCAATAGAATTATTATATAAAAATTTCAACAGTATCTTGCCTATAATGGATTTCACTTTAGTTTCAAGAACACTTAATCTGAACATGCAGGATGAAAACTAGATATTCCACACAGATGCTAAGCAAAGTGAAATGGAGAGGGCTCTGCTTACATCAGGCAAGAGACTTGAAATCACAAACTGATACAAGAGACAAATAAGGCCATTTGATAATGACAAAGATATCAATTTATTAAGATGATGTAATGGCTAATCCCGATAGCTGAGCCTCCTTGGATTGAGAAACACCTAGCAGATTAGTAAAGTGGGCTCCTGATTGTGTTGGGTGGGCATGACCTGTGGTCCCTCACCTGTTCCCCTCAGGTGTTTTTTCCCTCCTCTGATTCCTGGCCTTCAGAAATTGGAAGTACCACTCAGCTATAAAGACAGATATGTTGGAGGCTTTTGTGGGTAAATGGATGCATCTTGAGACCATCGTGCTAGTGAAGTGAGTCAGACATAGAAGGTATGAGACACCCAGAATACAGTCATTTCATAGAACTAAAGTGGGGGATAGTAGGAGTGAGAGAAAAGGAAGAGAGGGTAGGAGGGTCAAAAACAAAGAAAGAAGGGAGAGAGAAGAGTTTATGTGCACAAAATACTCAGGTTCAATATAAACATTATGTATCGCATATACACACACTAATAAAAAATATGAAATTAGGCAGCTTTGCTCCACTGTGTTTTTTTTTTTTCATGTGTTTCTGCATTGGAGCCAGCCAATCACAGACTTAAAACGCAAGCTAGCTAAACCTTTTCTCTTGTACATTGTAGGAGTCTTGTATTGTGTTCAGCAATGGGAAAGCTGGCTAATACAGATATAATAGTTTCACATGGATATGCATCCAGTAATAGGAACATGAATATATAAAACAAGTATTAATAGAACCAAAAAGAGAAATAGAAAAATACAGTTATAGTAAATAACTTTAAAACCTTACTTTCAACAACAGGTCTAAATCATACAGACAGAAAACCAAATTTTTAAAACAGAAAAACGGATGGACTTCTATCAGAATTCTAAAAAAAAAAAAAAAAAAAAAAAGGGAAGCAATATAGAGGACTATTTTGTTAGTGATATAGTACTGATATTTGTGGAACATTTCAGTAAGTCAATATCAGGTTTATTTAGATAGATACACTGATATTGTCGACTGTGCCTTTTAATATTAAGGGTCTAGAATGTATTAAACTGGTTAGCAGGTTCTGTCAATAATTTGTTAGTCTTAGTTTGTAATGTTATTGTAAATCTTTACACAAATTGTAGATGATGACATAGTCATTGATCTTGATTTCCGATATATGCCAACAAATACCTTGTCCATAGGATATATACAGTTATATGACCTATTCCTCCTTCATTGAAAAGTGGAGGATATTAGGTAGTCAGGAGAAGTTTGGTCATTGAGAAGACCCACAAAATTATTAGCTGAGTATGCTAAAAACAGGATAAATACTAAAATCTGAATAAAATCTGCAGAGTAGAGACAAAGCTATAGGATGTACAACCCACAGCAATAGATAGGATGTACAATACTATAGGATGTACAACCCACAGCAATAGAATCAAGAGGAAACAAGGCAATAAACCACCTGCAATAAGGCCTGACTCTCCTGGAGCTGATATCATGGTCCCTAACGTAGCAGAACCTACAGGAAAGAAAATCACAAAAAGGCAGAACTGTTGGTCAAAGAGCTCAAACAAGTATGCTTAAACAAAAGCAAGGGGTGCTCAATAAGGTCAAATAAAATTTAATCAAAGAAGCAACAGCCTTATTTTTTAAAAAGAAGTTTAAGGATTATAAAGAAAACACAAAGAGATAAACAAGGCAGTACATTTGAAATTAACATGGAGCTACCGTGGGCATACAGAATACCAAACAACCTTGACCAGCAAAGAACCTCTCCACAACACATCATAATTAAAATTCTAAACACTTATCACAAAAAGAGGCTATTAGGAGCTGCAAGATAAAAAAGAAAGATAAACTTACTAAAATAATAGCAAACTTCTCAACACCTTAAATGTTAAGAGATCGTGGATAGACATCACTGAAGTGCTAAAAGAACATAAATGCCAGCCCAGACTGTTATATCCAGCAAAATTATCATTCAAATAGAAGAAGTTAAAATATTTCATGATAAATAAAACCTAGAGAAATTCATGACCACTAGACCAACAATGCAGAAAATATTTTTTTAAAAAATCTTAGTCAGAGACAGGAATGCCAATAGCACAAAAGATCCCAGAGAATAGGAATGAATTATCAGTAGTGTAGAACAAATAATCCACACTGAAGTATTGTAACAATGATAGCACGTAGAAAATATATCACTGTAAAAATGATCAATTCCTATGGTCTCTTCTCTCCTATCAACAGATACAGATTGGCTGATTGGATTAAGAACCAAACAGCAACAATTTATCCTTTGAAAAAAGACACACTTTACCAGTAGAGAAACTCATAAACTGAAAATAATGAGTTGAATGAAACTTTCATGCAATTGGACCCAGAAAAGAAGCAGAAGTAGCTATTCTACCCTCAGATATGAAGATTTCAACCCAAAACAGATCAGAAGAGACAAAGATGAACATTATATACTGGTTATGGAATTAACTCAACAGGAAAAATCACAATTATTGATACATATGCATCTAACATCAAAGCACCCAATTTTTTTAAAAGTCACGAGTATCTATCTACATGTAGGTATATATATATATATATATATATATATATATATATATATATATATATATGCACCCAACATCAGAGTATCCAATTTTGTAGATATAAATGATTTGGAGGTAAATGGATACAACATCATGCTTAGTAAAGTGAATTAGACTCAGAAGATTAAGAATCATGTGGTTTCTCTGATATAAGAATCCCAGACTGTAACTACACAATAGAACCAAGTAAGTGAGATGTTTGTGGAAGGAAGAGGCAGGATGTGGAAGGGTGATAATGGGGTCGGGGAAAGGATTGTAAAGTTGATGCTGTATATTTGTGCACAAAATTCTCAAGTTCAATGTTACATTGTGCATTACATATACATGCTAAGAAAAATGGAGGAAAAGAAATCAGAAAAACAATCCCATGCACAGTTACCTCAAAGAAAATTAAATAAATAGCAATCAACCTGACTTAGGGAACTAAAGACTTCTATACTAAAAATTATAGCAATCTGAAAAAAGAAACTGAAGAAAATATTAGAAAATAGAAAGGCATCCTCCCTGTTCTGGGTAACTAGACCAGTATCATCATATTGGCTGTACAACTAAAACTGATACACAGATTCGATGCAATTCCAATCAAAATCCCAACAGCATTTTTCATGGCAGCAGAAAACACAATCTGAAAATTCATATGGAACAAGAAGGGACCTGGAATAGTCAAAACAATCCTAAGCAACAAAACAAAAACAGGAGACATCGGAAAACCAAATATCAAGTTATATTACAAAACAACAGTGATTTTTTAAAACCACATGATATTGACATAAAAACATAAGATGGATCAGTAGAACAATGAGGATCCAGAGACAACTCTAAGAACTTTCAGCTATCTGGGGCAAGGGAGCCAAAAACATATGTTGCAGTAAAGATAGCGTCTTCAACAAATGGTGCAACAAATGGTGACCCACATGCAGAAGAATGAAACTAGGCCCGCATGTCTTAATATGTACCAATATCACATCAAAACAGAATAAAGGCCTAGATATTAAAAACTGAAACATTGAACTTGTTGGAAGAAAAAAAATAGGCAAAGCCCCAAAGACATAGATGTAGAGAAAGTCTTTCTCAAGGCCTGTCTCATAAACACCCAATGCACATGAAATAACACCAAAAATCAACAAATGGGATTAGGCCAAATTATTATGCTTCTGCACAGCAAAAGACATAATAGAGTGAAGTGAGAACCAATGGAATGGGAAAAATTTTCCAACTATCTTCAGAGAGGACTATTATCTAGAGTGTAAAAAGAATTGAAGAAAAAATTGACTCCCCCAAAAGATCCAATCAAAAAGGGGCAGCTGAAATGAATAGACAGATCTCAGATGAAGTCTGAATAGTCTGTAAATACATGAAAAAGGGTTCAGTGTCTTTAGCTGTAAAAGAAATGAAAAATTCAAATACCACTGAGGTTCTATCTAACTCCAGTAAGAATGATTGATATCAAAAACTTAAAAAACAACAAATCCTGGCAAACTTGTGGGGTAAAGGGAATCCCCCTACGTTGTTAGTGGCACTGTAAACTGGTACAACGATTGTGAAAAAGAAATACGGAGATTCCTCAAGAACGTGACAATAGCTATGTCTTATTTGACCCACTATAGCTTTTCCGTGTCTTCCCAAAAGACTGTAAATGTGACATGCATTGCAGCAGAACTTACAATAGCCAAAACTCGGAAATGGCCAAGATGTCCACCAACAGGTGACTAGATGAAGAAGAACACAATGGAGTGCAAGTATGCCATAAGAAAAGATAAATATGAATCATGTGTAGGAAAATTGATTCACTTTGAGACCATTATACTTAACGAAGTGAATCAGAGAGGGTTAAATATCACATGGTTTCTCTAATATGAGAAAAGCAAACTATGAAATTTAAATAATAGAAAATAGTAAGAAAATAGACTTTGTGGAGAAGGAAAGGGAACTTGAGGGTGGTGAGATAGTAGGAAGGGGAAAGAGAGTAGAAATGGTCAAGATGCGATGTGTAAATTTTTTTAAAGAATGTACGAGTGAGAATACAAAAATCGCACACACTTGGGAAAGCAGTACTGCAACTCCTTAAAATGTTAAAGGTAGATACAACCCAACAATGTGGCTTCTAGGTGCCTACCCAAGATTACTGGAAACAAAGACCCATATAAAAAAGAATAAACTATTGCCTATAGCAGCATTATTACAAATTAAACAGTGATTTAATAAAATATATGTTCATATGAGTTGATCTCCAAAAGTAATAAAGACATGATAACATTCTACAGTAAGATTAAACCTCAACAATAGTATGCTAAAAAAAATTGATAGTAAGACAGTACCATACACTGTGTGATCCCATGTTTCCAAAATGTCCACAAAGTGTAATTCTATAAAATCAGGAGATTGGTGGCCCTCAGGAGCTAGTGGCAGGTGAGGGAGGAGTTAGTAGTGCAAAGTAGTGGCCAACGAATGGAAGGTTTCTTCTTGGGTGATGCAAATGTGCAAAAATTAAGCCCATGGTGAAGATTGTGCAACTATAAATATACTAAAAACTATTGGATTTTACATTTTCAAGAAGTGAACTTTATGGTATGTAAATTATATCTCAGTAGGACTATTAAAATGTTTTGATAAGATCACATATCCTTCTTACCTGGCCCCAGGGGACTACAGTAGCAAACGCAAAGGGGTTTGATTCCTGCATTTCAGCAACAGGTGCGCGCTTCCACCTCCTGTTAAAGCATCATTTGCCACCAGCAGAGGGAGCTAAAACGATAGCTTCAGCCAACCTCTGCTTCCAGTCGTGCATCCTACGAGTAAAAGAATATTTCAAATTTAGAGAAAATGGTTGAGTTTTATCCCGACCAGTCCTTACCAAGATGATTGAGAAATTTCTATCAATAATCAACTCTTTAAAACAAGCTCACAATGGTTCATTTACATACATAAATGGTTCATTTACATATTAGTTTCTTGTTTGCACAATGCTCTCCATAATACATCTGGATGTACTATGATAAAGTATGATGTTTAACCAAATCTTTTATTTATACTACTAATACTACTTATACTAATAATGCTAGATACTTTTGCTTTCAATGGCATGTGGCAGAACAGAGACCTAGCATCTCACCCATAGGACATTCTTGTGGGTACTATATGCATTCTCATTGGTTCGTATATGCTACATAAATATATTTCCTATTATTTCTTCAGCTCCACAACCAATCAATTAGTGATGTCATCACAATACCTAGATACTACTAGAAAATAAATGTTAGGTATATTTTTTGTATCCCAGGAGAAGAAAGCAACTTGTGAAAGGGCTTTCATTTTTTCAAGAAAAGTCCTTAAACATGTATGGTATGCCAGGCAGAGATAGAAAAAAATATATAGAAATTGTCCTTCTGTAGCTTATATTCATAGAGTAGGATTAGTATAACATAAACACACAAATAAATATAATTCCAAACCATAATAAATACAATGAAGGGAAAGTACTAAGTAATTAAGAAATGTTAATGAGGGGTCTAATTGTTTTTTGGCAGTGCCAGGTACTGGGCCTTCACTTTTGAACCCAGAGCCTTCATACTGAGCTACATCTTTGGCCCATTAATTTTTACTTGTATTTTGAGTCAGAGTCTTACTAAGTTACCCAGGCTGAGCTTGAACTTGCCATCTTCCTGTTTAAGCATCCCAGAGTAGAGATCACAGGCCTGTGTCATCAGGCCCAGTTGAGAGAGACCTAGTTTAGACTGAATCATCAGAAAAGTCTCTGAGGAGGTAAAACACCTGAACCAAAAGAGAAGAGAGAACAGTCTAGTCAGAGAAAATAGTATTATGTGAGCATAAGGAAAAAAGTGTTGGAGGAATGTCAAGATGGCCTGAGATTTATAGGCTAACTGAAAGAGGCCCTGGAGGAAGTTGGAGAGTAGGAAGAGAGTTAGGTCCTGTGGGGCCCTGAAGATGGTATTAAGAAATTGAAATTTTTTTCTAAATACAACAGGGAGCCAAAGAAAATTTTTAGGCACAAAACTGGGTTATCAGAGTTGTATTTCTGAAAGACTTTCTGACCATCAAGTAGAAGCTTGATGAAAGAGGCTTAACAGTGGAAGCAGGAATGGCGTGCTAGTACAATGAAACAAAAGAAGCTCATTGAACAAGGAATATGAGATTCAGGAACAGTGGAAAACTATAGAAGTCACTCTAGAGCAACATTAATACTTCCCAGCCCCCTTCATGGCAGGCTCCAAAATTCACATCACAGTCTGTGTTCAACCTGGGTGACTACCAACACATCGGTCTTCAAATAAGGTTCTCAAAAAGGTCAACAACGATGAAAACCATGGCCAGGCAAATCATAGGACTCTTTTTCTCCCAGCCTGCTCTGGAAAAGCAATCCCATTAAAGGAAAAAAAATCAACCTTTTCACTTGCTTCCCAGTCCCAGAGAACATATGTCTAATTAAAAAATGTATACATGCTTCCTAAGGCCATGGACCCCTGTGGTACCAGCTGCTCAAGCTATAATGGTGCATCAAATGAGGGGAATCAATTTCACACAGATGAGTAAAGATATATTTCAAGCTGAGCTTTGGAATTAAGGAAATTTACATGCATATTGTAGTAGAAAGAGCATGGAATGTATTAATAATTTCAGAGGACATGAGGTCAATTCTTACTCAACTACTTACAAGTTCTGCGACTTACTATAGCTCTCTGTGTGTACAATGTACTTAATTATGATATCCATCTCATAGAGTTATTGTGAACACAAAATGAGTATGCTATATGCAGAATGGAGTTCTTCCAAATAAACTTCTATTAAAAATAAATATCATTCTAGAAAATTACAAACTCTTTAATAACATTTTGATCTGATTGAACACATTAATCTGTCCCACTAGTTGAAATATTCTGGATAGTTCTGTGCACCAAAAAAAATTTTTGAAGTACCAAAAACTACTAAGGAAAAAGGTTATAATATTTTGATATTGTATAAATGGTAGACCTTAAGGAAATAAAGACACACAAAATACATGGAATGAACAAAAAAAAAAACCTGATTTTTAAAGACTAAGATGATCTATTTAAAAACATGGCATGTGGCAGAACAGAGAGCTACAATATACCTTGTAAACAAAATAATTGTCCAGTTTAAGGGTGTTATGAAGAGGCTTCCAAACTTTTAAATTGAACACTCCTTGCCACATGAAATAGTTTTCATCCCTCAGCTTCGGACATTGCTTTTGGCTAATTTCCTTCCTCCTTCACTGGCCACTGCTTCCTAATCTTTGTTGACAATTCCTCAGTACACCGCCCTTTAAAGTGGACGTTTTATAGGCAAGCCTTAGGTGGTTCACTCTCAGCCTTTGGATCTGTTCCCTTTTCTATTTCCACTCATTATTTTAGTGAACTCAAAAAGTATTGTGACCTTTGATACTATCTATATTCTGACAGTAATCAAGATTTAATTTCCAGCCTGGAGTGAGCTTCCCTGAACGCTGAACATATCTACTCAACTATCCAAGTTAACACGTCCAATTCCAGCCTTTCCTTTTAGTTCTCACACATTTTTCCCCCATAGTCTTCTCCATCTTGGTCCAGGGCAATTTCATTCTTCCAGTTGCTCAAGCCCAAAATCTTGAATTCTTCTTTGATCCCACCGCCTCTCACACAAATCCCATATCCAGTCCATCTACAAGTTCTGTCTGCTCTTTTTCCCAAAACTTTCCAGGTTTGACCTCCTAGTCCAGCCACACATCACCATTCCCACTGCTATCACTAAGCCATCACATGGAGTATAATATCTGGCCTTTTCCCCTACCTTACTCATCTATTCTGCATCTAGCAGGGCCAGAGCCATTTTTCTTGTGTAAGTTATATTAACTCCTCTGCCAGCCCCTCTCCCAATGGATCCCCACCTCACTCTAAGTGGAACACAAAGTCCTTACAATGACCAAGGACAACCCTCTTGTCACATTGCTCTCTTCCTCTGAGCACACTGGCGACACGTTTCATCAGACACAACAGTATTGCTTCTGCCTGCCCAGGGGCCTTTTCCTTTGCTATTTCTTCTGTCTGAAAATTTCTTCCCACAGATCCTGCACCTCTCTCTCTCTTACTGTCTTTGCTCAAAACTCACCCTTCATGAGCCCTGCCCTGGCCATTCCAACTACATTGCAATTCCCTGCCTCATATTCCCCATCTCCTTGTCTGTATTCTTTTGTACTGATTTGTTGTTAGCTAATTGCCACCTGGTATTCTATGTATTTTGGTTGTCGATATTTTTAAATCATCTGCCTCCCTAGCATGTAAACTTTCTCTGGATTGTGAGCAGAGCAGAAATTTTTGTTTGTTGTGTGTTGTGGTTTGGATCTGAAAAAGGCTTATGAATTTGGTGATAGTAGAATATGTATGAAATCATATCTGTTAAGAGGTGGAGCCTGGTCTGGAAGGGAAGAACTCTGGCTTGACCCAGAAGAGGCAGATTATTGGGACAGGATCTAGAAAGGTAGCTCAGTCCTTTCTCCCTCACTTGGCTTTCTATTTGCTATGCCGTGAAGAGCTTTCCTCCAACTAGACCACCATTGTGTGCTTCCACCATTGCAGGCGCCCATGAATGGACTTCTGAAACTGTGAGCCAAGATCAATCTCTTCTCTCTTAAGTTGTCGATGTCAGGTAGTCTGTCCCAGCAATGAATAAGTAGCTAAGACTTGCACTTGCTTGCTGGGCCTCCAGAACTAAGACCAAAGTCTCTAGTGGTGTTAAATGACTATTTATCAAATAAATAAAAATGATTTTTAAAAAGTTTTGTAGGCAGAAACAGATATGCATTAGCCTCTGAAATACAATGAAAACCTTAAGGTTGCTGACACTTAAGTGGAGCAATTTTAAATTTCAAAAATGTGCTTTTGAAACAAAATCTATTACAGCATACATAAGGGTTCATCCTGTATATACACCTACGTCCATACAACCTATTAGGCAAACACATTCATTTTGTAGTGCCTCATTAAGTTCAGTTTATGTGTCACCCTAGAATTTAAACTCTAACACATGCTTCCTGAGCTACCATTCTAAGTTGATCATCTAAGGAACTATTTCTTTTAACATTCTTCCACTGTTGATTTTTGGTTTTGTTTTTTTTTTCTTTTTTGGTCTTGTCCATATTATATTAAATAAGCAAACATTTGCATTTCAAATGGATTTTACTAAAATATGCTCCCTATTCCTGTGATTTCTAAGGAAAGGCAAAATTAATATTAGAAATTATGTTTCATGTATTTTCTTCTTACAGTGTAGAACAAACTGAGTGGTGTCTGTTTCTTTCTGAAGGGGTCTTTTCTTTTGATTTTTTTTCTCCAATTCCTGAAACACTGACATTCATTCTTTTCTTCTTTATCATTCAAACACCTGCTTGTTCCTCTAAGAAAGTCTTGCCAGGTCTGGCCACATATTCTGTCCTGTCTATAGGCACAGGCTCTCTGGGTGAAGGTTGAACGCACTAGCATTTAGAAATTAAATAAAAAGCACTTTGTCAAACATCTTAAATTTCATGGGCAAATACAACCTCTTTTGACCTTTTATTCATTGATAAGTCAACTGTATGAACCAGCATTAGAAGTCAATGTTAGAGCTGTTGAGATAATCGAATGTCCACAGGACTTTTGCTCTTAATAGACCTCAACTTAATAAATGTGTAAGAAAATTAAGCTACTTACTATGTTCGCCTGTCCCCCTATGCTGTAGACAATACGCACACTTTCAACAGTATTCAAAGCCTTGAAATTGAGGTGTCAAACCCCGCTTGGGCCTGTTTATGAATGTGATTTTTTTTTCTTCATCTTCTTTGACTGTTTGCAACCTGAATGAACCAGCCACCGGCAAGCTACCACCATGATGATGCAACCTCCGGAGCAAAGGGAAAAGGAAGAAATCCCTAAAAGAAAAGGAGATGAAATATAAACCTGCATATCACTGAAAAGGATAATAATTTCATTAGGGCTTGCAATGATTACACTTCACACATCTATGAAAAGAAAGATTACTAAGCAAGTTAAGGATATACAAACTCTTCTAAGAAATGTGGCTCACGTTGGTGTGGTCTTTTACTTTATTTACTCATTGGTAAATTGTGCTTCCAAAAAGATCGTTCCTGGAACTCAGCACATTTTATAAACAAGATTGTGTGCGTGCGTGTGTGTGTGTGTGTGTGTGTGTGTGTGTGTGTACCATTGCCATTACTATAAGTGCTTGAGCTTTTGGCTTGCCTGGACCACATTGAGTGGAGAAGAATTATCTTGGGTTCCATAAAATAAATTAATATGGTGAATGCAACAAAATAATAAAAAACTGCAAAATATGTCTCATGATGTTTGAAGAAAAATTTAAAATTTGTGTTGGTCCACATTCATAGCTGTCTGAAGCCCATGACCCACAGGGTGGACAAGGCTACTAGGCTTCAAGAAGTCAGCAATCTTCTGTTTTACCCATCAGTGTACTCTTAGTGCCAAACACCTTGCCAAGCCCAGAGTAAGTCATCAATATTCTGGTAAAACAAACAAACAGTCCTTTTAATTTAAATCCGCAGCAGTCATTCATAAATTCTTATTGAATTGCATGAAGAAGATAGCCAAGGAAAGTGATTTGAGGATTACTAATTTATTGATAATGAAATATTAATAAAATTATTGATATTATTATTGAAATAATAATTAAATGCATTTATGATTATTCCTCCTGGCACTTGCTTAATTTGGCATCATTTGTTACATGCTTGATTCAAACCAACTATGATGTAACTCTTACTGAACAAAACTGCCTATAGATTTGCAAGAAGCTAACTCATCCCACGCCTTCTTTCAAATGACCTTTTCTGATGGCTCCTCTTTGACCTTGGCAGCTTTTCTTTCTGATCTCTCCCAGAAGTCTTCATATTTTTCTGGCTTGTCTTCTCTCACCCTTCTGTCCAGGAAGCTGCATAATGTACAGGGGTTTAAGAGCAGAATTTAAACTCAGCCAGCTTTAGGTCAAAGTCAGTTTAAAATTTTCTGGCTCTGTGATCATAGTTCTCATTTTTCTCATCTAGAAAATGCCTTATTGATAAGATAAGAATATTAGCACCTACTTTATGATACTGTTGTGAGGATTAAGTGAGATATTATCTGTAAAGTGTTTTGATTTTTTTGAAGTTCTGATGATTGAAACCCCAAGCCTTCATACTAAACTATATATATATGTAATCCCTACCTGTTGTATATTTGAGACAAAGTCTCTCTAACTTACCCAGACTAGACTTAAACTTGTGATTCACCTGTCTTAGCCTCCCAGAATACTACAACTGCAGGCATGAACCACCATGCCCAGATTGTAGTGTTTTGAATAGTTCCTAATGGATAGATAGTGCCCAAGAAATGTTAACTGTGTATCTACGCTCTCTTCCCTCACTATTTCATGAATTCCCACACTGTACCCATCACCACTCAATGACAATATTGACCATGCCTACTTCATTAGCCAAAATGAACTGTCTGCTCTCTGAAGCACTAACCTGAATACACTCAGAGTCCTGAGATGCTCAAGTTTAGCACACCACATCAGGACTCTTCTGCATTGTGTCTGTTCATTTTAAACTACACTGTTTTCTTCTCATCAGCCCACTTAAAAGCTTTGTCTGCAATGTTCTTTTAACTGATACAGGCGGCTCATAATGTTAATAGCATGTGCCAATCAATAAGTGTTCCATGAGTCCCTCTGCTGCCTTTTCCCCTCTACCAGCCCCAGGTCTTGCTCCTGGAGGCCCACTTCTAAGGCTTACTTCTGATCAAGTTGCTCTCCTGCTCACTCATCTACTACCCACCTGAGCTTCAACTCCCCTCCTAACTTCAATTTTGTAGCCATATTCCTCAGTAGAACTTTTAAAAGATAAAGAGTGGCCCCAGTCAGGTTAATTACAGCTCCCTTGGTAGGCTGTAACTTTTTCTGCCTTCATCATGCCTCCTGCTCCTAAATATCTTTCTCTAATGTCACATTGTTGCCCACTGCTTGAGATCCGTCTCAGATACCATCTCCTCCATAAAACTTCCCTTGATTCCACCAGCAAGATGCATTCCTTTCTGCTTCCAAACTCACTTTGAACTTCTAATGAACTTCCCAACTGCTATCCTACAGCATGGTTATTTGTCCAAACATTTAAATCCTCCTTGCCAGATTGCAAGATCACATAATGTGTGAGACAGAGCCACGGTTATTACATTAGGGAAGTCTTTGAAGTTCTCTAGGCCTTAATGTTCTCCTCTGTACAACGGGGAGAAGGAACTCTCGGGAAAGTATCAGCACACGTTTACAAAGAAATGTACAAGGAGAATACGGTGAATACTTAATTTTCTAATTATTATATTAAAAGACACATTGTCATTAGCCCCTTCAAAACACTTCCTCCTGCTTCAGACTTGTCCCGTCCTTCGCAGCCCTTCCTAAAGAATTCCTGGAAGTCCTCTTCTGTGTCTTTAGCTGTGCTCTCATACCTGTCTTGATGTCCTGAATTCACTCAAAATGTCCCTTGTTCATGGTCTCTTTGACTTTGAGAAAGAGCCAGACATTGCACTCAGTCAGATCCAGAGTAGAACGTGGAAGCGAAAGCATCTTAATGCTTTCACAGGGCTGCCTTTCCTTTAAAAGGCAGTTGGTAGCTGTGTTCATCATTTTTGACCACAACTCCTAACAACACACACAATAGAAGACTTCCAGAAGGGCCCCAGAGAGCAGCAAGAATGGTGAGATAAGCACACTTAAAGCAAAGAGAAGTATGTTAGGGGAATTAATTTAATTTACACATGCACTGTATATTTTGATCATACCTCCCATTGTTGAGGAAAATATTTATCTTATTAAGAGTAGAAAATGTTCACATTTAGGTAAAAATATATGACTATTAAAAAAGATTACGAGAAAGTAGATAAAATATTACCAGCTATTGTTTTCAGGTGGTAGAATTAGAAGTTTTTATTTTGTTCTCTACTTTTTTTTTCAATTATTTTCCAACTAGTTTGTATACATGTTACTGACTCAACAAACAAGCATTAATAAACTTTAGAAACCACATTATGGCTGATGACCCAAAAATATTATTCAAGGGGTAATATATAAAAAGAGACTTTTTAAAATTAGCAGGTTAGTATCTGACTCTAAATACCATCAATATTGAGGGAAGAGATATTTCTACTTTCAAATTGCATCAAATTTTAGTCATAATGTAGCTGGGAAAGGCTTAAGTAAAATAAAACAACTTAAAAATTATCTGCCAAAATATTTGCCATTAAAAGTGGTTGGGGCTCTCACACAACTCCTGAATTGTAGGTTTTTTAAAACCTGACATCTGGTCTACCGTTGGAAGGGAGCAACGCAATCACAGAGGCAACTGCAAAGTCTGTGACCAAGAATTTAGTTCTGGCTCAAGTTGAAGAATCCATATCAAGAAATATTTGAAGCTGAAAATGCAAGAATTGATGACTCCCTTTATTTTGGAAACTCTTTCAACTGCAATCTCAACATATCCAAAGATAAATGTATCATCTTCTGTTCAAAGTCTGTTCCCTCACTGGGGCTTTAACTTCCGGCTTCAGAATTAGACTATAGATTTTGAAAGTAGATGATAGACTCGATGCCACTCTGGCATCTATCAGTAGAGTAATTTGGGAACGTTTTCAATAACTGAGCCTAATTTTCCTCCTTTGTAAAAAGAAGTCAATATATTTTTATCTGACAAGGTTGTTGAGAAAAATAAACGAAAAGAAACAGGCTTATGGCACCTGAAATAGTGCCTAGCAGAAACAAGGCCTTAAAATGGTAGTAGTATATGCTCACATTCGCCTTGTCTCCCAGGCCAGAAGCCATAGGAATATTACAGCCACCCAGGCACCAAATCCTGCCAGGTCTGTCCCCAAACATCTCAGGTATCTAAGCTACCTCGTCCAGTGTCTACTCCCAATCTCTGACTATGTTCCCCACCTCCTGCTCACCAACGCACTCTCAAGTCCACAGTGGCTCTCGATCCTGTCTCACATCATCCTTGATTGCTCCCTCACTTCCTCCATGCTGATGGAATTTGGGTTTCTTAGGGATAAAATATGGCTATGTCACTCCCCTACTATTGTGGTTTGGATCTGGAATGTCCCCCCAAAGTCTTATGTATTTGAGTGTTATAGATTGTCTATGGAACCATGTGTTATTGGGAGATTGGGGCCCAGTCTGGAGGAGTGGATTACAGGTGTGTAAATTAGATTATAAGCATGTAGTAGAAGGTTTACCACACCTTCCACACCTGGATCCAGGAGGGGCTAATCACTGGGATGAGACCAGGAAAGATATACAAGCTGCTTCCTGCCTTCCTTGGAGGGCTAGTCTAAATTTGCCTTGATTTGACTGCCTGTTTGTGATGTCCTGAGAAGCCGCCTCCACCTCTGTATCGGCCATGTGCTTCCATTGCTTCTGGCCGCCCCTGAATGGACTGTGACCTTCTGACACTGTGAGCTAAAATAAACTTTTCCTCCCCTAAATTTGTGGATGTCGGGGATTGAGTCACAGCAAAGAAAAAGTAACTAAGACACCTACTCAAAGATGTCCCTGCCAAATTCAAGCTTAATAGTATCAGCATATTTGCACAATCCCTCTGGCTTAGTACACTTTTCCAGCTTTACTTTTTATGCCAGTCTCTAAAGCCTCACACAGATGCATCTTAAGCTGGATGTGTGGTAATCATTGTCTGAATCTTAACATTTTGTCCCCATTCAATCCCAAGAATATACCCTTCCATTGCTCTTTATTCAAGAGGCTCCTATTTTATTTTCCAAAAATTTATTCCAAATACCACTCTTTCTATGAAGTGTTTCTCTGAAGTGCTGTTTCTTTTTCTCACAATATCCCTGTTATTCCATTGCATTTTCTGTTTTCTGTGTCTCTCTTAAATTTAAAGGTGAATGACTTGAAAGCAGGTGCTATATATGCATTTTTCCAAGTTCCCAGTTGGCCTCTATTAGATCTGCGATAGGTGGCTATGTACAAGTACATACATTCTGGTTAAAATGGGATATGAGGTTTTACTGAAACTGAGACCTGCTACATGCAACTCAGTAAGGTCATTTCACTAACAAATGTTGTGTTCCCAACATAAAGGAACCAAAATTTTGTGACACAATCTGCTTTCATGTGAAAAACATGATAAATGTCCTAAATACCCTTGTCATTAGCAAAGAGATAAAGGGAAAAGCAAAAATAACATCTGTTTCCCTGTTTCAGTCCTCCTATTTCAAGAGTGAGAAGACTTTCTTAAGGTGAAAGGCCCTTAGAAAAAAGAATGGAAAGTCCTTTATTGCTACCATATATTAAGTGCTTACTGTATGCAAAGCCCTATGACTTATCAGCTCTCCATCTAATATTTTTTGCAAGCTTGGTACAATTATCTTCATCTTACAGATGAAAAAATTTAGACCTCAGAAAGGAAATTGCTCCAGATCCCATCGTTTGTAAATGCATAGGAACTTTGAAACCTGGTCTGTGAGAATCCAAGAATCACAATGTGTAGTCAAGCCATGAATAGCTTTGCCTATTCTGGTTGTCTGAGTAGGTGATGGAGCTAATGATTCTCAGGCCTGCTACCCACCGTCAGGAATTCTGGTGGGAAGTCAGGGAGAAAAAAAGAATAGGGAAAGCCAAGGGAATGTGAACAAGGGAGAGTGAAAATTGGTAAGAAAACAGGAGTCATCTCTTAGAAAATGTACTTACGATTTTTCTTTTAAGCTGCAATAACATTTCTGTCGAGTGGTGAAGTCTATTCAAAAGAGAAATACTCAATGAAATTAAGAATCATAATGTTGTTTCTTGTTAAAAAATGAAAACAAACAGGCTCATTTCACTAATCCACAAACCTAATAACACTCAACAAAAGGTTTCTATAAATTTTAATTGCAGTAATCTGGACAATGTTTCCCTATGACTCATGGACTTGAGCTGCAATGTTTGTGCAATACATTTTGCTCAGCTTTATGAGATTGTAATTGCAGCGAAATGCTACTACACCTGCTGAAGTTACACACACCAGGCCGATCAAAATAGAGCGTTTAGGAGAACAGCGTGCTCTGTACTTGTTTGTTTTACTTTATGAATCCCGCATGTCCATGGAATGTAATCCACATACTAGTTCTTCCAACTGATCTTCTCTGTTCCTTGTTATTTTTACAATCTCTGCTCACATCTCTTTTTTCTAAAATACGCTTGCCATAGTTAATTCTTGACTTAAAGAATATTTTACCTGCCTTTCTATGAAAATTCGTTAAAAGGAAGAACATGTGAGTTTTTTCAATGCATTCTGCAAAAGGCATCCTGCCTAGTGACAGCCACTCAGGTCCCCTGAACTGACCACTCACTTCCTTTCTCCCTTCCTCAGGCTTTGTTCTTAATAATACTTTCAACTCTTCTCCTCAGCAAATTCAATCTCTTCTATTTCTTTATTCTTTTCCTTCTGAAAATAGATAATCCGGTGTGTGCTGAGGTGAACAACAAAATATCAGGATCACAGATGTTTCAGGATAAAAATTTGGAGACTTTGAGAAATAGAAGGCATTGAGAATAATAGCCCTTATATAAAATTTTCATTGGAGTTAAGGGAAGTAACCTACAATTGAACATATCCATATTCTGGCAGGATTTGAGTGAATCATTTTATGAAATAGCAAACCAGACCACAAATTGATTCATATCACTTCAATTCCAATTGGGTCACTATGTTTCAAAAAAACCTTTCTCTTGTTTAAAGGTCTTAAAATATTAGAATTCCAGATGAGGTATTATAGACCTGTATACGCCCTAAGTACAAGACTTGGGGAAAGCAACTTGGCGAACAGTGCCTCTTGCCGCTTCACCGTTTTGAAACACAGACTAAATTTTTTGAGTCCTGCCATGAGTATGTGCACACAGAGCATGGTTAAAAATTCTAAAAGTGCCATTTTAACAAACCCAGAAAAAGCGTCACCATATAGGCATATGGGAGAGTTCATCTAGATACTAGGACAATGCAGGGTAGAATTAAAGCTAATCACTTAATTTTGAATATTTTTATTTTTTCTCATTAATTTTATTCTTATTTTGTTATGTTAAATATCACATGGTTTCTCTGATTTGGGTAATCCAGAATGCAGGTATTCTATAGAATCACATGGTGTGATAGTGAGAGTTGGGATCGGGGTGGGGAGGATGTGGGAGGGCCAAAAATGGGAAGGGGTTGTAATGTTGATGTGATACACATGTGCACAAAATATTCCAGTTCATCGTAAACATTATGTATCACCTATATATTAATAAAATTGGGAATTTTTTAAAAAATTACTCTTATTTTGGGAAGAAAGCTTGCCTCTGGCTTACATTTGAGTTGGAATGGGCACATTTTCTCACGAAGCATGTTGCATACCAATAGGAATATGTTCACTGTCATACATGAACTTAAGGGGAATGTAATGAGCTAAAGAATTGATAATATATATCCCACTGTCTTTTGTTTTAGAACATGTGGCTGTATTTAAAGGTCATTTTTATGTTGGATAAAATCAGAGACAGATCTAATTGATTTTAAACAATAGACTATTTCAAAGTAATGAATTAGCGGAACTAATGCATTTTCACAAAATAAATAATTCTGAAAGAAAATAGATCTTTTTCCTAAATCCTCCTACTCCTTCTCAATTAATTAGACTTCGTTGGCAAGAGGAAGTTAAGAAATTCTGCATAAGCCTGATTATATCATGAATGTAAAATGAGCGGAGCAAACAATGAGCTCTAGACGCTTTCAGGCAAGTTCAATAAGTCCATAATAGCCCACCAGTTGTGTAAACACTATTTCACTATACTTGTAAAGGAAATATTGACTTACCTGTTAACTAAAATTAGCCTGGCATGTTTCAACTAAGCTTATTAGCAATTCTTATGGTGTATGTGAGTGTTTTTAGCTTTGGACTTCTATCAAAGATTAAAGAATTAAGAAAACATCCATTTAGCCAGAGCAGAAAGTAGACATGTACCAGACTACACTTTAACAAAACCAAATTTAGAAACTTGCATTCTAAACACTTAAAAAGTAAAGAGTATGTTCTATCCTAGAATGTTATCATCTAGTACTCAGTAGCTCATTAACACTGAGGTACTTTCCGAAATCATAAATAAGAACGCTAAACACACTCACAAACACACACACACACACACACACACACACACACACACACACACACACACACACATAAAGGGAAACGCTAAATGAATCTGACTCCACCCTACTAAATTATATGTGAGAGAAGATGATGTTTTCCTCTGACATCTCACCAATACATATTTCTACGAGTTAATTGGTTACTGAAATACTATGTGTGTTTAATATATACATGTCTCTGTTGTTCACTTAAAAAAAAAAAAACAATGCTCTATACTCCAACTGGTTCTACTGCAATTTAAAAAGACCTCGCTTTTCTTTACAAAGATAAGTGGATTTTTTCTCAGTAAAATGGCATTAAGCCCAAGGTTCTATCTAGGTTAAGTCTATATGTGGATAAAATTCTGAAGGGGTAAAGAAAGGACACAAGATTTAAGGTCAAAAGATTCAAGTTAGAATGTTGGCTCCATCATCACTGAACACCCTAGGAACCCCCCGCTTGCTCTCTCAGTCTTAATGGTGAGATAGACATCTTACGCCACTCTTCTGAGGACCCAGTGAGTGCATGTCACTGCTTTAAGGTCTAAGTCCATGCTGATGGCCATTATCCAGCCATTTGAAAGCTGCCTCGTAAATTAAACAGTACTTACTCTCTACCAAGAACACTGCTCAACAGCCTTCCGGGGTTTTTCTTTCTTTTCTTTCGTGTGTGTGTGTGTGTGTGTGTGCGTGAGTGTGTGTGTGTGTGCAAGAAATCTGATTTGCTGTGTTTTCATCTTTATAAACTAAGATTAAACAATTAAGACCTGTCCATTCAGGCAATAAAAACACTATCAACCATACCATTCTGATTTTCAGTCCACATGATTTTTGTGATAAAGTCTACAAAACCTTGAAGACTCATTAGGCCCTTCTCAAACCTCCATATTTTCTGAACTTTCAGAGTTATATTGAACACGCTTGATTATAAATGATTATACATAAATTTTCACACACTGCCTCAAGCAACAAAGAAAAAACATTAATTTATTTATACAGCTGGAACTGGATGGGGCAGAAGTGCTTTAGATCCAGGTGTTTTGAAGATCAGTTTAGAATTTTGTTTTTCTCATTGCTCGTGCTGGTACTCCATGTCCAACAACTTTCTTCCTAAAGCAAGAAGGCTAGTCCCACCATGAGCTCCAGGTTTTTGATCACAAAACTCACAAATACAGAAGATCCTTCCACTCCAAAATCCATAACAAAACCCCAAACAGATTAAGACTATTCTGTTTAAGTCATATTCCCACACTAGAAAAGACAGGTATTGCCCCATGCTTGACAGCCTAAGGTTTGGGAGGCATTTCCTACAGGAAAACTGGGGCTAGGAGCTTTCATCAAAAAGAAAGGGGATAAATGTTGAATATGCAAAAAAATAAGTAGCAGATGTTCATTACTACTGGCCTCATCCAGTGTATCTTATCTAGCTTCTCCATTTAATCAAATTAGAAATCTCCCTGCTATAGTTGCATTTAATAATAAGATTCAGTTCCTCAAAAAAGGAAGGCACTTAGAACTTGAAAGTCAAACAGTTACATTTAGAAAAATCTAGAAAATAAGCCCCTTTTACAGAGACAGTAACTGAGACTGAGTTAAGCTCATTCTGTGTCTGTGATCATTCAACCTGAAAGTGGAAGAAATGGGGTGGAAACACAGTTCTGTCCTGATTCATTCCACAACCAAAGTGCTATGTTCCTTTGAGCAACTTTGACACTAAAAAAATGTTTATGGATGTGTTGTCGCTATGTTAGTTTCCTTGTTTTTGTGATCCTGGGTCGGATCCCTGGGAGCACTGAACTAGACCTCAGCTCTTGAGATAGGGTCTTGCTAAGCTGCCCCATTTGGCCTGTAGCTTATATTCCTTCCTGCTTCAGCCTCCTGGAAGTGGGATTACAAACATGTACTGCCACTTCCTGCTTTCTCAGTATTACGAGGTGGATAGTGGGCATAACCATATCCAGTGCCCGTACTGATGAACCAATCAGTCAACAAGCATTTGTTAAGTACTTACTATTATGAACCCACAGTTTTCAGTGCTATAGGTAAAAGGGTGTTAAATGGCCTTGGCCCTTTCTCCAAAACGTTCACAATAAAGTTGCAAAACAAAACAAATATGTATTCAGGAAAATTGTAGGTGCCAGTGTGGTATTTAGGGCATGTCTTCGGTGAGACACGTCATCCTAGGAATTCCTGTTGGGAGTCCTGCAGTCCCCTTCCGAATGTATCCAGCTCCATAAGAAGAGCTGTTTGTCTCTCCAGGACAGTGAGACACTGCGTCATCCCCGTTGTGATCCTGTAAGCATCAGAGAAAGGGTAAGGCTTGAGTCCCGTTTACCAAGTAAACAATCCAGGAATAATATTGTTTAATGGAAGGAAGAAACTTAGTAAGGTTTCTGTAAACATGGAAGGAATAGCTAATGGAAGCAGGGGCAATGTGAGCATAGGCCAGGTGAGAGTGGACGTGGCGTCCACTGGGCAAGAAAGGGGCAATTTGTTGATTGTGTAGGATTTCCATTGGCATGTTTTCCCAAATCCTGGGCAATCATTTGCAACTGGACAGAGTTTATAATCCTCTCTCCTATATTTTCTCTCCTTCTTCCACCAAGAATAACACACTTGCTGACATTTGGACTCACCAAGAAAAGAGAAGTCAGGGTACAGGTTTGTGTCAATGATGAAAAACGTGTGTGTGTGTGTGTGTGTGTGTGTGTGTGTGTGTGTGTGTGTGTGTGTGTGTGTGTGTGCTAGAAGAAACAGGTTTGGAGCTCCTCCATAAATCGACATGTTACATACACTGCATGCACACAAACAATGTTCCCATCTGTAAAAGTCAAAAGTTAATATGGAAACTTCATGCAGAGAGACTAAGCAGATGATTGAGAAAAGCCCTCAAATCAAGAGGTCTCTGCTTTCAGGAAGCAAGGAGATACTGAACCGGAGGGTGACAATCCATGTTGTGGTGTGTGTGGTGTGGCAGGCTTGGGCTGACACCCCTTTCAGCGGCTCGCTGGTGTGGGCAGAGGACAACTTGCCTCTCACTGAGGGTTTCCGTAGGCAGGCTCTGAATTTGTTCTTTTCATCCTTTCTCGTGCAGATTCACCATAGGAAGTTTAAGAAAGTGTGGAAAACGGGCGCCTTCCACGAAGGCGCTGCACAGGTACCAGGAATCCAGCGCGCTCACCTGGGTGGGACTGCTCTTGGTTCAGAGAATCCTGGGACACTTAGAATGAAAAATCTCCCGGATGAAAGCAAACAGCCGTCTGTCTGTCTGCCCTGCATCATTTTAACAACGGGACCTCCCCGGGATTCTTACACTCAAAAAAAAAAAAAAAAAAAAAAAGTCACTTGGATTTCCCGTCCGGGACAAGCTGGGAAGGTAGCCCTGGCGTGCTCGCCCACGAGCTGTATGTATTTAGCGATTAGTCCGCGCCGCTTTCACTTGGGGCACAAGTGCGCCCGACCCCGCTGCGACGCGAGGATGGCGCGGGCCACCCGTCCTCTCCGCGGACGCCTGCTTTCCTACCCTGATGGCTGTTTTTCTGGATTCGATTTCAGTCCTTTCCCCCAAGCGCTCCACACATCTCTTCTTCCCCTGCAGCCTGTGGAGGAAGGCGCCTCGTCCCTCCCTCCCCGCGTGCCCGCCGCGGTCGCGAGGGCAGGTCCCCGGCTGCTCGGGGGCTGCGCCGCGGGGGCGCAGCGCGGGCCGAGCGCGGGGTCCCGGCGGGGTGCGGTGGGGGCCCGCCCGCCCGCTCGCGGCTCGGGACCGCACGGCGGGCGCGGGCGGGCGGAGGGAAAGCGGGGCGCGCGGGCGGGCGGAGAGGGGGCGCTGCGCTGACGTCACTGGGCGCGCGAGTCGGGCCGGAGCGCTTTAAAGCCGGAGCGTGCGGGCGGAGACGCAGCTGCGCCCCGCTCGGCCCGCCGCGGCAGCGAACGCACCGCCCCGGCGCGGCCGCCCAGCCCGCTGCGCGCCGCGGGCCGCCGTCCCGCCGGGCACCATGCTCCGCTCCCGCGCCGGCGCGCTGCTGGCGCTGCCCGCGCTGCTGCAGCTGGCGGCCGCGGGCGGCCCCCCGGGGCCCGGCGCGCCTTCGCGGGGCTGCCCCGCGCCCTGCCGCTGCGAGCCGGACGGCAGGACGCTGCTGCGCGTGGACTGCTCGGACCGGGGGCTCGCGCGGCTGCCCCCCGACGTCAGCGCCTTCACCTCCTACCTGTAAGTGCGCCCGGCCCGCGCGGCCCGGCTGCGGGGAAGGGCTGCGCACCCTGCCGGGCGCCGCCGCTTCCGGCCCGCCAGGCGGGCGCTCGCGCCCCGGGCCACCTCGCCCGACGGGCCGGCCGCCTCCGCTGGCGAGAGAGACCCCGAGCGCCCGGCCTCAAAGGGACTGTGCATCCCCAGCGCAGCAGCGTGCTGGGACCTCCCTCTTTTCCTCTCTCTCTCTCTCTCTCTCTCTCTCTCTCTCTCTCTCTCTCTCTCTCTCTCTCTCTCTCTCTCTCTCTCTCTCTCTCTCTCTCTCTCTCTCTCTCTCTCTCTCTCTCTCTCTCTCTCTCTCTCTTTAACTAAGTGATTAAAAATGTGGCAACCTCAAAGCCCGCTTATCGCTGCCAGGACGTTATCGGGGCCTTTGGCGGCCCGAGCCGCCCTTTGAAGCGCCGGCCCGCAATGTAATCGTTAACATCTCCTCCCCCAGGAAAGGGAAGAGGGCTGAAGGCGGCCCGGCGGGTCAGCAGCGGCGCCGACATCCACGCGAGGGCTTGGCGCTCTCTGTCACCCTCTGGGTACCGTCCCGCCCTCTTTCTTTTCATGCTGCAGCCTCCGAATCCCTGACCACGGACACGAGACAGCACCTTAAGTCGTAGTTTTGTCTCTGAAAAGCCCAAGGCAGAGAGTAACAGGTGGTTGGGAAGATAGGGTCACCCGGGTGACCCTATCTCGGGGTCCAAGGTGACTGCACCCCCAAATTCCCAGTCAATAAGCTCTGGCTCCCTTCCTTGGGGCCGAGAGGCCACAGTCAAGTCAAGGCCACCCTGGAAATGGGCGCTTCTGGCTACAAGGTGCAATGTTTAGGATCTAAGGCAAGACATCGCAGCCAGCCCATCCCAGACCCCTGTAACCCCAGTATCGGTTTCTCTGATGTCCCCTGGCAGGAGCGAGTGGGGATGTTTGAGAACTCGGGGTTTTTTTTTTCCCCCATTTAGTTATTTTCTGGAAGAAAAGAAACATGAAGAGGCTTGCACAACGTTTTCCAGTGGGTAGTGAGTGACTTCTTTTATAGTGAGGAAGAAAAAAGATTTTTTAAATTGTGCTTGCTTTCATATTACATTTATAGAAAGGGACCACCCTGCTAGATTTCAGTAGATTTAGGTAGCAGTCACCTCCTCATCTACTTTAAAACTACTCTGGTCTCTCTTTTAAATCTAATTGGGATATAAAATTATGTTCTCCGTCAGCTTGCCCTTCGTTTGCACTCACCGTATATTGTGGTGAGATTTTCTCAGGGACAGAAATCCACTTTCCAGAATTCTTGATCTCTCAGAATTCCCATTGCCTTCTCCTCAACAGCTGCTCTCACTGCAAAGCAAAGCACATTCCCAGCTTCTCTTGGTTAAATACTAACATCAATGATTCGAGGATAATGTATTCTGTAATAAAGTGCATTTTTGAGACTGACATGACAATTTCCCTTCAGAGCCTAGAACTGTTCTTCTCCTCCTCCCTGAAGAGATCCAACTATGTACCAGGGAAACGCGAACCCTTCCAACAGTTACCTGCTATTTAAACTGTGCCTTAATTATAAAACATGGAAAATAAGCTTATGAAGAGTGTCAGGATGCCTTTCTCCCACTCAAGACAACAAACATTTGTTAAGCTTCTCTTTCTAAGAACCGAAGACCCTGTTTAAAGCTATTCCCCACATACCCCAAGTGCACGTAACTGCGCCCTCCATGTACTCGAAAGAACCTGCTGCCACCTGCTGCTAGTGTTTGCTATCTTCGGAAATAAACCCTTTGCGGTACTATTAGGAAGCGAATTGTCGTATTATTCTCATGCTGTTTGGTGACAGCCTGTATACTGGCCTAGAGGAATTTTTTTTTTCAGTACCCTGTAAAGTATTAAGCACAGAGTGTCTGTGAAACGTGACACAGAGATGCTAACTACTTGCCTCTGGTGACTAACATTTTGGGGATAAAGGTAGAGATCAGTTCTAAGGCAAATAACCAACCCGCTACTCTTTATAAGGTGGGATTTCATGATTTGGTCTTCTTACAGATGACAGAATTGGGGCTCCTTCATCAAGGGTTGAGGGTTTTTATTTTCTGACTTCACAACCAGTGGAACTCTGTATAGCCATCAGGGGTAGATGATGCCCTCTTTTGGTTACACCTAGTATTATCTGACTGTTTCAACCTCAGGTAGTTATAATCTAAGAGAAAAATACTGACTTACTCATACTCAAATAAGCATGTGCTTTATTGATTTACATATTTTAAGTATTAACTTCATTTGCTCTTGAAACTGGATATTAAGTTATGGCCCCCCTCAACTGGGGCCCTGTGCAATTAAGCTTTGATGAGGAAGTTCAAGTATACAAAGACTGATGTGGGTGAAAGGCCAGAACTACTATTTATTATTGTTTGTAGTAGGTTATCACCATTTGAGTAGTCAAAATATTATCTCTTAATCCCCTCTAAAGGAAAGAACAAGTGTTTTGTTTCCTTCAAACAGATTGACACTGGCAAGTTCCAGCTGGACACATTTGGCAAACAGATTTGCCACAATTTGATAGCTGGCAAGTTAGAGGAACGTTTCCTAAGTCACTTCATAGATGGCAAGAGCTGTTTATGCACTGCTTTATAATCTTCCTTCTCAGAAAATCTGAATCTTATGCCAGATCAAACATTAGCTCATTTTTACTGAGCTGCCTTCTGTAGTAGATCGTAATTGAACCACTGAATAGTGAAATTGTGAGGGGAAAAAAAAATCTCAATCCTAATTTCCTCCTCATCCTCCTTATCTCCCCTCTCAAACTTTGTCTTTCTCTCCCTTCTCCTTTCCTCTCTTCACCCCCTCCCCAATCTGCCACCACTGATTTTATTAACAAGGACCAAGGAAGTTCACTCAGCAGAAAATAGAGACACACATCAAGACTGAAATATAAAAGCAGACAATAATTATTAGCAATGTTTAATATATATATCAATCTACCAATAGTGATATGTCAGAAATAAAGTGGGTCTAACACTCGATCTTATAGTAGGTAAGTTATTTTGGTGTGTTGAATGTGAATAATTTTGCTAATAGGACCTTAAAATAAATTCATCTGCTGTAGTTTGATGTATCTTTCGTTTAGTTAGTGTGGAATTCAGAGAGATAACTTAAGTTCCAACCAACAGCCTAATTTAGTAGATATACTTTTATTTATTGGTCTAAAACAGCTGCCTTGTTTTTAAATTAAAGCAGAAATTTCCCATAATGGCATGAACATTTTATCTGAGAACCAATTTATATTGTGTGAATCAAAGGAGCCAAGAAAATTTTGACTTCGTGTATTTTTGGTCAAATGAAACTAAATTGTGTACACATTTGGTAAAGCTGGTGTTGATAGGAGTTGATCAAAAAAAATCTCACTTAGTTAAATTAAATACACCCTTGGTATTATATAAATGGTTTAACCACTTGAGATGGTTTAAATTTTTAAAAATAGTTTTAGGATCTTCTTTGAAAGGAATGTCATACATTTCTGAATCTTTTCAAGCAAAGTATTTTGAAGAGAAGGAAATGATTGCACTTTAGATATGGCTACAAAATGGCTAACATTGCAAATCTTAAAATTTTGATCATTTGCTAAATTTAGTTTGCTCTGTTTCTAAAATTTGTTTAAAATAGTAATAATTTTTCTGCACTTTAATGAAGTTCTTTCTTTTCCTTCGGGATTCTCAGGGGTTTTCTTTCATAGTGTTTTTGTTAGAAAGGGCAATTACTGAAATTTATTGACTAAATTAGTCTGAGTAATTGTTTTAAATAGCAGGTTCTGATTCAAACAATTTCATGGCATATGGTTCAGAATAACATTACTAAATATGGCCAACATGTACACGACAGTTTTTGTGATGAAAGGGAATTTTTTCATATAATACAGATGATCTTCAGGTTTTTTCTCTTCTTTTTCTTCATTTTCTTCAAAGTAAGGAAGTCCTAATGGAGCAACAAAAGGTAACAATGATAAATGAGTTAGAAGATTAGAATCAAGAAATGACTTTGTAGTTGGATAAAATCATGTTTTGCTAATGAAACAGTCATGCATGACTGTGTGTAAAGAGGTGTTTAAAGAGGTGTCTTAAAAGGTTCAAGAATACAAAACTGGTCTAAAATCTCTCATAGCTAAGTTTTTGTCTGAACAACTTGATTGATTTTAATTTCCAAAATGTATAACTGTTAGAGCATAAAATAATACCAGAGAAAATAACCTAACTAATAAACATAGCATAACATTAAAAAACAGAATATTTGTGGTTTTTGATTTATCTTAGTTTTTTTATAATTCTACCAAACTTGTGTATTTAAGTCATTTTAACTACAAATTTAAATATGTTTTTAATAAATCCAAGTTATATACCATACATGGTAGTAATGTGTTCTGGGTTGAATGATGTTATGAAGGAATCTTTTTGGGGTTTGTTCAAATATTGATAAACATTTAGAATAAGGTTTAGTGGAACATTTCCTTGGAATCACCCTGCACATAAATATCTTGGTAAACTGAAGTTTTCACAACAAGACAAATTCCTTTCAGTAAGATTCAAACTTCTCACTCCTAATATAATATTTTTCTGTATAGTCTCATTTCATCCTATGGAGATGGATCAGACTGGCATTAAAGCCACATCAATATTCTACAAACCAAGCAGAACAATCTGGTTACCTGGTGCTACTGTTCTAATGGATGCATTTCATAGAATTTCCTTTGTTAAATCTGCACATAAGTTCCAACCCACTATAACTCTTCTTTTCCCAATTGTGTTCACTTCATTTCATGTTTTTATTGTACCATTATTTACACCAACTAGGTGTTGAGTTTCACCTGTGGAACTTATTATCTATAGAAAAAGGAGACATTTAAATATGTTACAGAATTTTCACTAAAACTCTTATAACCCCAACTTAATTTTGTTCTCTGCAGCTTATTTGGTAGGAAACAGGTTAATTCTTAAATTTATGGCATTTTCTCCAACCTCTTCCAGTTAATCTTTCTGTTGCCTCAGTTGAGACAATGGGAATGCCTTATTTGAAACTGGAAAAGATGAGAACATAAGTCATCTAGTTTCAAGAAGTGGAATACCTCCATTTATTCTGCCAGATGACTCTTAACAGGGTATAAACCCGAGTGGGTAAACTTAAAAATTCGTCAAAAGTAAGTTTGCTTCCTCAAACTCTCCATGTGTAAGTCTAGAATTGCAAAAGCTGAAGTTTACCTTGAGAGTAGGCAAAAGAAAAAAAAAAAAAACCCACCTGTGACTGTGGAAACACTTCTCCCTTAAGTTAAATGGAGTAATGCTTTGTTTATGAATGCGTACTAGCTCCTCTCCTTCAGAAAACCCACTCCTTCCTCATCTTGGGGTAGGAAACTTGCCACTTTATATCACAAGTGCCTCACTCTTAAAGGATATTTAGTAAATATTTGTAATGCTGAAGTTAATAGAATTAGCTGGATTAGATGTTGAAATCCTAGTGGCAGTGAGAGGTCAGAGACAGATAGATGAGAGTTATGAGCTCACAAGCAGCAAAGCAACTCTAGGCTCCGTTGTCCCACACTTGTGAACCAGTCCCACACTTGAAATCCAGTCACATTTAAATTATATTCAGTTCAAATGATATAATGAGTTCTTTTAACACACAAGAATTTACATATCCAAATTATTTCTTATTTTAATTAGGGCTAATATTTATATTGTGCTTTTTGAATGTCAGGTACTACACTTAGTCATACGACTCATAATTCATGATGTAGCTACTATCACCAATCCTAATTTGGAGGCCTAAATGTTTCTCTACATACATGTATATGTATGCCATACACAATGGTTACATTGAACTTGAACATTTCGTGCACACCTACATGTTTCTTCCAAAATATTTCTGTTGTGCATAATATTTTTAGACCTCCTCAAAATTACCTTCAGAGCAGGTTTACCAGCAACACAAGAAAACTAGCTTTCTAATTTGTGGTCATATTTTATAGTGGTTATAATTGTTCCTGAGATGTTTCAGTGTATCAGTGTATTACTGTTTTCAGGAACACATTAATAAAGCTATATCACTAGAAATATATCTTTAGTAATTTCCAGAGGAAATTTTATTTTTTAACTTTTCAATAAGATGAGTATTGTGTTACACTGTTTAAGAACAATATTTTAAGTTTAGTGAGCTCATGTATTTTCAGATGTATGTTTACTTAGAATCACAGAAACAATTCTTGTCCCGGAGTCAGGGTTAAATTGCAGTAACTGCAGAGCACTATTAAAAAGGAATCAACAGGGAAGAATAACACTTTTTTTTCAATGAAAAGATGTGTCAAAATAGCAGCATTCTTTGGAATAATTTCTCAGTTTGGAGATGAAAACTTTCTTAACATGCCATTTTTTTTGTTGTGTTCACCTTCAAAACAAATGTGATGAGATGAGTTGGTGTCATATGCCATGATGCCATTCGTTTGAGTCAGGATAAAAAATTATTGCAAAGTTTTATCAAATTTCTTAACATGCATTATAAAATTAGATATGGCTTAGCAAGTAAACTGATGGTATAATCATCTGAGTCATCTAGAAATCTGGGCAGTTAGACAAAAACCTTTCCTGAGCTACACATCTAATGCCTTCAGCCCTTCAACTTACTTGCTGCTATCAACTTTGATACCCATTAATCATATGTGTTCTTACAAGGTCAACATGAAGAAAAATGAGTGACTAATTATGAATTATATTCAGTGCACGGAGCCCCTTACCCAAACAACTGCTGTTTAAAATTTTTTAAGAAACATTGGTGTATGTACAATATCTAAAGTCTCTTAAAATGCTATTCTCATATTACAGTTTTTTAAAAATTAATTTGCTTAGCAAGAGCAAGGCCCTAAGTTCAAGTCCCCCAACACCACATAATCTATTTGTGGTGGCACACACCTGCAGTCCCAGCACTAGGGAGGCTGAAGCAGGAAGATTGATGTGAGTTTGAGGCTAGCAAATATTATGTTTTTTATTCACACCCTTTTTTTCCCATTTTATTTCCACCCCCTTTTTTCTCATATGCATTCTGTCCTCTTGGCCTTCAGAAGTATTCTTTGGTTCTCTGCAGACAAGGACTGCAATAGTCAAGGGGAGAGAAGGCGATCTCACGCACGCACTAGCACAGCCCAACACAACAATAAGAGACATCTCTGTTGAACCACCTGCTCGACAGAAATGATACATAGGGACGTTGACAGGGCATGGCAGTGGAGGGCCGACCCTTTCAAGGGGAGTGGCAAGCAAGCTAGCTGTGTGAAGGCACCTTCACTTCAGTTCAGAAGCTGACGTGCAGAAGACAATTGTCCTGGCAAAGGGAGCCCAGCTCCAGCTGAGATCGCGTGCTCCAAGTGACCTTCCTCCTCAGCCTGCCAGCCCAGATTAAGATTTCCTCAATCGAATCCTTGTTAGGCCAGCCTTTCCCCGGTATTGCTCATCTTTCACGACTGGAAGCCAAGTGCTTCAAACCACTACTCAATTTTGTTGCCAAATTCCTCTATTTCCTCCTTGATTTACACACACACACACACACACACACACACACACACACACACACACACACAGTTGCGGTGGCCAACCTAATGTTATGCCTTCTATTCAAAATCCACACTAAGCAGAGAATCTCGGACTTTTTTATGTTTTTCTTTTTTCTTTTCTTTTTTTTTTTTTTTGAAACCTTCATTAAGTAGAGCTAGGACCTCTACAAAAGATGTCTATTTGAAAAAATAACCTTATTTTAATCAAAAAAAGCCACAAGAGTTACTTCTCAGGAAAGCAGAAAACCACACATGATCTCAACTGGAAAATATATTAAAAATTTGCTGAATTTTTAACCTTAGTACCATAACGAAGATATTATTTTAAAGTTGGTTGGTTACTGTGGGCTGCGTTAGAATTTTCATTGTGTTGTGTTTGGGTTTAGCCAATGTTATTTTAATGAGTTTATTGGTTGAACACACAAAACACCATGTGGTGTTTGAGATTTTTTAGGTAATAAATTTTCCCTGACATGAAGGGCCTCTGTTACATAATCAATTGGCCTTTGAATCTATCAGCACAAAAATTACCTTTCAATTTCTGTATACATATGTCATAAGGAATAAGTGGTTATTTAAACCAAATAGCTTCTATGGAAAGAATTACATTTTAGTCATTTTTGTGTATGTACACATTGAGACTTTCATGATAAACATTTACTTTATATTGTTTGTTGAATGAATCTACAGAATAAATTTAGAATCTCCCAATAAAATCTGAGATAAGGAATCTGTCTTCTTACTTTCTTTTCATACTTCCTGCCTTGCAGGAGCCTTTACCATGTATGCATGCACTTGGCAATAGGCCTATTTCCATAGTACAACTGTCATAGCACTAACTAGAAGATTGACAAGAGAGAAGGAAAGGCTACCAAAGAAAATTTGCTAACTAAGGACAGTGCGGGCAGAACTGGAAGCCACTGGGTTTCACCAGACAGTTGCTCCCAGGACACACTTCATTACCTCTTTTTCCCCTTCCTGACATAGATGGTATCAGAGGAGGGCCAAAAGGATGTGTTTTCATTATCTCAGACACTTACCCCAACACCACCTCAGACCTTCAAACTACAAAATGAAGGGAAGTTTAGAAAGAAAATCTTTGGGAGTAAAGTATCAAAAATGCACAAAAATTGGATTATTTTTATTTGAATTTGGAGAAGCTACACAACTTGCAGTGGAAGATGTGATTCTTCTGTTCCCCTGTAGCTGTTCTCTGAGAATTAGTACAACTGTACACACAAAGAAGTTCAAGATTTTTTTCATCGAATCTTCAACAGGTAGCAAACGGAAAGTCTAGTAAAGCTAGATTCTCCTACAGTATAAGCATATCTCATTTGAACTACTCAAAGTTTAGCAACATGATTAACTGACAGCAAGTATCTACCTTCTAGCTACTGGTCTTCCAGCAAAACGTCTACTTTCCCAGGATCTTACAACCATGAGATGTGTAGGTAGCTACATTCGGATCCTAAATGACTATCACGTAGTAACCTGAAGCCCCGTTTGCCTGAGCTATGGAAATGTCTCAGAATATAATTAATTATATATTGAGAAGGAAAATGCTATATTTGTGTTCATTTTAATGAAACACAACTAATTGTATGTTCAGAGGAACAGACTAATTTGAATGTATTTATTTAGTTTTGGTGAAACCAATTCAAAGCTTGAGCTACTAGTTAACTCCTTTTAGAACAAGTTCTATAAAGCACTGCAAGGATAATCTTTTATCCACAAATTACCAGAATGACTAAGCTCTGTACCTGTGCTCATATTACACAATGCAGAATTGAAACTTAATCGTTATTGCTAGAATATAACCCTAATTGCCCAAATAAATAGAATTAAAATCACTTTGGTGAGCTGTAGAGGTTGTTGATGAGTTCAGAGTATGTCTACTCACGGAATTTAGAATATAAAGGATATTGGAGGAAATTTAATGGAACATCTTTGTTTTATAAATAATGACCTCCGTGTTGATAAGAGATAAATAATGCCCTAAATTATATAGCTAGCAAAGATGGAAGTGGACTCCAAGGCTTTTGAACATTTTTGTTCAGTGCTTTCCCTTTTTTCACTTTTTTTTTTTGCTCCAATGCCACATGCTCATATGAATTCTAAAATTCCTGGTTAATTGTCCAAGTAACACCAAATATCATATTTCTTACACAATCTAGTATACATGTTCATGTCTAGTAATATGCCTGAATTTTCACCTTCTCATTTTATTTAAGTTCATTTTAGATACAACAGACACTTAAGTATCTATAGCCCAAAAAGAAAAAAAAATAGATTTGGTGGAGCATACAATTAATTTCCCAAATTTGTTTTATGATTATTTAAAATGTTTATTGCAATTCAAATATTTGTGACTTTAACGTAGTGAAATTTAGATGCCCAGGTGTCTCCCATTTCTGTTCATTTATTCCTTCGGCTCCAATGCTGCAGGAGTCCAGGGTCTCCTCACTTTCTGCCTAAATAACTGTGGCAATCTACTGTCATCTACTCTACACCTGCACCTGCGAGTCTGACCAACAGGTATCCCTGATTAACTCTCTTACATCCCATCCTTCGGTGGTTCACTGAAGCTTTCATGATAAAATTTAGCACCTCGGTTTAACCCACCAAGCCAGCCTCTCCTCCATCATCCGCTCTCTGCTATGTGCTCCTTCTGTCTCTGTCCAGCCCTCAATGTTCCCTCTCTCTGGCCATGTCAAACTACCCCGTGCCTCATCTCCACCGGTGCACAAGGACTGATCTCCGCCCTGAAGGTCCTTCTTCTTTCCCATCTTGCTAACTACTCTTGTCTTTTTATCAATACATTCAGTCCAAGCATCACCTCAATTGGGAAGCCTTCGGTGACCCCCAGTGAGAAGGCTGTTTCACGCTCAAAACTAGCTTCTCTGACATCGTGCTGGGTTCATCTTTGCTGCATAAACTCTGTCGCATTACTCACCTCATCAGTCGACTTCTGTCCCTTGAGCTGCTGGCTTGTTTCCCCTGCGGTATTGTAACCAGCAGTGTGAACTGCTACTGCCTCCACCTCACCACACGTGAAATCGTGAACAACTAGCTACGTGTTAAAGCACCCAGTGCCTATCTGTGCCTGAACTATCTCAAAAGGAATGGGCACACCAAGGGTGAGTCGACACTGTTTTCTCTCTCTAGAGGGCGCTGTCCTATTCCCCTAAACCCTTGTAGGACTTGCCCACACCTAAGATAGAATGTGCATCTTTCTGGCGACCAAACGTGCAGCAGAGAGTGAGAACCACTGGTAGACCCTTGTAATGCCATAATTGAGCTCTTTCCTGTAAACATGCAGGTTGCATTGCTGGAAAATTCCCACAACAGAGAAGGAAAAAAACTTTTCAAAAATACTGTTAATACATTTGCTTCTGGTTTCTCTTTCGATCTTTATAACAAACTGTAAGAAGTTATTATTGTCTCTTGACCATAATCACAGCTGTATCTTGAGCAAACTTTGCAGGTTATTCTGTGCCTCAGTTTTTCCATCTTGAAAATGGCAATAATGATATCTACTTCACTGAATTAATGTTAAATTGGTAAAATGCTGCATGAAAAGAACTGTACACAGACCTCACATGTACAGCGTGTTTGAAGTGTTAGGCACTGCTACTTCTGTCGCTGTTACACTTGTTACTACACTAAACCCATTCTTTTCAACTATGCCATATTGACACTGTTGTCCATAAAGTAGCTAAATTAATTGCACTGAAACTTTATAAGTGAAAATGTAGAAAAGATAAGGAAAGATTATTAAAGAGAGACCTACAAGGTAAAAATTAGGGGAAGAAAGGGCAGCTTTGATGAGTTGAACGTCACCTTTCATTTGTTATAAATATAAGTCTCGTTTCATATGTGATCTTTGGTATCAAGTAGATAAAAGATTCTATGCTTGTTTGGCTGTTGCTTGGTTGACTGGCTTGTTGGTTAGTTGGTTGGTTCTAGTGGTACTCAAAACTAAACCCAGTGCCTTCATATTTAGTTACATCCTCAGCCTTCTCTCTGTCTCTCTGTCTCTGTCTTTCTCTGTCTCTCTCTCTCTCTCTCTCTCTCTCTCTCTCTCTCTCTCTCTCTCTCTCTCTCTCTCTCTCTCTCTCTCTCTCTCTCTCTCTCTCTCTCTCTCTCTCTCTCTCTCTCTGTCTGTCTCTCTAAGCTGCTAAATTGCCCAGGCTGGACTCAAACTTGCAATCCTTCTGACTCAGCCTCCCAAGATACTCAGATTACTGGGATGCACCGTCATACCTAGGTAGATTCTGTGTTTTGAAGGAAGTTTTATATGTGTACCTGATGTGTAGACACTGTACACATCTTCAGGATATTGACTGCTGAGCATTTTATCTCGGAGTGTGGGAGGGAGACCTTGGGTTCAAATTATTTTTCTCTTTTTTTAACTCATTCAGCTCCATGATTTTAACTAACTGTGGAAGAAAAATCTGGCTGACACCTTATTAGAAGCTCAATTGCCAGCAATTGATTTGTTATAGTGGTGCACAAGAATGAAATTTGGAAAGACTAAGAAGAAGTTGAGAATCCAACTTGCCTTCTGCGCCAAAGGTGCATTCAGGAAAGATCAGAATTTCAACACAGCAAAGTGTTTCCTTTTTTTTTTTTTTTATTGTTTGACATCAAAATTTACAAAAGTAATTCGGTTCTATCCACAAAAACTGACCTACAAAATGGAGTTGTATCTGTGAAAATACATTCACAGTCAAGTTTTCATGGAGACCTCGGTAGCTATCTTTGATAAAGAAACAGTTGGTTCATTCTAGTTGCAGGAAGGATGTTTCAATCCATGATGACAGTGAAATGAGAGTTGATCCAGAGAATGATAGGTTCCAACGATGTGAATGCGTGTAGCAGGAAGGTTCAGAGTTAAGTTGGACTTGTACTTTGAGCAGGAAGCCTCTAGAACTGGGCACAGTGACCCCCAGAACAGAGAGATGGCTGCATGGTGCAGGGAGCTCTTGGACTAGACAGTCTTGTCTACCCGGGCCACTGGATGCCCCACGTGTTCCCATCTTGACAGATGATCTGAATCCCTCTATGTAAAAAAATGGTGATCTGAATTTCCAAATGCCTATTTATTTAATTAACAAACCAACAAGCTGATTTATTTTACAATTTTAAAGCCAAAATAGCAGAAACTTTCCAGCGTACTGCTAGGTTGTTATCTAGCAACACAGACTTTATCATTCCAGTTTTATTAACTGTTTAAAAATAATCACCAAACCAAAGATAGAAGACAGCAAAAGTTGAACAATTTTAAGTGAAAAGTTAGAAGGGTGTCCTGGACTGAGGGAAATGTTCCTGCTGGGAGGGGTAAGAGGAAAGCAGCAGCCCAAAAGAGAAGAATTAAAAAGTACACTAAAAAATTCTAAGATAAGTGACGTGCAAGACAGAGGAAAAGCAAGGCAAGCAAACAGACTGCCAGGTGGACCTTAGCTTTGCCACTGTCTCCCCAGGGGAGCTGGTTCACCTGGAGTTGGGGGTGGAGCTCAGCCCGTCCACGGACCCATACAGCATGCTCACACAAACTACACACCAAAATGGGGAGAGAGAGGGAGAGAGAGAGTTTCATTTATACATGGAAGAAATTTTCCTAAAAGTTCACTTTGGAAATAGCCTCAAAAATCTCAAACACAAGTCTTCTACCCACGAGGTGCTTAGTCCTATAAACAACACCACAGTGCAGTGACAATCAACTAACCAACAGGAAGCAGGCAACAGATCAGAAGTCAGGTCTGTGGTTCTCAGACTATCAGCACATTCTTTTCCTAACCAAAAACTAACTGAATTGTCTTGATGCACCAGTCACACATCAACCCAACTAAATCATCATCTCTGGGGAAGGAATAAATCATCAGAACATCTTTCAGCAGAATGAGACAAATTCAGTGCATAACCAACTTTGAGAACCTCTGGTCCAGATATGATTTGGCCACAAATCGGACATGGAGGAATGTTCTCACTGCCTCGGTTTTCACATCTGTAAGTTAAGAGAGGTGAACACATGCTCTGAGATTTTCTATTTTCATAGTTCTGTGAGTCTCTCAGCTTGACATTTGAGAATATTTTAACAAGACAGATGTGGCAGGATAGTTGAAAATGGGAGGTTTCTGCGCATCTGCACTCCCACTTTTTTCAGCAGATCTGTAAGCATTGTTTTCTCTCCTGCAGTGAGCATTACTTCAGATGACTTTATTTGTTTTACCGTTTATAGGGCCCCCTAGGTAGCCTCAGAAGCCTATTCATTTCGTTAACATTAAATCAGTAAGTGGACCTTCTTTCTGCCTCTCTCTAGCAGGATTAATGGATTTTGGCATCATTTGTGCATCTAGCAGCAAAACCTCGTGCTGAGAAAGCTAGCAGGCTTGACTAATTCCCAGCAGTGCTAACTTCATAAACTTACTTTAAGCTTTTAACTTTCATTGAAGATTAAAGGTAATGAGTTCACGCTGTTATGGTTAAAGGTATGATATTCAAGACGTGTCAAAAACCTACACAAAAACGACAAACTGAAATGTTAACAATGCATGCGTAAGTTGATAGACATTTAAACGGGATGTTTAAGAGGTAACTGAGCACAAAAAAGATTCTCTATCTCTGAGATTTATGTCCCAAATAATCACTATACTAACTGGAGTATTGGTAGTTGCATGGGTAAGTGTTAAGCATGAGAACTTTGGGTAGACCAGCCTAAATCTGCTGGTAGAAGGCTGTAAGGTGTGAAACTGTAACATGATGGAATGTTGAATGTGAGAAACTTTTTACAAAGTAAAATTATCCTACTTTGTGAAATCGGTCATCACTTATTAAAAAAATCTCATATGTAACCATGCTTACAAATTTTTATTCCAGATACTCTTAAGTTAAATTGAAAAATTCATAAAAGTCCGCTTGAGGAAGAAGGAGAAAAAGAAAAAAGCACAATATTTCCAGCCCATCTGACAAGACTACATGAAAAGCTTTTGATCAAAGGGTCTTAAGTACACTTTACTGGTGTGACAAACAACATTTTTATCCCTTTATTAGATTTATTTTTCTTCTGAAAACTGCAGTGACCAGGGTATGGTTTGTGAAAGAAAGCTGGCAGGGTTGTGTTCTTTGATTCCTAATTAACACCTTCAGTCTCAAAAGAGAACCAACAGAAATACCATAAAATGTTGCAGCTGCATTGTGATTCCGCTTGGTTGGTTTGTTAAAAGTCGGCTGGGCATTGGCAGCTGCAATAAAGGGAAAACTCAATGGATGTTTTGTATTGTGCCCACTGAAGTGAAAGAAGGCAACCATTTTATTTTTCAAATGGGCAGCTGCAGAGGGAGGTTTAAATGGAGCTAAATGCAAGATTTACTGTTAATATATAGTAAATAAATAATGAAAATAAAACCTAACCTACCGGTTTTTACAGCCACATAGCAGAAATGTTAGTGAGGAATTAAGGACAGTAATTTTGAAGGTCTTAGCAACTGATTTGGGGGATTTGGCAACAAGGAATACCATTCATTTAAAATAAAAATAGCCTTTTTGAAAGATCTGAGCAAGCCAAAGCTTTAGAAAGTGACATTTCCACTTAAAAAGGTAAAGATATATCTTTCCTGTCTCTGGTAACATAACTCCCTCGTCCCACTTTATTGAAACCCTAAAATTTTGTTCAAATGGGAACTGAATGAGATTCCATACACCTCCACCTCACTTTTTTTTTTTTTTAAGAGCATGGAGTTGAATTTTGCCGTGGGTAAGGGAATAAAGGAGGCATTTAACTCTGGTCAGATAAATCTCACTCACATTCAAAAATGCAATTAAGGAAATATGTAAATCTAGATGTTCCATCAAATGCTAGCTACAGGGTTACTAGTTCTTTTCCAACACAATGACAGAACTAAAGAACTTTAGTGTCTGTGTAAGAACCATTGTCCAAGCCACAGTTCCTGTTGGAAACAGAGTCTGGCCCGGCCGTGGGAAATACCTATGTATTTGACACAGGCCGTGTTCCTGAGAGAAAGGGATGGATGAAGAGAAAGTATGGAGATTTTACTGTTGCATTCTAATCAACCATGATCTGCCTAATTCGCTTTGATCAGAAAGATAAACTAATTTTCCTACGAGCTGGATAAAGGTAATTAGCGAGCCAAAGCTTTCATGTTATTCAAAAGAGCTAAAGGAAAGGGGATCCGAAATTGGAATGGTGGGAGTTCAATACATCTTTTCGGCTCATCTGAAGCATTGCTCACTCAAAATAGGACACTGACGCAGAAGAGGGACTCCCGCTAAAGACAGTTTAATGGGCTGCAGAACCGCTGGGTTCCCGGGCGGCTCGGTGCTGTGTAACTAAATACAATTACCAAAGGTGATTGGTGGCAAATGAGTGCGTGTGCCATATAGTTCTGTTTCCGATGGGGACACCTTTATCTTCATGCCTGGTCCTAAAACCTGGTTGGTTTTTCCTGCAGCTCAGCCTTTTACATTTAAGTTGTTGAGGCAGTTGGCTGTGATTGCTGGAAGCCTAAGCTGCTGCCTCTCTGAAGCACACAGTCGCAGCCAGCCTGCGGCTCTGCCGTCCTGGATACACTAGAATGGGATCTCAGATCAAACTGCAACAGCTAATCAGGAACCTGACTCCACAGATGCTTCAATTTCACAGCCCGCCTCTCTGATTTTGTGCCAGTTTCCAACTTCAGTAAGGCCGCTTCCTCCTGGCTTGTTTTTTTTTTTTTTTTTTTTTCTATACACCCGAACACTTGTAGTTATTAGATGAGAAGGAAAGATTTGGGAAGATGGGATTTTGTTTCTTTGGGGGGAAAAATGCCTACTATTTAGTGTTGCTTTTCTTCTTGTTGATATGACCTTTGCGTTACTTCCTTTTCCAAACTGTTGTACTAGATATGGTATCTGTAACCCTACGGTAAACTTAATTGCTTTTTTGGTCACTAATCTCCTTTGCTAGGGTTCTTAGATACCAAAGTGTGTGTTTCAAGGCAGACTTAATGTGTCTTATAAAATGAGTGAATCTTTTAAAAGGGTTAAAGTTCACCAAGTTTCACAGCTACAGAGACACTATTATTGTGGAGTAATTCCCAAAGAAACTAGCAAATATGGTTTTTGACACTTTTCTACTCAGTTTTAAAAATTACTTAAAGCAATTTTGATTTACTTCTTGCTTTTCTCTTGCCCTTGAGAAGGCTGCAGTCAACAAATATATTAATTCCATCAATGTCTTCAAAAATCTTAGTAACCAGCAGTGGTTAAAAAATGCAGATAAGTCTGTTTTCTTGACAGCTTTCATAAAATCTAAAAAAGATGGCAATTATTAGAAATAAGTCAATATTATGGCTCTGAAAGAGATCTTTCATCGTGTTGACTTCAAGTTCCTTCATATTTACTCAATTACTCATTTAAAATGTTGGTTGACTGCCTGCTTTGTTCAAGATGCCAAGGGTGTATGCAAGCTAGACACCGTTCCTGCTTTTGCAGGGAAGACAGGCATTACAGATGCTTACTTAAGTTTACATCATTAAGACTGTGAGAGGGCTCTGGTAGAGAACCAGAGGACATTAAATAAGAACTTTGCCTGATGTTGAAGAGACTTCCCATAGGAAGTGATCTTCAGTCGGGAACTTGGAGGATGAGGTGATGATAGGGCCAAGGGGAGGGGGGGGGTGGTGAAAAAGAGGCAAAGAATGTTCTAGGCAGAATTTCCCAATGGAATCAGAACATTGGGGGAATTTCCCTCTATGCATTCTACAACTGTAATGTTCAGCACAATGCCAAGAACCAGCAAGTACCCAGTACGTGGGGAGGTCTTAGCATAGGTGCTCCAAAAGAACAGGAGGTTTCTGGGATCTGACGTCATTACCAGGAGCCCTCACATGGAAATACCTTAAAAAGATTAAATAGCACAGCGCTTTACAGTTGCGTTCTGTTCTCATAAATAAATGTGCCTTTTGCTTGACTGTCCAAGTTTTCCTGGACATACGTCATGCATTTTCAGTTCTCCTGAAGCATGAGCATGAACTCATTTGTTTACACTCCCATAACAGCCTGAAAAGATGAGACGGTAATCACTGAATGAGCCTATGTATTTTCCCTGCATTACACGGGAAAGCCAAAAACCAAGGAACAAGCGTAAGCCGAGCCTCCCTCACCACTGCGACTTTTAGGCATGATTTTTTCTCAGCAAAGTCAATTTTTTGCTCGTGGTGGGAGGGGGACAGCTGGTCAGACTTCAGTTTGCATTTTTATTCATTTATCCAGTTGTTCCCCTATTTACTCATCACCTGTGCCGGGCACTTATAGACGAGGCTCAGAATCAAAGATATAGTAACAAATCGTTTCTGCTCTCTGACTGAGGAGGATAGATGAGAACACAAAAGCATTGCATACAGCTGCTAAAAGCCTCAGTTGGGGTCAGTCACTTGGTATTAGAATCCTGACACTGCCTCTTCATAGCTTAGGCAAATTACTTAACTCCTCTGTGGCTTCAGTTTTTTCATCTGTAAAAATTGAACACTTCTCCCAGGGTTTTGCGTAAGAGTTATTACTTGCTTAGATCATGAGGGCAGGCAGCAAATACAAAGCAAGTTTAACTGTTCTTACCAATAGAGGTTGTTCTAAAGTCTTGCAGAAACATGAAGAAAACCAGTCGACCCACTTGAAGTTATAAAAACTCCACAGAAAACAACGCGCCTGTCTGGCTATTGAGACGGGACAGGTTTCTTCATGTGAAATGCCCTCCGGTGGGCAAAGCCACAACAGCGGAGACACAAGAGTGTGGTAGCATGGGATTTGCTGAGCAGGGGGCAAGAGTGATAAAATGAGAGAGCACCGTACAAAAAGAAAATGCAAAAGTGTACCAGTGACCTCCAGAAATGCGAAGGCACTGACTGTGAAGAAATTGTTCCAACTTAGGAAAGCTCAGTTCAGATCACGAGTATTGCTGGCCAAATAAAGTTTTGGGTACTTATTTGAGTTTTCCTTCAAGTAACTGAGTCTTCCCCAATATACCAAGCCCCTGAGGCTCAGGGTCTTTAGCTTGACCTGCCACAGGTTAGTGATGTATTTGAAGGGTAACATTTTCCTTTCCTCATCTTGTATGTCATCTGCTAAATTAGAAAGTTTATCCAGTGTCTACTTTTATGCAAATATGAATTAGATTTATATGCAGCAAGAAATACCAAATGTATAAGTTAATGCCTCCAGCCACATTAAATATACATTTTATGTCTACAAGCCAATGGAAAAGAGGGAACAAAATTGGATTGGAAAGCTGCTTCTGTAGCTAGATTCTTTTCTCAGCAGTCACTCAGCTGCAGTTCTTCATTCTCCATCGCATAATGGTTTCTGTTCCATTTCACCTACAGCCTACTACCCCTTCTTGCTATAAGACAGCTAATGTCCCTCTCCACATCATTCCCCACTGCCCAAATGAGTAGTCTCTGAATGGCGTGTTCAACCTGTTACGTTGAAACTCTCCCGCTCACTACTGGGGCCTCCAGCCTTCATTGCTTCTGTTGAAAACAGGATCAAAACTGTTCTGCCCCAGGAATTGCTTTTTGTCCATTATCACTGCTACAGCATCTCCATCTGGGGCACTTAACCTCTCTATTGGTCCTTTCCTGCTCATAAACACTGCAGCTGGAGTCCACAGTTTAGCTTTCTGTGAACCTCTAGGTTCGTGAGGACCTCTAAGTCCAGGCTTTCTTCTTACCTCATGTCTTGGAAAGGACATATCCAGCCTATTTACCCCCCCCCCTTGGATTCACCACTCTGCTCCTTTTGGTCACCTGGGACTCATAGTTGATTCAATGAATGAGTTTTGAGAGTGTATTATGCAAGATGTTTTGGAGACCACACATGAAGAATTGAAATGCAAAAGGTACCTGGCTTTATGCCAAGTGTATTGAATTTGGTAACTCAGATGTTTTACTTGATAAGAATTTCCATCCTGGGCTAGAGTCACCTTATGATCCTCTATTTCCTTCTCTTCATTGTAGTACCTAGCATAGCACATGGCCCATTCAGGTATTATATCAATATTTTCTATGGAAGAATAAGAGATTCTTCAATTTAAAAAACAAAATTATTTCCTCCTGCTCTGCAACGTCTTCCATGGCTTCCCTTTTTTCTGTTTCCTCTAAGCTCAACATTTTTGAAAGAGGAAGCCATTTTCACTGCTGCTTCTCATGATCACCCACTCACTCTTTCACCCTCTCTGAAACCAAGCTGCCACCCCACTGTTCCACTGAAATGACTGTCTCTGAAACACCACCAGTGATCTCCCACTGACAATCCAGACGGCCCCAGTCTCCCCCTGGAGCTCTCTGAAACACTGAGCAGGATGAATGCTCCCGCCTGCTCGACTCAGAATGCACATGTTTTGGAATCCACCAGGCCTGTATTTGGCCACAGTCCAAAGCTCAGTTTCCTTATCTGTAAAATGGAGTCATTAAAGCCTATCATTCGTGTCTGGCACACGCCTGGTTAGCCTCCTGATTCCTTTCCTTAACTGTCACGTTGTGTGTGTGCCGTATTGCCAAATTAATACAACCTTGGTGATGGTCGTGTCACTTTCTTGCTTAAATGTCTTCAGCAACAACCAAACACTGGAAAATGCAAGCACGTAGTTCTGTACACAAGAGATCCAAAGTAGCTGCAGTTGTGCACAGCTGTGCTCCGGCACCAGGATACCGGCAGGACTGACAGGCTGGAGACAGCTCCCTGTGTCGTTTGGTCCCTGACTGGCTGTTATTTACTATGTCTTTATCTCTAGTTTCCTCATGAGCAGATTGAAATAGGGGATTTGGGGCTGGAGGAATGGCACAACAATTAGAGTGTTTGCCTTGTAAGCACAATGCCCGAGTTGGATTCTCCAGCACCTCATAAGCAGAGTATGCTGTCGCATGCCTCTAATCCCAGCACTGAGGCCGCTGAGGCAGGATTGCTGTGAGCTCAAGGCCAGCTTGGGCTACTTAGTGAGTTCAGGGCCAGCCTGGACTATAGAGTGAGGCTCTGTCTAGGAAAAAAAAAAAAAAAACCAAGTTAATGTACAGCTTAAACTGTGGCTCTAAAATCTGTGATTTTTTTTCTGTAACCTTTCTGTAGCCTTGTTGTTCTACATGTTCCCTTGAAGTTCCCTATACTCTTCATGCAACTTGGACTGGGCCCCGTCTCCCTAACCTGCTTCTACTTTCTTTTCTGTTTCTCTGAACTGGCTCCATTCCTATCTCCACATATAAAAATCCTTCCCCCGGCTCTTCTCAAGTGCATTCCCTTCATCCATAGCCAGGAGTACTCATCACACACAATGAATGTCAATCATAATCTTTTGTGGTGTTTTCATATCAGCCGAGTTCCATTTGGGCTGTCACAGTCTTCCCTTCACTCTTCTGTACACTGTTGATTTAACCTTTGCACCTTGGTCAATTCTGTCTCCTTGCCATCAGTCTAGAACATTGTCCAGTGCCTCAAATATAACATTTTTACCCAAGACTTCAAAGCCCTTCACTGAAATGTCTCGGATAACAGTAGATCTGTCATCTGCCAGCCACTGTTCACGGCAAATTTTAGCCAAGATGACTGAAGTCATACATAGAAGAAACTGTAAAGAGTTTGAACTTGAACATTGTATCACTACCTAGGTAAATACCTTTACATGTTAGTATAAGCAAATATGCAAAATGTGCTATGAAAGACTTTATTTGTTACTATATTTTATTAAAGATCTACTATTATGGTGATATTTAGTCACTCAACAGATTAAGTAAAATTTTATAAATATTTGAATGCATTTAAACTCCAATCCGATTTTGCTCTCAGAATAGAAGCAGAAGTCAGAACTCACGGGGATTTTTTTAGAAGCCAGGTTTCTACTACCTTTCAGAGACTCCAATTTGACAAACCCAAAATTGAGTTTGAATGCCTGTTGTTGGGTATTGCCACCAGGGATGAGGACCATTGACCTGTGGGAGTCAGGCTGTGCACAACTGTACAGCTCTGGAAGCAGCCTGGAGCAGTTCCAGTGGAATCTGCTTTAGATCAAACATACTTGGGTCAGAACCCTCACTTTGTTGCTTATTAAATGTGTAACTTGAAATACACGACACCGTTTTTCTAGCCCTGTGTCCACATTTGTAGAATGAGACAGTGAAAGGCCTCTCTGTAGAGGAGAGCAGAATGATATTAGGTGTACAAAGCTCCCAGCACTGTACGTAGTGCACAGCAAGCAAGCACTAACCACCAAAATATGAAGGCAGTGGTGATGAGTTGGGTCTGTCTGTCTTCAAATCCCTAATTGACTAAGTAGCTTTGACCAAGTTGCGATAGTACTGGAGAAAATATTAATACAAGGGAATTGATCATTCTACTCAAGTCGTTGTAAAAATTGATGCATCACTCACCTTTTTTATTATCCTTGCAGGTTATTGAAATAAATTTTAGCATATGTGAATTATAACATTGTTATATATAATATACAAGCGTGTATGCAATCTCCTATTCACTCAGCGACTATATGAAAGGATTGGACCCTACAGGGCTTTTAAATCAAATGTATTTGGAGGTCTTCCTCTCCATAGGCAAAAGCAAAGCAACATCATAGAGATTCCCTGATGGCCCTTTAGGAAGATGTCAGTTTTTGCCAAAGTAATAGTGACACCTCTGCTAGAATATTTTATTATGTGGAGGAAATCTATGCTACTTTTTTAAAAAATTCTTTATGTCATTTTTATCTTATAATACCTTTTAGTTTGCTTCGTAACACTTATAATTATGACTAAATAATGATTTGCATTCTGATCAGTTTAATTTCTGCTTTCATGACAAATATATCAGGACTCTAGATAGACAAAAATATGTCTGCCTTGTTGATCATTGAATCCCCTGAGCCCAGGACTGGGCTTGCCACAGAGTGAGTGCCAAGTAAATATTAGTTGAGTGACAGGAAGAAAGGAAGATAGGAGAGGTGAATGTATGTGCTTCCCAGTACTTATCACAGAGCCAGGAGCAGGGCACAGAATAAACTTTGCACTACACCTGAAGTTTACACAAATGCTAAGACATCATCAGCCCACCAAAGCTTACAATCTAGTGGAAGGCATCTGAGATATTCGGAAATATCTACCATGCAATAAATAAACTTAGTGTTTTAGGAAGATAATGACTGCCTAGAAGATGGATTGAAAGAGATCAAAAATAAACAACTACTTGTCAAAGATCAGGTGACCAAGGGTGTTTGGGTTTGTTTCAGTACCCTCAATACTGTTTCACTGGACCTCTTGTCTCTTCTTATACCAATACCACGTAGACTTAAACATTGCTGCTTTGCAGTATTTTTTGGAGTCTGGGATTCTGATTCCTTCAGCTTTGCCCTTGTTACTCAGAATTGCTTTAGAGATTCTGGGTCTTTTCTGGTTCCATATCAATTTTAAGGTTGTTTTTTCTAGTTCTGTGAAGAATATAGTAGATATTTTGATGGATATTGCATTGAATCTTTAAAATAGCTGTGGGAGTATGGTCATTTTGACAATATAGTTCTTCCTATCCAAGAACAGGGAACGTCTTTTCATTTTCTAAACTACTCTTCAATCTCTTTTTTTATGGGTTTGTAGTCTTCTTTGTATAGGTCTTTCAACTCTTTGGTGAGGTTTACTCCTATTTTTGTTGTTGTTGTGGTTGCTATTGTGAAGGGCATTGTTTTCTTGATTTATTTCTCTTTTGATTAGTTATTGTTGTATAGGACTGAATATATTTTTCAGTTTTAAGAATCATTGGGTAGAATTTTTGGGTCATCTATGTAGAGTATCGTGTCATCTGCAAACATGATATCTTTACTTCTTTCCTCCAATATATATTTCTTTTATTCCTTGCTCTTGCCTGAATTGCAAGCACTATGTTGAATAGCATGGGTGACAGTGGACATACTTGTCTTGTTCCTAAATTTGGTGTGAATACTTTCAGTCTTTCTCCATTTAGGATTGTGTTGACTTACAGGTTGTTATAAATAGCTTGAATCATGTTGAGGTAGGATCCCTCTATTCTTATTTTCTTCGGAGTCTTTATCCTAAATGGGTGCTCAATTTTGTCAAATGCTTTTTCTGCACCAACTGAGATAATCATATGATTTTTATCTTTTCATCTGTTAATGTGGTGTATTACATTTATTGATTTGGGTATGTTGAACCACCAGCAACACTTCAGACAAAGGATTAATATCTAGAATATGCAAGAAACTGAAAAACATAAAATAAATGATCCCATCAAGAAGTGGGCAGCTGAAATGAAACTTCACAGAAGAAGAAGTACAAACGGCCAATAATCATATGAAAAAGTGCTCTTCATCCTTGGCCATCAGAGAAACGCAAATAAAAACAACGCTGGGGTTTTCACCTCAGTCTAGTGAGAATGACCTAGGTTAAGAACTCAAAAAACAACAATTGTTGGCGAAAGTACAAAAAAAAAAAAAAAAAAAAAAAGGAATTCCACTGCTGGTGTGAATGCAATCTGGTACAAACATTATAGAAAGCAGTCTGGACATTCCTTGGAAAGCTGAGAATGGAAATTCCATATGATTCAGCTACTGCCCTACTGGGCATGTTTCCAAAAGGAATAAAGTCAACACACCAAAAAGACACATACATATCCATGTTTATAGCAGCACAATTCATAATAACCAAATCCTGGAAGCAACCTGCCTGCCCATCTGTACAGGACTTGTCAAAGATGTGGTAGCTATACACATGGAATACTATGCAGCCATAAAGAAAGACCATTTTGAAACATTTGAACAAAAATGGGGCCACCTAGATTCAATAATGCTCAGTGAAATGGACCAAGCACAAAAGACTGACTATAGATGGGTGTCCCTCTTATGAAATGCACAAAAATAATAACATACAAAGCCCCAAACATGAATGGCAGGGTAGAAAGAAAGGCATTAGTCTGATAGGAAAGGAGTGAGCACTTCTGAAAAAGAGGTGGACACAGACACTCACTAATTCTCCAGATCCCACGGTTCTAATGTGTTACAGAATTTGGAATTTATATATTCACAAAAAATGTAAAATTTTATGTTATGTGAACTTTTATACCAAAATTAAAAGAAAATGAACAACTAGATTAAGAAGAATCAGGATTATCTTACATATGTGAAAACCATAACCCTAGAATAGAAAAAGAGAGAAATACTTCCTAGCCTTAAAGTGAATTTCAAACAGGTTATAGGGTAGAAATACAGAAATACAGGTAGTTTGTTTGAAGGCGTGCATTCAATGTCATAATTAATGCTATTTTGATTTAAGGAATGAGATTTAAGTTGCTGATTTTTGAGCTATAATCATTGGCATGAGATTATTATGCTCAAAAAAAAAAAAACCCAAGAGGGTAGGTTAGGAAAGAATACTTTTTTATGAGAAGCAGATTTAGACTTGAAAATTTGAAGACAGAAAGCCTCTTGTGGGTAGGGAGATTGGGAAATGAAGGAGGGCAAATTGGGTCGAGGGAGTAAGTGAACGGGGGCAGATGGCAGCAGGTGCTCAGCCCGTCCTTAAAGGGAGCTCTGAGGTGTCAGCTTTGTACTCTTACCTAAGAGGTCTGTGTTCCCTCCCCCTTCCTGGAGAATAACCTTGGGGAAGGAGACTCTTCCATTGCTTAGTAAGACCACTCAGCTGGAGAATAAGAAACCCGGCTTTGAGGGGGAACCCTTGGACAGCACACCACATACCTCACCTCCTACTCCTGGTACAGAGACTCAGCCCGGAAGCGGAAAGGAACAGGCACTGTGACGCATCACTATACTCAAAGTGGCCAACTTTCAGTAGGGTCCTGGAGATTGTTTCAGACTTTATCCTCCCCCCCACACCCGCCTCTTCCTCTGTTTTCTCTCTTCTGCTGCGTAAGGTCCTTAAGCTTTCTTTCTAGCTTTATAGCTCCTTTCCTCTCCGTGTTATATATAAACTTGTACATTTTTACTGTCCCAAAGAATGTTTCTGTTCCTTGACTTTCCTCTCCCTTTCGTTTAAACAGTACCCTGTGCGCTGGCTTTCCTCTCCACGCCATAGAGCAGCCTCGCAGGCTGACCATCTTAGCGCATCTCCTCTCACCCAGCTGCCCACGCCTCCTCTCCTTTCCTGGGCATACCCTCCTCGCCCGTCAGCTGAGCCTTCTGCTACTAACACCTGGCAGAAGTGCACCTCTCCCTTCTGCTAGAAACTTACCTCAGAACTGCCTTTCCAGGTAGCATAAACTGATTTACTGGAAACGAGAAAATCAACAGTCTCTCATAATCCCCAGCAAGAGTTATCGAATAGCCACTTCCTAACTCCTCCAAAAAATCTAAATGAAAATAATTGAGTGAAACAACAGCAGCAAGAATGTTTTCTTAGTCTTCACCTCTGAAAAGGCAGCAACTGCACCTGCTCCCAGCGCCTTCCCGTTGCACAACGGCCCGCACCCTGTGAGTGCTCAATAGAGTGAGATAATTTTTTATCCAGCACTGCACCTGGGAAGACTGGCGAGCCGCCACCAACTAGGTGGCTGGTGGACGTCAGTGATGCCTGTGCCTTTATGTGGACAGCGAAAGTCGTGAATTACAGCATCCAGACAGGCTGCTATGAGGATTATCCATTGGATAGAAAAGGTTTTCTCGTTTGTATTTTTTAATGAGGACAAAACACTTCCTTATGAATCAAGAGGAAAATCGAAGGAACAAGGAGGATTATGAAGTTATGTTACTTCTGTTTCACCAACCCTGGAGGGCTTAACATCCCTTGATTTCATTTTAGCAAAGGCTTTTTATACTAAATAGAGTTCAATTTTTTAAAATGCTCTTGCCAAACTTCAACAATCCAGAGCTTCTTGCTTGTTTAAGTATTAGTTGATGTACCATTATGGATATTGTGGTGAAAGAAGTCATCTTGTGTTGACCCCTTTAAATTGAGCATTTTAATATTGGGGGACTAGTTACACTTCTACACTGAAGGAGAAGTAAGCTAGCAAAGTAATCTCTACATGTTCAATTATCTGGTAAGAGTTTGTGAAGCTCTCACTGAGAAGAAAGAAATATATGGGTCCTGTGATTAAGATGAAAAACTGGAAAATAAATGTGGCAGAGTAAATAAGATCGTCTTCTTGTTTGGGGGATAAAAAGAAAGTAATAGAAAAGATTTTATGTTATCTAATTCTTCACGGTCATATTATTTTGTAGTTGAGTCCGCCAAAAAAATGAAATGGATTCTCCCTGTGATTAATAATTCCTTGTCTGTCTTGGCCTTTCGTGGCTTGTATCTAAGAGCAATCTGGCAAATTATAAGAATTGAAAAATTAACAATGCTTCCTTTGGTATCTAAGGGCTGGTTGTCGTTTTCAGGTGTTCCAAATTTAAGGAAACTGCAGCATTAGAAACGTAATTGTGGCTCTTTGGGGAGCTGTTTATTTCTTGAAATTGGCAATGTGTGTTCCCTGGGCATAAGTACGACACAACTGGCTCTGAATTGCAGTAAATGTTAAGTGATGATGCAAGGTCACCAAGGTCACCAAGGTAGCTATTTAGTGGGGTTGGAACACCTGGTGGAGGCTGGGAGGCTAATAATAGCGATCGGGCTTCTTTAAAAAATGAAAATAGCCACATTTATAATGTACCAGAATTTTCATGTGTTAATTTCTTTTATTCTGACATCAAGCCAGTGGGATTTGTTTCTACCTCATAAATAATGGAATCAGAGAAGTTAAGGAATTTTTCAAGGCCACAAACCTAATAAATACTGGAGAGGGAGGAACTGAAAATAGAGCAAAGTCCAAAATCTATGCTTTCCCCAAGACTCCAGAAAGAATTTGCAAATAGAGACTTTGCCTTGTGGCACAGTGGGAGTATGACACACGTCTGTAATCTCAACACTTGGGAGGCTGAGGCAGGAGAATGCCATGAGTCCACAGCCGGCCTACATAGTGAGTTTACCATCAGCCTGGGCTACAGAGCAAGACCCTGTCAAAAAATAAGAGGAATGACCAGTTGTCATTTCACTGTGTCTCTGATTATCATAATGTTTCTTAGAAAAATCAAAGTGGTTTCATCCGTCCATGTCTTTGCCATTTGGTGGAGCTGGTAGTTATAGAGACTGTTATGGGCATATAATGTCAGGAATCGTTAGCAACATCAAAAGCTCTTGTGCTCTACCTCACTCTTTGCAAGAGTACCAGGAATGGATTTGCACCAAACCAGCAGCTGCAGTTACCACAGTCTATCTTCAACTCCACAACATTTTCCCGTCCAAAAACACTCTTAAGTTGTCTCCGAGACTGAAACCTTCAACAAACAATGGCAAGGCAGAGCCACCAGAAAGGTGCACCTGAATTTCATGACCAATATGGTCATGCTGTATTAGCTGACAGAGCCACTTTATGTATTGCTGAATGGACATATACAGTAACAGATTGGAACAGAACTTTTTCCCTGTTGATGGGGGTGGAGGGAATGGATAAATTGTAGTCACTCTAGCTGGTATAATGCTGAATTGTTTTTAAAGCCAACTCACAGTGAATGCCAAGCAAGGGCACTGATTATCCATTAAAATATGGCATATTGGAAAAATAAAATACATTGAAGACCCACAAAAACTATCTTGAATGCTGCAGAGGTTGTTCAGTGACTCAAGTGCCTGTCTAGCTTGGAGAAAACCCTGGGTTTGATCCTCAGAACCACAGGGGGAAGAGAGAGAGAGAGAGAGAGAGAGAGAGAGAGAGAGAGAGGTGGAAATGTAGATGAGAACAATAGATGTCATGTTGTATGGAAATTACATGGACAGTGATTTTAGTTGCCCGAATTGTGAGTATTTTTCCTGGAAGCTGTTTGCTCTGCTCACAGGTGATAGAGATCCATTGGTGAAATCCATACATGTATTTTCTTTAACTTCATGAAAATCCAAAGTATTTTGTTATTTAAACATCGAAGCTTATGTCTTACGTCTTTCTTGGCGTACAATTGTAGAGTTAAAATAAGAACCCATAAATACCCTGGAGAAATGACTATGTACTCAAGGTGAATGCTAAAGCCTCCTCTCTTGAATAAGCCTTTTAATCAAGGCATTATCTAGCTCTGAAAAAGTCTTCAGTAGTTCCACCTAAAGATTAATGGAAAAGCCTAAACTCTGAGTTGACCTATTTGCAGAAACAATTTTAAAGATTTACTGATGGCTGACAAATGCCATTTAAGATTTCAAAGCCAGCCATATGCTTTTGAAAAGGATTTAAGGGAAGTCCTCCAGCTATAGAAGATAACTGTGAAGTATCCCTCTGGAAGCCTCTGGTTTTTGAGGTGTGTGAGGTGTTGTTAATTTTTCTCTCTCTTGCTCTCTTTTTCCACAACTTTGCTGAATTCTTAAAACATGGGACTCAGAAAGAGGACGGTAAGCTTTTCGTTAATCTCCTTTTATGTTCAAAAGGACCCATATATTTCTTTCTTCTCAGTGAGAGCTTCACAAACTCTTACCAGATAATTGAACATGTAGAGATTACTTTGCTAGCTTACTTCTCCTTCAATGTAGAAGTGTAACTAGTCCCCCAATATTAAAATGCCCAATGTAAAGTTTTTCAAATAAGGTTTCAAAAAAGGTATTTAGGTTTTTTTCAGCTCTTATGTTTTAGTTTAGCTTTAGAGTCTGGTTAGTTTTAATATATGAATGATTTGAGTCTTCCACAATGTCATAGGCACATATAAATCAGATTTTACAGAATAGAGGCAGCGTTTTCTTTCCACTTTCTTCTCTCTGTCTTGCCATTGGCTTGGGGGCTTAGATAAAATTTATTCATACTGAAAAGTAACATATTTCCAAAGAGATTATACTTGAAATATTTCTCCTTAGGGTCAAAATCTAAAAGTAACTTTAAAACATCATCCAGCCATGATGTGGATTAGACATGCTTCCAGCTCATACTTTGCCATCGCCCTCTTCTGCTCACTTTGGTGATATCTGAAGTTGACTTCATAGGGCAACTCCTACTGTCTTCTTGCCTGATCCCAAGAAAGGCGGGAGATGAGTCACTCTGTGCAGGGCAGGCCTGTCACTCCAGTTACCCTGTCACCGCTCTGGGCACTGAAGGAAATCACGGGGTTCAGGAGCAGCCAGATGACAGTGATCTGACAGAAAGTGACACTGACACAAAGAAGCTGAGAGAGGCAGGAGATGGGGAGAGGTCAAAGAAGAGCAACAGAAAATCCAGTGAAGTAGAAGCCAAAGGATAAACACATGAAGGCTTTGGGCCACTTCTCAGCCCACTTCAGCCAGCCACACCTCCCGCAAGCCCTGGAAGAAACACTCCACTTAACTGCCTTGGTAACAGTTATGGGCCCAATGCCACGAAGGAAGGAGAGGTTTTTACATAAGCACCTCAAATCCCTCTCCACGACAGCTAGGAAGCCTCATAGTTTCCTGCTCTTTCTTTTAAATGCTGCAAGCTGAGAAAGACTCACCACTCACCAGGGCAGCATCACCCAGCACAACACACCTGGACCAGCCGGCAGCATTCCCGTTCTCCTTTCTCACCTGGGTTACTGCTCCCTGTAGCCTCACTGTCCTCCAGGTCATTCTCTAGGCCACCACTAAGGTGACAATTCTACCTCAACTTAAAAACCTTCAGTGACTCTTCGTGACACTTATACCACAGCAGTAGCCGAAGTGATATTAGTTGTACTGGATCGTGAAATCTGAAACATCTCTTCACGCAGAGCTGAAATTATTCAGCCCCTTTTCAATTGCCTTTCAACTCTTCTGTCTTCTGCAGTGAGAAAGTCTCAGAGAGAACAGCTAATTTGCCTTCAACACCCTCCGCCTCACTTACCTCCTTTCTTATTATAAAAACACAGTCTTCAGGCTCACTCAGACTTTCTTTTTATGACCTGTAATATAGGATTGTCACTTACAATGACAGAAATTTTCCATTTACATTGAACTTCCATAGGTAATATGAGCATGCATGCATGTATGTATAGGTGTGTGTGTGTGTACATACACACAGATATTTGTATATGTACAATGGATATATACATACACTGAAATATATTTTAAACATAAAATAATAAAAATAATAAATGAAGTTGCTACCCTTATATAACAAAATAATGACTGGGAAATGCTAGGCTACGATGAAGTCCAAATTCCTTGTATAGTCTAGACATCCAGCTTTTTTTTTTTTTAACTGGGACTTCAAGCCAGGGCCTTAAGACTGAGCTATAACTCTACTACCCCTTTTCTACCTTTTGATTTTTGAGACCAGGTCTCACTAAAACACTAAGTTGCCCATGCCAGGCTTAAAGTTGCATCTTCTTGCCTCATTTCCCTGACAGCCAGAATTACAGGTGCACACCACCCTATTGGGCCCCAGGTATTTTATTTTCACCCCAATCTCCAGGCAGATTCAACTTTCTGGGCTGCTCCAGGTACACCTTGTAACAGGCTACAACAAACCATTCATCATCCCCAGTACACGCTGGGCTCCCGAGAAATCAGGTGCTGTCCTCACTACTGTCTTCCTTGGTCTTTTTCCATCACTCGTTTCATCCTTCAAGATTCAGGATGAGGCCAACTCTTGAGAAAGTTTTTCTGCTCCCCTATGACGCTATTATATTGCCTGTCCTGCGCTCCCTTGGCTACAGCAGGGATCCCTCCCTTGATCTCGTACAGCGTCTTGATCATATCTTTTATTAGGGTACTTACTATCTCTGTAACTTTTTAATTGTTTCTCTCCCCTCCTATTTGATAAATCTCATAAGGACAGAAATTCTGTTTAGCCCTCAAACAAACCTGTCTGATGTGTAGTTTGCAGTAAATGACAAATTAACACATTGTTTTTATCTGGAAAGCAAACGATCAGAGAAACAATAACAAAACTTCAGTAATAGTACAGTAAGTGATTTGTAAATTGATCTCACTGGTAAGACTGAAAGTTCTACCAAGAAAATGTGCCCAGCAACTGATGAATGAATAAATGCAATATCATATACAAAACACAATTAAATTTTATTTAGGAATAAAAGAAATTGAGCACTGATGAAGGATGTAACAGAGTGAAACTTATGCATGATTCACTTATAAGAAATGTCTAAGAGGAGCCCATGGTGCAGGACTGTAATCAGAATACTCTGGGAGACGGAGGCAGGAGGATTAAACATTCAAGCCCAACCTGGGCAATTTAGTGGTTTAACAAGATCCTGTCTCAAAAATCAAAATTAAAAAGAGGTTCTGTGGTGCAGGATAGTGAGAAGACAGGCCTTCAGTTCCATCCCCAGCACAATAAAAGAGAGAGAAATGGCTAGAACAGGCAAACCTCTGCAGATGGAAAATAGTAATGAGAGATTGCTTAAGGTTGAGGATCAAAATGGGATGTCCTTTTAGGGTGAAGAATTTTCTAAAATCAGAAAAATTTAGTGATGATCAAACAAATCTGGATATGCTAGAAATGGGTGAATTGTGCACTTCACATGAATTGTACTTTTTCAATGAATTGAATGGTATATGATTTATATCTCAATGAGGTTATTAAAAATGACTAAGTAAAGCTGCGAGATTTTGAGTCCCCACAATTTGCCAGCTAATGATCATGGGCAAGATGACTCAATTGCTCTGTGACTCAGTTTCTCTTTCATAAAGGAGAGGTGATAGTAGTGCCCAGTGAAAAGACTATACTAAGCATAGTGCCTGTGAAATGGAAATAATAAATATCAGCTATTATTATTGCTAAAAAGATTATATAGTGCATTCAAAATTATGAGAGAAAAATATGACATAGCCTAGTACACTTGTAACATTAACTGTGGTTTAGTTCTTTCAAAAAATGATATTTCTATAGCATGTACAGCATTCTTGATTATGAAACATCCTGTATATACTATTATAAATCATAATAAAGTACAGACACACTTACAAGTATGATACATACATATTCATATAGGTACATTATTACGCCCTTTAATCTTCCACACAACCCTTGAAATAACCAGTATTTTCCCCACTTTATAGACGGAGAAACTGATGCACAAAGAAGGTGCTCATGTTTCCACACCTCGTACACGACAGGACAGAAGCCGTCTATGATCAGGGCCCTTTCCAGTCCAACAGACTGTTGGTGCACAAGTGTGCCCACATATACACACTCAAGGATCAGGGTCACCACCCCAGAGAGAACCGTCTGAGGGATTGTGAGTTCCACGGTGCTTACCTTGTTGAAACGCATCTTCCACACCCGACTGCCACAACAGGACCTCTTGCCTTGCCTGAGATTTTACAATGAGAAATATTCTTTTGAATGAAACACAGGCAAAGCCTTTGTCTGGAGAAAGTTGTTAGGCAAATATAACCTGAGTAAGGTTAGGCCAGAGGGTCTTTACCATGAGGGTGGGTGTGATCCTCATCCCTCACCACCAGCTTTGTGCACTATTAAGAATACTGCCTAACAGAAGGCTCAACACATCTGACTTCAATCATTGTAGTCAGTAGCAAAAAATGTGTTACACATGGCGCATGCATACCATGGCACAAGCTGATTGTATGAAGCACATCCTATGATCAAAAAGGGTAATGCACAACTAATCCTTCGTGGATGACAGAATTCACTTGCAACATGTGGGAACAAACTTCACAGCTTCAGGTTAAATCCTCAATGTCTCTTGAAGAAAATTCAACAAATCTATAGCTCAGCCTACATATACTACATTATAAATAATTCACATGTGCACATGTTCATATTTGACTGTTTACTTCACATGTAATCCCTTCTTTTGAAAAGTTCAGCATCTAGTCTACAGAATTTTAACAGTGGCCATATCCCAGTGGATCTTGCATCCCAGTATTTATCGTAGGCCTGGCACATAGAAGATTTTTAATAAACTGTGTTTTAGTGAATAAATAAATGGGAGTAAGTGAATGCATTATGATTAGGGAGGAAATTATGTAACATGCTTATACATTAACATTTTCCAGCACTTCAAAAAGTGTCTATTATTAATTTGTTGGAAAATGATGAATAAATAAACTTTAAATGAGCTAATATAACAAGGTGAATTTCAGAAAGATACTGAAAATGTATAGGGTTTTCATTTTCCACTATCCTATCTGTTTAATTCATTTAAAAATTTTTTTAATTTAGTTAAAATAGAAGGGCAAATTTGGAGTGAAACTTTAATAGTTAAGTATCAGAATATGGTTGTTCAATTTATCAGAATTCTGGTGTTGTTTTCAAATTACCAACGAAACAAATAAAATTAGAAAACAGTTATCTATATACTACTAATTAATTATACTAGTTATGTTAATTAGTTATAAAATAGTTATCTATATACTACTAATTAATACACTCTGTTTTCATCTGCAACCATTCAAAAGTAGGAGCTAGTTTACCATCATTCTGGACAGATAAAATGGCCTCGCATTTAGGAATGTTAGATATTAAAAAGATCCAGAGATGAAATAGAACTCCGAGTGTATTACTGCATAAATCCTACCCGCTAAGGCATCTTTCAAAAGAAGGTCTTGGCTCCCACTGACATCTTCTGTATATGATCTTGAGAAGCTTGATTATTTGTCTTGTGAATGTATGTTCAAAATATACTGCAATTAAGTATAACCTAAATACAAAAACGTTTACTTTTCATTGATCGCTGACATATTTATCGACTATTGATAGTAACCTAATCAATATCAGAGAAAAGAGAATTCTCCAAATAGAGCTTAAAAATCAGAGAAAACTACAGATATAACTGAATAGTTTGCAAAGATGTTCAAGAGCAGATACTGAGGTTTATAAATGATGGAAAAGTTTTAAAATTCTTTTTATGAAGACAGTAAAAAATAGAATATATTTTTAAATTTCATGTGAAATTTTAACACTGAAAATATTTTGACATTTTAAAGTAGATCCAGCATATGAGAAAAAAAAATGTTGCTTTGGCCTTTCAGGTTTGCAAATGGATGGTTTACTTTGAAATGTTTTAAAAATACTAACAGTAGTTAAAAAAAAAACAGCATGAAGCAACACGTTAGTATATTCTAGATTTTGTCCTTTCCTGAATTCAGTTACAAATAATATGTAGAAAAATCAATTCACTTAACTTTCAGCTTGTAAGTTTTCTTTCAGGGAATGTTAAAAACTATAAACAATGTGACAACCGATCATGTGCAAAAATGAGGCTGATAAAAAGTGAATTATGTAATGCTTGAACTTGGAAAAGCAGGAAAAATGCATCATAGCTTAGAGTTACTTTAAAGCTTTAATATTAGCCAGAGGAGATTAAATTGCCTTTGGGGTGTACAGATGCAGAAGATTCCGTTGGTGTGCTTTTCAAAGCAGAGACAGATGATATTAGGAAATAAAGCAGGAGGGCTTCTGCTTTAATCTGTCCACATTAATGGTTTGATCTATGACTAATTGGAATTGCGAGTAGGGTTCAAGAACTTTCTTACAGTCAGCCTAAGACCAGGAACATGTAACTTTCCTAAAAATGTATGTAGAAAGATTGCTTGGCCACAAAAGAAAGAACGTGTGAAGAATTGTTCTAATTTAAGCTTAATTCTAATTCAAGGTTAATGTGGAATATGCACAAAAGTGAGCAAAGAAATCAATATTCATTGTCACAAAAGAGGGGAAATAAACTAAAGTATATTACACCGTCTCCAAAATTAACGCATCACTCTTCTGTTAGAGCCTTAGTTTAAATCAAAAAGAAGGGGCTGGAGGAACGGCTCAGCAGTTAAAGCGTTTGCTTAAAGCACTTGCCTAGCAAGCGCTAAATCAAGAGCTAAGTACCCGAGCTTGATTCCCCAGTACCACATAAACCAGGCATGGTGGCACACACCTGTAATCCCAGCATTCTGGAAACAGATAGGATTGCTGTGAGTCCAAGGCCTTTCTGAGCTCCATAGTGAGTTCAGGACCAGCCTGGGCCTCAGAGTGAGACCCTGTCTAAATAAATTAATTAATTAAAGCAAATATAAAAGAATCATCACACAGGATAGTTTCTAAAGCCATGGGTGATGTTATTTTCCTACTTAATATTTGATGCCGGCTCCCAGAACCTCCAGGATGGTCTCTGCTCCTTAGTGTGACATAGAAGGCCAGCTTGATCTGGCTCTAGCTACTTGTTCGTGTTTCTCAGGCCTCATAATGGGTCCATGTTGCAACACAAGCATTTCATTCAACTATGCCAACCTATTTGTAATTTCTGGAAAGCAGCCTGCATTCTTATGCCTCAGTACTCTTGAGCACACTATTGTCCTACCAGAAATGCCCTTCCCTCTTTCTTCTCCCTCATCTTAGCCAACACATCTCATCTAGACTCAACTGAAGCACTGGTGCCTCTTAGAACTGTAATGGTAAAGAGATTGTCATTAATTATTTAATACACATGGAAAGAAAGTGTTTTACAAATTTGATGAAGGAAGTGATTGATTTCCAAAAAGCTAAGATCTGAGAAAGATTTTATGGGGAGATGGGTTTTATGGGAGGCTAGAACTGTTAACTGGTACACTTACATTTTTTTCTAACTAGAAAATGAAAAATTTTATCCTATATATCTCATCGCTTCCTTGAACATTTTATCCCCAAACACATTCAGACTCTGAGATATGGCTTAGAGATTCTAAGAGGATAGAAAAATTGTCCATGTGTCCAAGATTGATATACATGGTTCCTCTACTTAAGAAAGCTGTTCCTTTGAGTGCAAGATTAAATAGGTTTCTCATATTAATGATGAGAGGTTAGGACACAGACCACCCAACCAGACCAGTAGATGAGTACAAAGTCATCACGTTCATATACTAAAATACCAATCAATCTTCTTGAATTCCTCCCTTGGCTAATAATAATTTTGACGCTGAAAATAAAAAGGATTACTAAAATCCTCTCTCCTTTGAGAAGACCTCCCATCTAAATGAAAATATGTAATAGTTTGTGGACATGCAGTAATTAAAGACATGTTCTTTAAAGTCATACAAACTCGTAAAGGGGATCACTCTGATAAATTATTTAACTTGCACCCAATCTGTGTCTACTATGGGATTCAATCCTGACCAAGGAAGATTCCACATACATGAAAACACCCAGATCCCATCTAAGGAGTATCTAATTTTTAAAAATGTGCTTTACAGAAGAAATTTAGGTCAGGACAATGACATTGACTGTGGAGATAGCAACAAAGCCCTGGATACTTCTTGGTCTCGAGTTAAAAATGCCTAAGTTAAGCGTGTAGAATAATTGATAGGCTCTTGATACATTAGGTAGGAAGCCAGCACTGAAGAAGAGGTAAACAGCCAAAAAAACTAGACCTTTCCATGCAAATGAGTTTTCCCAATCAAGGCTGGAGGTCAAGAGTACTTTGCGGAAGGATATCTGTTGGCAATCAAAGTTCCTAAATGTAAATATGGTCAAAGTCATGGAAATAATGTATTTAGCTATGTTTAATCAGGCTAGCATAGATTTGAATAACAAGACATTACACCTGAAACAAGTAGACATTTAAATAATGGGCATGTGGTTCCAGCTTAAGAACTATATAGGAAAAATTAAGGAAATTGAAATACATTTATCTCCAATGGCAGAGGAAAAAAAAGCATAAACCAATAAAAACAAAGAGAACAGAAAAGAAAATTGTAATAGATAAGAAGTGTTAACTAATTTTTGAAACAAGAGAGAAAAGGATATAGAGTAAACCAACAAGCAAGTCAATTTCTACCATAAAACACTAGAAAAAAAATTTGAAAGTCAAAAGACTGTTAGGAATATCCATTGGAAGTCTTCAGAATGAGCAGTTAAACATACCCATTAGATCACACAACCAAATAACTGTCTCCTCATCTCCCACATTCCCACCACAAACAGTAATCCCGGTAGAAGACTGGAGATTTATAGTCAAAAATAGTGAATTATTAGAGCCTATGGATGGAGAGATATGAACAGTGGCCCTGGGAAGAAGAAATCAAAAGTGAGACAAATGGAACAGGACCTGGTTTGTTTTTATTATTATTGTTATTATTATTATTAGACTTATAGTTATTTAGAAAGTAACAAAAGTTTTATAGATAGTTATGTAACACATGTGATTATATTCCCTTGGCCTAAATTTTGAATCCAAAGAGGAATAAAGTTTCACACACTGAGCACACATTTATTTTTCCTCATTTTTATTAGCGTGTATGTGTGATACACATGCTTACATTTAACTTGAGAATTTTGGGCACATATGTATGGCGTCACCTCCACATTCCCTTCCCCGACTCCTTCTTGCCCTCTCCCTCCCTGCCTCATACCCTCTGCCTCCTAACATGTCGCCCTTTTGATTCCATTACGTATTTATACTCTGGGTTGCCCCTATTCGAGAAACCGTGGGATACTTAATCTTCTGAATCTGCTTCACTTCACTAAGTTTCATGGTCCTGAGTTGTATTCATTTATGTACAAATGAATTAAATCTATCTGTCTTCAGTACTCCAGTGGTTATATATACCAAGTTTTTTGCATATATTGGTCTATTGATAGATATTTTGGCATCTTCCACAATTTAGCTATCATTATTTGTACTGCAACACAGATTTACATGTGTTTCTGTTCTATGTTGCTTTTAACTCTTTTGGAGAGATACCCAGAAGGTGCACCACTGGGTCAAACAGAATATCTATTTTTACTTATTTGAGTAATCTCCATATTTCTTTCCATTGCGGTTATATCAGTTCACAGTCCAACCAGCAATGTAAAAAGGGTTCCTTTTTCTCTGCACATTTGCCAGTATCTATTGCTTTTTAAGTTCTTGATAGAAGCCATTCTCTCTAAGATAAGATGGTGTCTCAGTATTGTTTTGACTTGCATTTTTCTAATGGCTAAGGATGTTGAACAATTTTTTCATGTATGGCTGGCCATTTGCACTCTTTCTGAGAACTGCCTATTCATCTCAATTGTCCATTTTTAAATTGAGTCTTTGATTTGAAGGGCTCTGTTTCACTTCTGTTCTTGGTATATCCTAGTTGTTGGCCCCTTGTCCAAGGTGTAGGTGGTAAACATTTTTCCTGATTCTGTTGGTTCTTCATCCACTCTGTTGATTGTTTCTTTTGCTATGCAGAAGTTTTCTACTTTGATATAGTCCAATTTGTTGATTCTGGAGTCATTTATTTTGCATCAGATTTTCTGCTGACAAAGTCTTTTCCCATGCTTGTATCTTCCAGTTTTACCTATTTTGTCCTCCAGGTGGTTCAGTGTTTCCATATTGATATTCAGCTCTTTGATCCACTTTGACTTGATTTTAATACATGGTGAATGAATGAGTCTACATTCATTCTTCTGTATATAGATAATCAGTTCTCCCAGCACCATTTATTGAAGAGCTTATCCTTTCTCCCATGATGTTTTTGGCCTTCTATTGAATATCAGAGATAGCTGAGAGTACTTAAGTTTATCTCTGCATCCTAAGTTTTATTCCATTGGCCAAACCTGTCTGTTCTTGTACCAATACTCTATGATTTTTATCACTGTAGTGTCATACAACTTGATGTCCAGAATCATGAGCCACCTGCTTTTGTCTTGTTCTGCAGGATTTCTTCTGCTATTCTAAGTCTCTCTTGTTTCCATATGACTTTTAGTATTGCTTTTTCTAGTTCTATGAGAAATGTTGCCTGTGTTTTGATAGGAATTGCATTGAATCCTGAACATCATTTCTGGTAGGATAGCCATTTTGACAATATTACTCCTGTCTGTTCAAGAACAGGGGATGTCTTCTCATTGTCTTAGGTCCTCTTCTATTTCCTTTTTGGGCTTACTGTAATTTTCATTGTGGAGGTCCTTCAGGTTTATTCCTGGTATTTAATTTTTTGAGGAACTGTTGAGAACAGCATTATTCTTCTCAGCTCTTTCTCAGTGAGTTCACAGTAGAGAGGAATACTGTTGACTCATTTGTATTAATTTTGTATTTTGCAACTTGGCTGAATTTGCTAATTGGTCATAAGAGTTTCTTGGTGGAGTTTTTGAGGTTGAGCACACATTTAAAACTACACACTAATGCATTAATAAATAAAATCCTCATCACCACATATATACATAATGTATTTCACTAGCTATCCTGAGAAGTTTCCTGTTTGTTAGTAGCCTCTTTTCAACCCACTTAACAGCCACAGACATAGTAAGTGGAGCTGCCACGGACAGCCACGCAGCTGTGCATGCCCCAACTTACAGGCAGCTGCAGGTGGTACTGTGGCGACTAGTGGTGAATTTCCATGAGTCGTAGGGATCCACTTCTGCTTAACTTGGAGTAAGATTTGTAGACTCGCTTACTCACAGTTGTTGCGACTCCCTGCCTTTGGGCATGTTTAGCTTGATCATCCAATGTACTTGTCGAAGTCTCACACGTGACTCTGTCCCTTCAATTAATGTGGCTCGCTGTACCGGTGCAGCATGGGTTTTCTCTTTCAGAGGTTTTCCTTGCTTTGTCTTCCATCTTTTCTCAGTTAATAATTAATTTTACATTTAATGGAGCTTACACTGACATTCAGAATCTCTGATTAAATACTCAGTGGGATATGGCCTAAAAAAGATTCTAAATATCCTTTTATTTACATTTTCTTAAGCTTTATAACTTATGCAATGAATATCTAAGCTTTTGTTTGTTTCTAAAAGTGTATCAGTTACTTGCTGGCCACCAAGGGACTTGAGTACAAATGATAGCACCATAGCAGACTTTAAGGAAAGTTTGACAACTGCCTTTATGACAGCAGTGTTCTGAAAGGTGACTAAATATTCAGTGTTGTTGGTAGCTAAAATGAAGCACTTACATATTTCTCAAATTAATTCAGCATTTAGTCTTTTCACTAAGTTTCTGAGTTTTAGAAATCTCTCTTCTCTAATTGTTGACTCTGCTCCCTCTACTGGAATCTTGGTTAAATTGAATGGGAAAAGCTCCCTGAAATTGAGTATCATCTATGGAATTGGTCAGTTCAGTCCCAGATTGAGGTGAAGACAGACATTAAACCAGAAAAATTTTCCTGGCGCATAATGGAGTAAGTTCCCTTGTGATGAGAAATTCTTGTCTTTGTCTTCCTATTGCATGGCAGCATTCATAAGATTGTTTTAGTTTAAAGGAAAGAAATGTTTAATCAAAATCTTGAGTAGTTGAATTTTAGGCAGTTTATCTTGTGGCATTTTGTACTTTAGAAGACTTACATTTCTAAGCTGCTACTTTTCTTTAAGTTTAAAATCCTTGAGGGCACAAGAAAAATGGGTCCACTTAGTATATTTTCCACACTTTAAAGAAACTCAGAATATGCTTTATAAATATTATATTCATTTTTCCCATACCACTAAGGTAAGAATAAGAATAAGGTAAAGATTTTCTATTTTATAGGCAATTTTTTAAATCTAAGGAGAAGCTTATGTATCTACATAGGCTCACATATTAATAAATAATAAAACAATGAATAGAATTTGAGCTCTCTATTTGATTCAAATTACAATTATATTTCTCCATATTCTATATTCAATAGAAAATAATTCAATAAGTATTCCATGAGCTTTATTAGGTTCTTTTTTATTTTTTACAGTTATTTAGTAATATCTTTTTTATTAAATTAGCATATATATCATGTATAAAAGGTGAAGTTTAGCCAGCTATTTAAAGGAAATACAAGGCAGAAACAGTGTTCTTTAATCTGTCTGCTAAGACTGTCCTGTCTTCCCAAACTAGAAAACATACTTATTCAAAATTATCCTCTGAAAATAAGAAAAGGAGGGAACACTGCCGAGAATGCAACATTCATGTAGCCAGTCAATCACTCACCAAGAGTATTTGAGCATCAGCAATGTGCCAGGTGCTGCTCTAAAAGCTGGTGATTTAGCACATCCACACTTTCCTGGCATTTAAGAAAGGAAGACAGGAAGGAAAGAACATAGTGACCACAAAGTATTCTAAGTAAAAAGAATCAGAGAAAGGGTGGAGAGGCAAAGGGGAGTAAGAAATGGAACAAAGAACGTTGACAAATGACTTGCCTTAGTTTGGAAAATCAAGGGGACTTATCGGAGAAAGTGATATTTAAGAATGAATCTGGTCTAGCCGTTGGAAGGGAGTACAAAGTGAAGACCAGCACTGTGGGCAAAGGTGAGTACTTAGAAATGGCCCCGAGAAAGGAAAGGACTCCAGGTACTGGGCCTGCACAGTGATGGATGTCATCGAAGTAGAGGGAGCAGGGACTTAAAAGGAAGACGGAGATTCAGGCAGGAGCCAGCCGTTTAGAGCCTTGTTAGCCATGCCCGGGCACTTGCCTTTCATCTGGGGATTTTAGGTAGCGCCAGAGAACTACATAGTTCTGTTTTAGAGAGTTAACTTGATCTCCTGCATGCAGAATCCTATAGAGAAAGACAGAAGTGGAAGCAGGAAGAGAAATAGCGCTTAGAATGAGAAATGTGTGGATTTAAACAGGCAGATGTGACTAGCAGAGGGTGGCCTCGTGCCAGGCACTTAACCTGCCCTGTCTCCAGTCTGCACAATTCCATCAAAGCCTGAACACAGGAAACCACAGCACAAGTGTTTTTCAGATCACTTTTCTTGAAGAGAAAAGTTCACTGGATATGCACATCATGTGCCAACCTCAGTGTTCGTTGGGAGAATAATAGACAATGTGTTTTGACTGGAGTATGGATCATTTGGAAAAGCTGAGAAAGAGATAAGCTTAATCCAGGGGATTAGGACTGGACTATTGTCATAGTTTGGTTCTAAAATGTCCTACAGAGTCTAACTGAGGGGCTTTGGGGAACTGATTGCATCATGAGGGCACGGACCTTATCCATGATTAATCTGCTGATGAGCTCATAGTTGAACAGAGTATTGGGAAGTGGAGGCTATTAGAAAGGAATGAGTCATGGGAGTGTGACCCTGGAAACTTTATCGTGTCCCCAGCTTCATCTCCTGATTCTCTCACCTTCTCCGCTTCCTGGCTGCCATCAGGTGAGCATATTTCCTTCATCACACACTTCTAACCATGATGTTTCTGCCTCACCACAGTCCAAAAAAACAATGGAGCCAGCCTACCATGGACCAAAACCTCTGAAACCATGAGCCAAGATAAATCTTTTCTTCTTTTAAGTTGTGCTCAAGTAATTGGTCACAAAAACAAAAAGCTCACTAACAACCATGGAGACATCAACCAACAGCTGATTAAATCCTTCCAAGCGCCAGACACTGTTTAGAGCATTCACTTATCTTACCTCTATTAACCCTTTCCCATGACCACATGAAACAGGTGTTACAATATTGAAAACTTAAAGCCACTGAGGCACAGAAGTGACTTCATGGCAGAACTGTCATTCAAAACCCTGATCTCTTTCTCAAATCTGCTAACCAATCTTCTTTCATTGTGTAGTAGCTAGATAGCAACGTCCAGGTTCCATTCTGTGGATGACAGGCAACCAGCAAAGGTGTTTTGAATCATGAGGGATGTTATTGGTTGACAGATTAGAGCCGCCTTTTTCAATAATAATCACTCAGCCTTTGTGCTGCAGGATATCGAGTGCTATATGAATGAGAGACAGATTTCATCCTGTTGGCATAAAGGGTCCCATAGTCACACCATGAGAGCTGCACAAAGTCAATTTATTATTGCACAAAGAAGGAAAAAGGAAAGAAATTTTTGCCTGAGTGAAATAATATATACCAAATTGTTTTAAAGAACATTTTTGGAAGATTTTGTTACCTTGAGAGTCTTCTCTGTGTAACTATTAGGAAGTTATAGCTCAATAATTATTTCACAGAGATTCAGTGACACTACTCTAGTGTCACTCCTTGAATTACATGTGTACTACATCTTGATAGCCTATTATTGTGATCCTTTGGTCTGTTTTTATTTTACATTTTCATTATCTTCCTGTAAAGTAATGAAATTATCTTCTAGAAGGACTTGGGTTATAAAAAGAAACTGGGGACAGGAGGTCCTTCTAAATTCCTTCTTTTCAAGAAAAAGAAGGAATTATAAACATACTTCTACCTTTGAAAAATTCAAACCAGTGGTGTCCTCTGTTTATGTATGCTACCTCAGCGATTCTGAGCCAAGGTGAACTGACCTGAGGGGACATGCATTTGGCAATGACTGTGTATTCGCTGGCTAGGGCTGCAAGACCAAGTACCTCCGATGATACAGTGTACACAACAGACACTTACGTCATCATAGTTCTAGAGGTAGAAAATCTAAGATCACCATGTGTTTCTGCTTAAGCCCTTCCTTTTTGTGTATCTTTGGGCATCTTTTCTCAATGTCTTCACATAGTTTTCCCTCTGTACTTATATCCAAACTTTCTTTTCTGAAGGACAGTCTTCATAGTAGGTTGCAGTTTATTCTGATGAGGTCATTTTCATCGAATTATTTTTGAAGTCCTCTCTACTAATAGATTTACATTATGAGTTACAAGGAGCTGGACCATCAACATACAAATTTTGAGAGGACACAGTTCGACTCATAAAAGTCTAGAAAAAAAATCTGCACTACCACAGACAGGTTGGCAGGTTGACATCTAGAACCAGGGCTGTTTCCTAAACATCTTAAAATGCACAGAATACATATGCATACAACAAAAAATATCCAGGCCAAAATAGCAAGATTTTTGAAAAATCTTGTCCTAGTCCCAAAGCCAATTTTCTGTATTTTTCTGTGCATCAAGAAAAACAAAGAATATTACTCAACTGAACATTAGTATTGTGAGTTATAGCAGTATCATTGTTAGGACTCTGCAAATATTCACGTTCAAATATTTTTAAACCAAGTTTCAAAGCACCTTTCTGAGATCGTTAATCAGATTCTCACATTAATGTGTCCTTAGTGACAAATCTGAAGGAATTCGTGGGCATAAGAATACTTTGTAAACTGTAAATTTCTAGACAAATGAGAATTGCTATTAAAAATGAGGGCAAGCACAATATAAAATAATAGTTTCTCAGTTCTTTAGATTAAAAAAAAATAGTAAGGTAAGTTTAGTTTGACCAAGAAAAGGTGAAAAATGAACTCAGAGCAGACCATCAGCAGCCTGCTGCAACTGCTGAACTCTCCGGTGCAATGTTCAAGAGTCCAGCCGGAATCTGAAGGTCTGAGGCTAGCAGGTGAACCAGAACACACCATACCATACCCAGCTAGCTATTGTAGATGTAAAAATGTCACAAACACCAAAATTGTCCCAGTAAAGACTGTTTCCCTTCTGATTTGAGTTTTTTTTTTTTTTTTTGAAGAATATATGTAAGCATTTGTTCATGACTTTTTGAGCTTCTGGTTCTGGCTCTTTGAAAATGGATTGGATTGTTCATTGTTCCTTGTGGTTTGGTTGGGTCCCGTTTGGTCTTGTTAGCTGTTTGCTTCTGTGTCTACTTTGGACGTGCGATCGGAGTACATTTTAGGAAAGTGAGGATCTGAGGATGCTGGGAAAGTGATCACCCCACAAATGACATCACGCATCTCTTTTCCTGTTGCTGACATCGATGAGGCAAATAAACACCCCCTTGTGATAACTCCTTTTACCTATCAATACTAGAATACTAACATTAAATTCTAAACGAGTTTTATTTTAACACTGTTTTCCTGATTTCCATTAAAATGCTAATTGTAGCCATTTAATACAGTCCCAGTAGAACATAAAGTGGCTGCGTCTGAACATTTTTAAATAATCATATAATTTTAAGAGTTTTCAAGGTAACTATAAATATCCAATAAAATTCACATGACTCTATCCTTGATACATCAGCACGTGCAATTGATTTAATTTATAAAAGCACTAAGATCTTCCATGGTATTATTATTATGATTATAGAAAAAATATATGGTGCTTATAATGTACCATATAGTGTTTTCAGGACTTCACATATAGTAGCTCAATTGTTCCTCATCAGCAATTTTATGAAGTAGATATTATCATTATCTCCATTTCATAATAACAGGTGAGAAAACAGAACCAGAGAGATGTTAAATTGTTTGCTTAAGTTTATTCAGCTCAGAAATAGTGAGGTTAATGCTCAGGCAAAAAAAAAAAAATCTAGATCACTTGTTCTTATCTGGTACACTGTGAAGTCTTTCAAGGAGTGCCTTTGAAACCCCAAGACAAGTACGATTAGGAGAGAAAGTTTTACTGGCATTTTTCTTCACATGTAAATGCATAGTTTCACTTATGACAAGTTCCTCTTACCTCTAACGTTGAAAATTGTCAAATAATGTGGTGTTTTTAACTAAAATTTTGCAAAAAAGGGTGGTGTCTTAATGGACAGAAGTCATGTAAAAAGATGCTCAATGTGAGGAAAATAAAAATCAAAATCACAGTGAGATATTATTGCAAAGCTGCCAAAGTGGCTAAAATAAAAAAGAGGAATAATATCAATATTGGTGCTAATGAATGGAAACAATTAAAAGTAAAAATGTTGGTGTTTTTTAACCCCCTGGTGTGAATATAAATCAATATAACTACTTTAGAAAACTATGTGATAGTATCATATATATATATATATATATATATATATATATATATATATATATATGTATATATATTTTTTGAGACAGGCTCTATAGCCCAAGATGCTCCTAAACTCATTGTGTGGTTCAGGATAGCCAAGGCAATCCTCCTGCCTCAGCCTACCAAGTTCTGAGATTACAGGCAAGCGCCACCACACCCAGCTTATATGGTGCTGGGAATTGAACTTGCAGCCCAGCTTTACACCCTGTGCCATTCCTTCATCCTACTCAATATGTTCTTAAGAGAAATGCACACTTGTGCATGTTCAACAGACACCTTGAGTAATGCTTGTAGTGGCAGTTTTTATAACAGCACAGGCTAGAACACAACCCAGATGTCTTTCAACAGTGATGTGGATAAATTCCTTGTAGCATAATAATAAAATAAAATACTATATTACACTGAGAATGATTATGCTATTGCTGTGTGCCACACATAGGTAAGTCTAATAACCATAATGCTCCATGAAGCTAGACACATAAAAAATTGTACTATATGATTCTATTTACAGAAAAATCAAAACCATGCAAAACTAATATGAAGTCATAGAGGATTGGAGACCGGGGACGTCTGGTGTGAAGTAGTGAATGGAAGGAAATGTGGGGAAGCTTCACATTCGCGCTGGTTTATTATGTGTTTTTACACTGTGAATATCTGTCAGATGGACACTTGAAATGTATGCATTTTCCTGTATTGTTATGCTTCAATAAAAATACTTTTAAAGGATGCATTGTTTTTAAGTTAAAAACAATAACACAAGAAAAGCTCCTGGAAGTGTTATTCATGCTAGTTAGATATCTACAGGCCTAAATGTCACTCAAGCCTGCAGTTTTCTTTCTGAAATTCTCAAGAGTGTTCATCACCAGACACATATTTGAAAAATGATTAATTAAAAAATGCTGGGATGTCTGCAGCCTAGATTCCTATTTAGCTACGTATCTGGCAGAGAACTAAACGCTACTGGACCTCCCAAGACTAATTTAAAATTATTGTACTTAAAAGAGAGGAATTGCATTGTGTGGGTAAATAGGAAACTACAAAGAATGTCATCTGTCATTGCTGTTGTCTTCATTTGTTTAATAGTAGTACCGTTAGAAAGAGGCTCTTTGTCATTGGTGCATGTACCCAGCCTCAAATATATAATATAAAATATGGCTATGTTTTAAGATGACGGATGTCTTAGTTACTTACTCAGTGCTTGTATTAGTTTGGGTTCTTTCAAAAAACGGAATTTACAGATTTTAGCACAAAAGGGTCTATTAGGAAGGCTTACAAATCCAAGGATAGAAATAGTCCGAGATGGCTGCCCAGCCGTGAAGTAGATCTCCGGTCCAGGACTGCAGAACAGCCGGTGGAGGTGAGAGTGTGCTGTAGATCTCAGGTGAAGGCCGAAGCCTGAAGAGTGGTGACTGAAAAGCAGCAACAGGCAGACAGGCACAAGTGGAGACTGAAGTGAATCTGTGCTGATTATATGCAGTGTGTAGCGAGTCAGCATCCGTAGACAATTGTGAAAGAGAGAGCTTTCCCAGAGGAAAAAGCTGTAACAATTGTCCCTCTTCCTTCCTTTTATGCCCTTGGAGTTCCAGTTGGACCTCCCACATCTGGGTGGGAGCTCTTATCTCATTGGCCAGCCCACAAATGACTCACACACTAATCCAGACCGGTTCTTGATCCCCAGTCTAGGGTGGTTGACAAATCCTAATCCTAACGGAGGTGTGGTTCCTAATTCCATCAACTTGACATAATCCCGTCATGGACACAATCCAACCCCTGTCAACTTGACAATCAGACACACCTCCTTGCTTAGTATGATCATCTCAAGGAGCATCCATTTTCCTAAAAATGACTTAAATGTACCATTGTTAATGGCAGAGTAATATTCCACTGTGTATATGTACCACGTCTTCTTTATCCAATCGTCCTTACCTGGGTATATTGGCTTCTTACAAGAGTTTTTGCTGCTATACAAAAAACATTCAGGTTATCATTACATCAATCAGATTTCTTAGTCTAAACTTATGACAAGGACCAAAAAAAATAAAAATTGCTACATTAAATGAACTAAAGACTATACCACAAAAATATATCACACATAAAGCAATAGAAATGTCATACTTAGTTAATTCAGAATTTTTAAAGAGTTCTTTCCCAAAGAGGAGCAGGAGGAAACAAGTAAGATCATTATTCCAATTTTAGTTACAGAGCATGAAATTGAGACATAAAATTCAAGAGTCATAGGTAGAAATAGTAGTCAACTGAGTTCTTAGCCAATGGAATAAGTCTATGTGATCTTTCATCTTTACCACTCAATGGCAGCTGCAAGAACAACTTATTTACTAATTCTTACTGCTTTTAAAACTAATAATATCACAAATCAAAGCCATTGCCTTCTGCCACTCTAACCCCCTAAATGTCTATACACATCATACCCAACAAAAAATTTTCACAGATTAAGATTTTATGCCACTTCCCCATGCTGAATATAATTTTGTGGTCTTGCAAACTAATATACTAATAAAATAATTATGATGGAAGTTTAACAGATTTTTATGAGAAATTTGGTACTATTTTAATGGGACACTACTCAAATGATTGATGTCTATTTTTTGTTGTTGTTGTTGTTGTTGTTGTTGTTGTTACACTTTCTCTCTAGATGTTTTCTTGCTTCCATGTTCTTTGGTGTCACTTGTCTCTCTGCCTCTCTCAAATATTTCTTCAAGTATTTACTGCAATTCTGGGCTGATGGTCACTACATTTCTTTAGGGATTCTTGGTCATGAAAAATTTTTGCTTCCCTTTCAATTTTGCTGGATACAACAACCTGGGTTAATACTTGCTGTCTTGTAAAGCTTGAAATACTTGGCTCCAGGCTCTCCTGGCCTTTAAAGTTGGCATTGAGAAGCCTGCAGTAAATCAAAGGGGTTTGCCTTGATAGAATAATGCCTGTTTTTCTGTTGCTGCTTCTAATATTGTCTCTTTGTTGTACTTCTGAGGTTTTTATATAATATGCTGTGGCTAGCCTTGTTGCTGGTTGAGGTTATTTTGTGTTCTACAAGCTTCTTGCACCTGAAAATTTCTTTTTCTATATTTTGAAAACATTCTTACATGATTTCAGTGAATAAATTCTTTGCATTTCTGGCACTTCTTCTGCTCTTTCTCCCATGTTCATAATTCTGAGATTGGTTCTCTTTGAATTATCCATCAGCTGTTGTATCCAGCTACTTTGCTCATTTCTAATGTTGGAGTTGTACCTAATTATAGCATTTGTTTCCTCAGCCTTGTCTTCAAGGTCTGAAATTCTGTGCTTGCAGTGTTTGAGTTGACTTGCCCTGCTTTCAAATGAATTTTTCATATTCTGAATTTCAGCTAGGTTTCTTTTCAAAATTTCCATCTCTCTATCAAGATGTGCCTTTATAGCTTGCATTTCCTTATTTATCTCAGTCAACTTTTTATTTGTGGCTTCTATGTGCTCAACACCCTTTGTGTTCTTTAGGACCACTATTTGTTTAGTAAGTTTCTGTTTAAGCCTGCTGATCATTGCTACATTTCTTTGAGGATATCTTCTTTGAAGTGGATACTTGGCTGGTTTGTCTGCTTTTTGACTTCCATCCCTATGAGTCCCACTATTTCAGGGCCCAGACCATGACATTAGGCTCTGGGGTCTCAGGCATTTTTGTGAGTGTCTTGTTTGTCTTCTTCCCATGATTTTGTTTTTGAGGGACTTCACTTTAAAGGCCTAGCAAACAGGTTTCTTTGAACAGAGATGTGTGTGGGGGATTGGGGGTGGAGAGCCAAAATTCCTCCAAATTCTGTTCTGGGAGTAGGTAGTGAGGGAGGACCTAATAATATGGTGGCCTCTTAGGTATCATGATCACCCCCGGCCCACTCAGCAAAGCTGTCCCTCTGTCCTGACTTCCCTCCCCTGAGGGTGGGGCTCTCCAGCCTCAGATGTGCTCCTACTACCACCCAAGCCGTTCAGGAGTTTAGCGGTGTTTCTCTCCTCTGCACAACTATCTCTTGTGCCAGCTTCTTCCTCGGCACAGTGTAAGAGTGACCTCTAAACTCCCAGTGTGCTCTTCTGAGCCTAGTTTTACTCTGAACAGCTCAGTCTAGGGCTCTTAAATGAAAAAAAAAAAAAAAGGTTCTTGCTTGCCATTGCCTGCTATGACTGCCAGGCAGTGCTTCTGGTCTAGGCTCCAGGAGCCCTTTTCTAAGGGAGCTCGCACTGTGTCGGTAGTTTGCTCTACCCGCAGGCTCGTTTTTGGAGGTTACCAGCTGCCGTCAATTCCCACTTCTCTCGGATCAGCGGTTGCCTCGGTCAGAGGTTCCGTGCTCCAGGCTTTCCTCTGTCTGTGGATGCCAGCAGCTTGGGCCACTCTTAGTTGGTCTGGGGCTGCGTCCTGAGCTTCTGATATGTTTTCAGGATTTCTGATCTTCCTGTGGCCTGCTTTCAGTTCTTGGGGCACTCCTTCCTCACCTAGGTAAGTTGAACAGGCTATTTTTAATCATAATCTCAGCTTTTTATGCGAGTCCATGAGGAGATATTGTGTATCTCAAGGAAGTAATAATTTTCATTTTTTGGACCTCATTACATTCCTGTAAGATTGCTAGTGGACATATACAAAAGGAGATTGGTTATCTGAGTCTGACATTTAGGAGAGGTGGCAACTAAAAATACTGACTTGGAGGAATTTTGGGCATTTGAGTGATATTTAGGTAAAAGGAAATAATAGCCTCCAAGAAGAAAAGGTAGACATTTAAGAATATTAAGCCAAAATCAGAACTCCATAGAACACTGACACTTATAGCAAAGATAGAATAAAATACCACAAAGGAATTCCTAAAGTAGAAAAGTTGGCAAATATAGAAAGAATCCATAGGGAATGATGACTTGGAAACCAACAGAATACAGAATTTCTGGGGAAAAAAAATCAAGTCTAGTACAAATACAAGACAGTAGCCCAGTAAGTCATGTATTCATTAAATTTGACAATCCAGAGGCTGCTGTCCCTTGACAAGAGCAGAGTAATTGTGGTGGGAGTGGAGTATCGAAGCCTGTGCCCTGTAGGTTGGACAGAAAATGTAAAGTGGTGACTGCAAAAGTAAACTAGAAACAATTCCAAAAAAAATGACAATATTGGGTTATAGCTAAATTAGATGAGATCAGAAGACTCTGGGTTTTGTTGTTGTTGTTGTTGTTGTTGTTGTTGTTGTTGTTGTTGTTGTTGTTGTTTGCTTGTTTGAATAATGAAAAGGACTTGGCCATGTTTATATACTGAAAAGGGAGAAGTTAGAAATGTAGAAAATAGGAATTGTCCATGACGTTTCTTAGTTTCAACTGCTCTGACAATTTAGCATACACTGGGTGGTTTAAGCAACAAAAATTTATTTCTCTCAGCCCATGAGGCTAGGAAGCCCAAGGTCAATACCAATAGATCCAGTGCCTGACAAGTGTGTTTCCGGTTTTTGGGTGGCTTTCTCATTTTATCCTCACATGGCCATTGGCAGAGTTCTGTCATGTCTGTCCTTTAAGAACACTAACTCCATACATAGGGCTCTGTCTTCACTGAATCACCTCTCAAGTGCCCCATCTCCAAACACCACCACTTTAAAGATTAGAATTTGAGAGGAGAATAAATATTCAATTCATAACATAGAGTAACATGCTGTAGCATAATATAAGGCATAGGACCCAAGAGGAAGGCTGGTCAAGAATAAAAATGTGAGTGCAGAAAGCAGGGTACAAAAGGAGAGTAAGAATTTGGCCTAGTTCGCCTTTGGTGGTCCAAAGAACCTAGCTACTTTCATGAAGTGAAAGGAAAGAAATCCCCTGGGCATGATGGAGTAGTTGTTGATTAAGAGATTTGAGCAACTAGTAAAGTTTGGCAACAGTTCTCACGAGCATGAGTGTAGCAATAACAAATAACAAGATTGTGCAGCAGTGTTGAGAACCCACAAAGACATGAATTTATAGTCACAAGTCCGCACATTTGTCAGTTTTTCTTTCCTAGTAGCACTCAGTGCCCTGGAATAGTAACTGAGAAAAAGAATTATGGTGTTTTTCCAGGGCTGGAGTTTTTTCAGGAGAGTGAAACAAATACAAGAACTAGAAAGCTCAGAATGTTGGTGAGACGGTGATCCAAGCGATCAAGGTGTGACCTTAGGTAAATGATTAAACTGAGACAAAGTTGTCATACTGAAAGGATCAGATAACTAAAATGGTAAGATAGGAGCTTGTGCTAGAAACACAAGAGTTTGCAGAACTAGAACTTGAATAGAGGAGGTGGGCTATGGTGAGGGAAGTAATTTGGAAATGGAGAGGTTGGTGCATCTCAAGGAAAGAGCAAGGATTTCCGTGTAACTGGAGAACACAATGCAGGGAGGAATGTGGTGTAAGATCAGGATGGAAACATACCTTAAGTCCAGTTCTGAACAGCCAAAAGTGTTTGGGCAATATTTCCTTAAGGAGACCAGGAGCCAGCAGATGTTCTCAGACTGAGTGAGAGCTGTCCCACTGGCTAGGGCAGGGCAGGCTGGCACCTTCAGGGGAGCTCTCCCACAGAGCTGGATTCTGGGCCAAGCTCTACTTGCCAAACTGTTCCCCTTGCTCCACATTTGCTCCAGAAGGAGGAAGATCCTTTCTGTCATTCTTCACAGCCCCTTTCCAGGAGGGCGAGCCCTATTCTGTGTCATCTATGCAAGGAAAACATTTTTATTGAAATTTTGGTCCCGTTTTATTGGCTAGCTAAGTGGAATGATGATCAAGTGAACAGCTCTAGGTAACCACTCTGGCTGCAGTGTAGAAGATGATCTAGAATGGGAAGGCATACCAAGCATCAAGTAAAAACTACCTGCATAACAAGGACCAAAAACAGCCCAGCAGACCAAGAGGGACCATATCCAGAAGAAACCCGGTAGCAGAATTCACACTTGAATGGCTTCTGGACACAGGGATGCTGGGGGAGGAGGAACGATTCAGATTTATTCTTCACTGTACTTCTAGAGTAAACCCTTGCCACAGGTAGTGCTCACTTAGCATTTGTCAAATTAAAAAAATAAAAAAGAGGTGTAAGTAACAAAAACCTTTTCAAGGGAAAGATACTGTCTGCTGGATCAAAACCCATAGGAACTCAGGAGAAACTTTCAGTCACGTTAAGCCTGCAAAATATTGAGTTGTTAACTAAAAATAGAAATTCCATTTGACCCACCTGAGTATCTTTCCCAAAGAATTAAAAACATCATATTCCAGTTATGCTTGCGTGCCCAAGTTCACAGCAGCACAACTCATCACAGCTAAAATTTGCAGGTAGCCAATATGTCCATCAACAGATGAATGAGTAAATAAAACGTTGTGTATCCACAATAGAGTACTACTCCCCCATAATGAAAGATAAATTAGAGTGAGTCATTTGTAAGAAAATGGGTGCACTTTGAGTCTGTTATGCTTAGTGAAATAAACCAGAAGCAGAAGGTTAAATAGGACAAGAAAGCCAAAGTGTAACTAAGTAAATGAGCAAAATGAAAGACTGAGGATAGGAAGTGAGGCGGACTATGTGGAGAGGGAAGGATGGAGTGGGGGCTGGAGCCGGCCAAAGGGGAAAGAGAAGTAGAAATTAAGATGGAATATGTATGTATACCACTCTCCTAAGTTTAAGGTTATTGTTATTTGTCACAAATGCATACAAATAAAAGGAATAATTTTGGGGAAATTGTTGATTTGTTGAGTTCAGACAACTGATCTAGAACTTCACTTGCTCCTATGCTGTGGTTTTCAGCCTTGCCTAAACATTCAGATCATCTGAGAAGCTTTTAAAATTGCCAGTGTATGTACTGGGTCAATTAAGTGAGAAACTCTGGAATGAGACCTGGGTGTCAATGCATTGTTAAAGCTGCCAGGATGACTCAATGCATAGCCAGCGGCCACTGCAAGCCCTGCTCCAGATACCTAGACATGCTTTTTGTTTTGTTTTGTTTTGTTTTGTTTTTGAGGAGGGGTCTCCCTCTGTAGCCCAGGCTGGTCGTGATCTCACTGTGTAGACATGATTCTTAACACAGCATGAACAGAACTGGATCAGACATGGAGCACAGTGGTATAACCTGTTCCATCATCTGGTCACAATTGATTTCCATTTCTTACTAAATCTTTTTACATCATGACCAGTTCTTCAAAACTATTTGCTGTAAGCATTTACAAAGTGTGAGAGACTCTTCAAAAGAACACAGCCTACATTAGATAACAGGAGGTAAAGTCTTGGTTTAGTGGTACAAGTTCATCTTCTAAAAAAACCAACAGTATAATTTGTCAGTCGCACAGCAAAGTTATTGACTCTTTCTGGAGAAAGACACTTTTCTTTTTTAAGAAGAGAATTAAGACCCTCTTTTCTGACTGAGAATAACTAAGTGTAGGGTTTCAAAGTATTACTATAGAGATGTCCTTGTTTAAAGACAAGGAAGCCCGAGCAAGTTTCCCCACGAGCATGCAGCTAGTGAATGGAAAGCTGGAGTTCAAACGTGAAGGACTGTTCTCAGGTGAACCACACTCCCTACACTCTGGGCTCCTTCCTTGACTATGCGAAGTGTGTCAGTGGGAAGCACAGACTGAATGCACTTCCAGGTGCCAGACGTGCTGGAAGAGAGCAACAAGTATGAAAGGAATATGCAGTGCGTGGGTGTTTCCCCCATATGTAAATATCCTTGATTTATTGTAAGATTTATATGCTAGCCAAGATCTAATGTTTGACCCAAACCAATCTGCACATTACAAAAATACAAGAGAAAAGTCACTGCTGTCGACACAGGTGTTTCGATAGAGTAGCTGGTTTGGTGTTGGTTCAATGAATCCATTTCAAAAATAAACCATCTTGATCCTGAAAGGGAGATCAGTGAGATATTAATTCAAAATAAGTGAATATTTTGAGAAATACCAAGTTTCTGCAGACATTATATATCATAACTAGAAAGAATCTGGGAACTGTGCTGATTAGTTTAGTGTATGACTACCCAGTGAATCAAACATTACTTCTTCACAGAAATATTTGCACAAAATATTGAAGTTGTTAACTGACTCTGTTGTCTAGGCAATGCCAGAAAAGCCCTGATTTTAAAAAATAGGCACAGTATGGTTTTTAAGATTATATTTGTGGAATTGTTTCATTTTAGCTTGAGAATATAGCATTTATTATTATACATTAATAGGTATTAACAATAATCCTGGTTTTATCTGGGAGGAAATATTTGCCATATTCCAAAACATTTAACAGAACATGTTCCTTGCATATGAGTGTGACTTGGAAATCAGAGAATGAATGATTCCTCAGTGCTCATCGTCACTGATTTTATAATGTTAATGCAATGTGTGTGGTCACTTTAATAACGAAATAATTCTGATCCAAAAGAAGCTCACCGCCTTATCTTGAGATCAATTTGAAGTACAGATGCCTGGTCTGAGATCAGAATGCCATTAGTCCTGAATCTTCAGGTCAAAGCAACAAGTCACCTCTTATGGGAATATGCAGCTAACTGTAGGAAGCTTGGGTTGGTCTTGATGAGAATCTCCATGGCCATTAGTCTCTTGGCCTCGGAGACACAGATGGCATACTCCACTGATGCTGTAGGGTGAGAGACAGTAAAGAAATAGAGAAATTAAAATAGAACAAAATCTAATTACATGGAGTTTCGCTTAAAACAAAAATTGATTGAGTTCTGCCCAAAGTGGCTTGTTGTTTCCTGTGCCAGGAACTACTGTGCAGGCCCAGCAGGAAGTGTGCTTCAGAGCAGGATCACCTTACACCCTCGTTTTATGGTTCATTTCACTTATTTAATGCAATCTGAGAACCTGCAAAAGGAGCATTGTGGAAGGAGGGAGCAGGCTTTTTTGTCTTGTTTTGTTTTAAGTTTCTTTGAATCAAAACATTTGTCTTACAAGATGCCTAAAATCCCAGAGAAACAAGACTTCTAGAGTTGCTTGGTGAAGACTTTGCTCTTTGTCATAAGATTTAAGGAAAGACACAAGCTGAGTTATGTCTAGAGTTGAATTACGTCTGTTTCCCTTGCTGTCCTACTCCCATCGTTTTAAACACGAACAATTGCAGTCGTGCCCACGAATGGTCTCAATCATTGTGAATTTCATATAACTTCCTCCTAACGTCTCTAATTTGATAGAGAGCCTGTGATCTTGCCGGAAAGAGGGGTGGATATATTTAAGATGGAAAATTGCCATTTATTTGCAAGCTGAGGAATGAATTCATTTTACTGTATTGCTTGAAAATGTGTGAATGGAACAGCTGGCTTTCCTTGTGGCATACGCCTCTCCTCACACGCTGTCTGTCTTCCCCTCCAGAGACCTCAGTATGAACAACATCAGTCAGCTGCCCCCGGGTCCCCTGCACAGCCTCCGGTTCCTAGAGGAGCTGTAAGTATCACTGTCGTCTTGATGTGTCTAGTCAACACTGGACGCATGCTTGTGTTTGTGTCTCATGCTTGCTGTGGGAACCAGATACAGCAAGGCAGAGAAGCTGTCAGCACCAACGGTTTTGGCACATGAGGAAACACTTAGCTGGGGAGGGGGAAATTGCTTATGATTTTGGAAATCAACTTATAAAAACATTTACCGTGAGGCTACAACTTTCGAAGGTGAGACTGAGCCAAACAAATTAAATTTTTAAAACAAAGCCTGTTTAGAAGACCTGGATGGCCCTTTGGAAATAGTTAAGCAGCAGGATATTAAAAGTTTGAATACTGGTTCATGTTTATTAAAATAGCAAGTAAAGCTATAATCAAAACCAAAACCTGCTGCTTGGTTCGGCCTGCGACTGGGAGAATTGAGTCCGCATTGCATAGCACCAAAACTTCTTGTCCTAATCACTTTTAATTACAATTTCCCTACTTTTAAATTTAGCTCCCCTCGAGGCTTGAACAGAGGAGCAAGAAATCTGCAGGGAACTTAAAACGAGGCTTTCCTAAATTCCCTATAAAAATTAAAAAATAGAAAAGGAGGAAGCTAAAATTAGTTAATGATATACAGAAGAACCCTGATTAAGTCTAGTAATCACTTTTCAGAAGATGAAAAAGAACTGTATAAGCCAAAAATCTGCATTTAAAAATTCATTTGATCCTCTTACCCTGTTGAGCGGTGGCAGTGATATACCCTCATAGCCCTTGTGGAGAAAATGCTTGGCACCATCACTTGAGTCAGTCCTCTGATTGTTGATTAAAGGAATTGTTTAGGCAATGACCACTTTTGAAAATAGTTCCTTTATAAATCCCAAACTCAAGGTCCAATTGGGGAAGTGATTTAAATTGTTGACGCACCACACAATCCACCATGGGGGTAGAAAGAATGTTCCCTCGTAACTAAATGGTCCGCTGACCATTTCTCCAAGAGGATAATGTGCTCGGATTTCCCTACACTAGGCTTTTATCCACATTTCTTTTTCATGACATTATGTTTTTAAGAAATGCTATTGTTTTTACTGTTAAAATCATTTGAAAATAACCAATTTGTTTTCAAGGGGTACAGCAAGGAATCTCAGATTACTCAATTATATGGCAAGTTTTTCTTTCATCTTTTAAGAAATGGATATCCACTTCGGGTTCCAGGATTCTGTTTTTCCCTGTTGTCGTTCCTCTCGGGTCACTTCTGCTGCTAGAACACAGTCCTCACAGGGGCTGAGACGGTGTGTGTCGTCACAGCGAACACAAAATAAACAATCAATGAATTTTTGATAAGTGAATTAAAGAAAAAGTAAAACATTCAAAAGAGATGTCTTACATGTTTTAAAGGCCTCAACATGTGCATGCATCTATGTGTGTGGGTGTGGGGTGTGTGTGTGCGCATAGTGCTGAAATTGAATCCAAGGGACACCCTGCTAATGAACTACATCCCAGCCCTTTTTTTGAGATAGGAGCTCACTAAATAGCCTGAGGTGGCCTTGAGCCTTCAGTCCTCCTGCCTCAGCCTCCCAAGTAGCTGTAATTACACACACGAACATCTGAGTCATTAGTTTACGTTTTTAATTATTATGCAAAATAAATTTCACATGTCAGAATTTTTTAAATTACATCCTTCTCACTGTCCCTTCCCTGCTACAACTAACACAATGGTCAGACATGTTTACCTCCCTGTTTATCAGGTGTGCATTTCCTTTTCTCTTTTGTTTCCTTTAATATCCAATGGCAACTGCTTCCCTTCTCCCTGAACACACACTCAGTTTTACACCACAAACTGAAGCAACAAATAATTAATTCACTCCTCCCAAAACTTTAATAGACTGGCTCTCTATGTGACCGACTCATTCAAAATAACTTCTTTTGCCTCATGAGGGGAATGTGAAATCTGTTTCAAGGCCAGTTTTTCAAGAGATAATTGAGGGCTGGAGAAATGGCTCACCAGGTAAAGAGCTTGCCTAGCTAAGCACTAAGTACCCGGGTTTGATTCCCGAGCACCACATAAGCCAGGTGTGGTGGCAAACGCCTGTAATCCCAGCATTCAGGGGGAGGACTGGCAGGAGTCCAACGCCAGCCTGGGCTGCATAGTGTGTTCAGGACCAGCCTGGGCCAGAGAGCAAGACGCGAGAGAGAGAATTGAGAGAATTGCCAAAAATAGGCAAGGGGGGCGGGGCACTATCATCTGAAAATACTGTTTTTCCATATTGTCTGATTTTTATCTTTCTGGAAACTCCATCAACTATCTTGTCCAAAGAACCACAAGATTTATTCTGTGATTCCTTCTTCTGGCTTGCCAACTTGAAAATTTAAAATTAAGACAGCTTTCCCATATGTAATTCTGTGTTGCATCTAAATAAAGTTTTGAAAACATCATTATTCATTTAAAGGCAAAGAGAGATAATGTGTTCACCTCTGCTTGATTTGTTCCTTTGTTTCCAAGGCTAAATTTAGGGACAAGACATTGTTGCTTTTCGTAAAACACATACACATTCTCTCTTTTTCTGCAGAGCATTTTTATTATATTATGGATTGTTTCTATTGGACTTAGCTATGTTTAAATCTGCATTTTCCTCTTAGAACATAAGATATTCAAAAAATAATGCAATTATAGTAACAATGACAACTTACTCTGTTCCAGTCACGGAGTCAAGTGCTTTATGCACATCATTCCCACTGGATCCTCTTTACACTTAAAGGTAGATATTATTTGTCATTCCTAGTTAATAGATTTTCTTTTAAAAAGTCAAAGTACTGAGACAATGGGGACCTTTGCCAAGGTAATGTATTGGTCAGTGTCAAAGGTAAGATTCACCCCTGCGGCAAGGCTGAGTCAAAGGACTCCCAAAGCTGTGCTTGCAAAGAGGAGGGACACCAGGGAAATGCACATGGTGTAGGTGACAGAAAAACATTAAGAAAAAGAGGCGGGAAAGCGCACCCTATCCAGGAGGCTGAGATAGACAACACTTAAGATTTTTAATCCATCGTAGATTGGCTAGGAGAGAATATCTTCAGAATTTTCAGGTGTAGAATTTCACCAATTCAGCATTGCTGGGTAGGCTGGAAACTTTAAGCTCAAAACTAAAACTTCTACAAATAGAGTTACATACGTAAATACTGTGTTTCCCGTAGTATTCTACTTGAACTAACAAATGCTATCCTTAAAGCCAGAATATATTTCTAGATATGTCTGTGTGTTTCTTTTCTGCCAATTACAGTGTTATATGAAAGTATAAAGTCTTTCATTCAATTTGTTTTATGTTTTATATCTTTAGATATTAAAAAGAGAATTTATACTGATATTGAGAATAATAGTAAAAATAAAGTCTTACCACCAAGCTCAGTCTATTAATAAAGCCAAGTTATCACTCTTCCCCTTGGTTTAATTACCCAGTATATCATTTTCCTAGTTTATTTCATTTAACTGTGTTAAAAACTGTGTAGACAGCTGTGGTTCACCACTCACCCCTCACACTAAAGCTTAACAAAGCTGCCATAGTTCAAAACTTGGTAATAATCCACAAGCTCTAGAGATATTCACGGAGTTAATGTTTTAAAACAAAACATATAATTCTGGATAACTAGGAATAAAAGCTGTCACAGTGAATTCTTTCTCTGTCTTTGTTTCTCTATGTCTCTTTCTTTCTCTCTCTCTCTCTCTTTCTGTCAACATTCTAGAATATTTAAAGCTTGTGTCTCAAGTTTTGGCAATTCAAGTGTTGCTTATTATTTTTTATTTTCTTATGACTCTGCAAGGTGACTACACAGGTGAGTACAGCCCTGTCATCCTGCTGATGGTGGTACACTAGCCCAAAGAGAAGAGCATTTTTCTTTTGAAAAAAACAAAAACATAAACGTAAAACCAAGGCTACATGTCGTAAATCCACAAGCCCAAGATGTCCTGTTCTGACTCTGCCACTTACTGGTAATGATGTATTTAACATCACTGGCCTTGGAGGATAATAGTGTGGGCAATTGCATGTCTTTAGGACATTTCTGAGGGTCAAGTGAGATGATGTTCAAGAAGACTTTAGTAAACTGTAGTGTACATAGTGAGTTGTATTGAGTGGTGTAGTAAAATGAAAATACCTTTGAGGAGACTCTTTTATTTTTTTTTAGAATTCATGGGGATTATTTGGATATCAGAATTTTTAAATTATTTGACTTTTTTGTTCTCCAATATGGACATTGCTTTTAACTTTACTTTAAGCCAGATTCTATTTTATTTGTGTATTTTTAACTAGATAGGTGACTTAGTTATAAATAAGAAATCCTAAAGAATATTTCTCTGTATTTTTAAAAACACTTGTAAGAATTGATATTAAATACCAGTGCTTTTTAAAGCGATTCTAACCCCTCCTTTCCCATTTCATGAGCTTGGTTTTGCAGGAATTCCAGAAATCTGGGGCTTGTGAAGGAAACTCTGTTTCCGCTCTGAACCTTAGTAGATATAGAAAATGACTACAGATAGTGTGTTGTCAAGTCAGAACAACCCAGGGAATCGTCACAAGTATCTCTGACAGTGTCTCTCCCTGCTCTACAGATTCAGTCCTGATAAAGATTTCATATTCTTGATTTATGGACAAATAAAAGATTCTGTATTTGACCCTTCAGAGTATAGCCCAAGTATTAGGAACAGTCCATAATGCCTATTCCTGGTATCTCCACATCACAATAAACTTAGAACGGCAGTCCAAGTACACCAGGGGAGGAGAGGAATGAGTTGTTACCTTTATTTACAAGTAACATTTTAAAATCTTCCCAGATTTTAGTGCTATGGGAATCAAGTAGTCATTTTAGAAAAAGAAATCTGAGAAGCTCTAGGGAGGTCTGTTTTTAAGTTCCTGTTGTTCTTTGGAACCGTTTGCTTATGTTATGGTTGGCCTTGACGGGTGTCTATATAAATAGGAGATACGTATCGTTACAGATAAAATTTGTGAGGAGAGCTAGCTCTAAACTTCCTAAAAGCATAATTTTTGTGTATTACTTGTACTTTCTCACCATGTTACTGAAAAAGGCACGAGCTATCCAGCCTGTCTCTTGAGATTTTTTTTTTTCTAAAAATTGGATGAAGTGGTAATGAAAGAACTTTGGTAACTATCACATGGGGGTTGAGTTGTACACAGGTTGGGTTGTACTCATAAAGTGCTGACACCTCCCGACACATGAACACCTTCCGTGTCATTTGGGGCTGCATCACAATGATCAGTGTCTTGTCTTTGTAGATCAGACAGCTGATTGCCAAATAATTCCACTGTTACTTCATGCACATGATTTGGTTTTCTTCCAAATGACTAGATTCAGATATACAGCCAGATCAAGATATTTAGGTATCTATCACTTGTGCCTGCATGTGCATGTGTGTGTACACATGTGTGTGCAGATATGTGAGTACAAACATGTGTATGTGTGATGTGCATGTTTTTTTTATAATTAGGTCATTGCTGAAAGCTCTCTACCTCTTCCACCTTCTTTTTCTCTTTAACATTCTTTTATCCTTCATCCCACACTCCCATAAAATGTACACATTCTCCAATTAATTTTGTTGTCTTCTCTCTTAGTACTTTTGATTCCTTAATTTAATCTGTATTTAAGGAGCCACTGGGATGTAAGTGTGAGTAGGACTTGCTATGGGTCATTTAGAAAGCCTCTTAATGGACACACATCATAAGCAAGGAAACCAGCAAGGAACATATATTTGTTCATTGTGACTAGAATAGTGAAGAATACCAGCATGAGTTAGATGAAGAGTAACCAACAAGGAGTGACAAAGAGGGGAAGTGTAAGAAGGTGACATCTGCACTAAAATCAGGAGTTGTTGGGGAGTTGATGGTGCTAGCATGTTCCAGTATGACCAGAGGCCTTGTGGTTGAGAGGACCTAATGTTATGTTTGTGGCCCTGAAAGATCAGTGTGACTGGAAGAGGGAGAGATAAAGACAGACTGACTGAGAGAAGGGAGTAGAAGAAGAGGAGAAGGAAATATGGGATGAGATTAAAAGGCAGTAAAGACCAGATCACTCAGAGCCAGTCAGATTACGTGTGAAATTTGTTCAGAGCAATGGGAAGTCATTAGAGAGGTGCATCTACCGAGTTAAAACAATATGATGTATATGTTTAAAAGATTTTTCTGATTTCTGTGTACAATATAGAATAGAGAATTGAAGAATTACTAATCAGAGATTCATTAGGAGACTATTGTAGTTACCTGATAAGAAACCCAAGACAAACTATTTCTCCTGTATAGATGACCCCCAATCTCTGTTTCTAGTCCAGACCTCCTTGGTCTTTGACTACTAGACCAGGGTCCTCAGATTTTGGCCACACACATCTGTATTAGTAGTATCTTGTTATTTGTTCTTGATACAATTTTATTTGTCTGTGCTTTGTAGTAATGAAAATTCATATGCCCTACCCCGTCTTAATAAATTGGAAAATCTGAGAATAAGACTTTTAAATCGTCTTTAACAGGGTTTCCCAAGGGGTTCTGATTCCTGGTAGAGTTGGAGAACCACTACTCTAGGCCAGTGATTCTTGGACCTTCGCAAGAGCAGAATTACCTTCAGTGTTTGTTAAACCACGTGCGTCATTGAGCTCCACAAGAAATTCTTCAACCATTTGTAGACTGGGAGGAAAAAATTAGGAATTTGCACTGACAGGAGATTTCCAGATGTTGCCAATACTATTAATTTAGTTTCTACACTTTAAGAATCTCCCACCACCAACATGACACCCCATCTACTATCCTCACCAAGCTTAAAAACCCAACATAAACTGAACCAGAATAATTCATGTGCCACCTCACCAGCCAAATTTTTCTCCTGCTTTTCCTCATTATCACCCAAATCTGTGCCTCTGTTTCTCGTTCTTTCTCTCTTGCCTCCTGTCTCTAGCCAATTTCCGGTATCTCATAGTTCCACATGGTTGCTCCCACTTGTTCACCCTATGTAATTATTACCAAGTTTAGATTCTTATCGTCATATCTGGAGAACTGGTAAAATCCAGTAAAATTACAATCACCTGGAAATACATCTTAAAACCACATATGACCTAGTAAAATTGACTATCTCTCTTAATTTTCCTAACAATGAATAAATGAATCATTGTGTTTGGGGATGGATATCATGGAGATTTTCAGCAGATCTTATAAATACAAAATAGTGGACTGGGGGCATATAAGCACTTGCCTAGGAAGTATGAGGGTCCAGATTTAGTACCCCAGTACCACATAATAGCTGGACGTACTGATCCACATCAGTAATCCCAACACTCAAGGAAGCTGAGACAGGAGGAGTACCTTGAGTTCAAGGCCAACCTGGACTACATAGCTAGTTCAGGTAGTTCAGGATAGGCTTGGACTACAGAGAAAGACCCTGTCTCAAATTAAATAATTAAGTAAATATTAAATGATGAAAACTATTTTAATATTTTTTATTTCTGAATTACAACCACTCAGAATATGTTTTAAAGCCACAAATGAGCTATATACCCAGAGATTCTGATTTGAAGAGTATCAGCAGCCATCCAGACAACATTTTTTAAAAGCTCTGCATGTGGTCCAAGGACCAGTGAAATATATGAAAACATCACAGCAGATGAAGTCTGCCTGGAACTCATTCATTGGTTGAGTGTAGGGGCTAAAGCAGATATTCAAAAGTGGAAGGAATTCTGAGTAAGGTTATGAGATTATGTGGTGGGAAACTGATAAGGCACAGATTTGTCCTTGACCAGGGTTATCAGTATACGGCCAGAAAGGAGGCCATCCCAGGAGACAATACAGGACAAACTGGAGAGAAAGGCAAAGACCAGGTCATTCTAACAGAAATGGGGGATTTGGAAGGAATAACTGATTTGGAAGGCAGTAGGATGTCTCGCTCTGGCTATTCTACGTGTAAGGTTCTAGCAGGAGGGCCAAAGGGATTGTCAGTGACACCAATGGAAAGTAAGTTGGAGCAAGAAGAGTCTGTTATAGAAATAAGGATGGAGGAGAAATACACAAAAATATGTGGCTCACTCTCAGTGTGTCTCAGTGTGCTTATCTAAGTAAATCACCCGAATTGCTTATTAAAAATGCAGATTCCCTCGACCACCCTCCCTCAGAAATGCTGAGTCAGGGTTGGATATAAATTTTGTGCTCTGAAGCTGATGGCACACGAAAATTTGAGCACGCTAAACAAAGAACTGAGGGAGAACCAAAAAATAAAAAAAAAAAAGAAACTTGAGAGACATCTACATTTGAAGGATGGCAACTTGTGACTCAGCTTCATGGGCCTCTGTTTTTCCTGTTGTACACTGGCTGCTACTGACCAGCCTCCTTTTACTCAAACTAGTAGTTAAAGGCCCATATTTTGAAAATAAAGTGGCTATTTTTGAACCAAATTCTCTTGTCTGATTTTTTTCTATACAAATATGTGCAAGCAAATTCTCTTAGGCCCCTTTACTCTCTATGAAAGAATAACAATGTCACTTGTTTCACAGCATTATTATAATTAAATATCACCATGTCTATCATGTACTTAACAGTGTGCCTAGCATTTATGACTTGTTTAACAAGTGTTAACTACTATTTATACTCCCAAAAATACTGTATATGGCTTATTGAAAGTGCCCAAGGCCCTGAGGACATAGTTCAGTGATTTGAGCGCTTGCCTAGGAAGCATGAGGCCTGAGGTTCCACTCCCAGTACCATATAAAAGCTGGGCATGATGGTCCATGCCTGTAATCCCAGTACTCGGGAGGCTGAAGCGGGAGGATTGCTCTGAGTTCAAGGTCAGCCTAGACTATATAGTAAGTTCAGGACCAGCCTGTACTACAAAGTGAGACCCTGTCTCAAAAAAAAAAAAAAAGTGCTCAGAGAAGTTGCTGAAAATAAATTTGATGCATAATAAAGAAAGAATATTCTTCAGCTGTTTCTAATCTGATTACTTAGTGACCATCTTAGAATCATTATACCAGACCCGAGGAAACTGCAACCTATGGCCAGCTATCTTTGGAAATAAGATGAAATGATTAATTAAGGAATATTGATTGAACTCCTTGTTCTTTGTAAGTAATAAGATAATTGACCTTCAGAATTGATTATCTAACCAAATAAACTACAAGTAAAAGGGTAGAAAATGAGGCTCTCTAGACAGCATCATATGAAATGCCCCTTACAGAAAAGCTGGCTGTGAATTAGGGTGATTAAGGATGATGTCACAGAGGAGTTAAAATTCGTTAGTCTCTGGTTAAGAAACCACAGGTCTTTATACCCACTGAGGATCTCCCTGGTACGCTGAAAGAGTTCATGGACTCAGTCCAATGGTCTTAATACTCAATAATTCTTAGCACTTGAACCTTGGTGCCTCAATATCCTTGATCCTCTCTAATAATGAAAGCAAAATGCACATCTCCTAAATACAGGGTGTGAGAAAGCTTTTTGGTTTGATTCGACCAAAGGGGTATGCTTCATTTATTGCAATTTGAGAAACACAACAGTCATTCAAAATTGCTATTTCTCAAGACATACTAAGGACAATTTTTTTTTCCAATGGGAAGAAAAATGAATGAAAGAATGTCTTAATTTTATAAGTAATAATAATGAATTGGCTTCAGCAAACCTTACCAAATGTAAACTGAGGAATCTGAGCTCTTCTTACTAATATAGACATCTTGCAAAGGAAAACCTACCATGATGAGCTAGAAAAATTACAGTGGCAATGCACTACTTCCAGTGATGCAAGATTAATAGGATACATCAGGTTATAAAATTTGTCCTGTTTCTGTCTAACTCTTAATATGACCTGAATATGTGAGTAAACCTGTAACCAAGCCTATAAATTTGAAAGCTAAAAAAGTAGCAAGAAACATTAGTCAGTTGCATTAATCATTAATATCAATGTTAATGGATTATTCCACTGTTTTTTCCACTTACTTATCTTCTAAAAGTCACTAGTTACAATATCAATTAGCTAACTTTATTTTGGAACATTTAAGTGAGAACATCTTAATACTTCTACGGCAATAAAAAGCTACAGAAATTCTACATATAAGTAAGAGTAAATATTACTCAGAAGAGTAAAAATAGCAATAAGGTTACAGAAATTAACTCTGAAAAATCAAAGAGAAAGAAAGTTATACCTGAAAATTAGAACTAGGCAAGTTTCTTCCAGAACTTCAGAATGAAAAAAGGAAGAAATTGCATAAGCCTGCTATCAGCCAGGATCAATTTCTTTTAGAAAATATTAATTTAGAACTTACAGATCATGTGTTCTCTAGGTCACACATACTTTGTAAAACTTGGAAAATGAAGCAATAATTTCTAAGCCAGCATGAATTTTCCAAGAAGTCTGAAATATCTCCTTACAGCAATCACAAGAATTATTGTATCGAGTTTATTTTGGTTTGATTGCTTAACTGTTGTTGCATAGCTTCTGTGCTCCATTAAAAAAAAAAACATTTTACTTAAAGCCTTTATAAGTTTTGGTATCTTTCTGTACAGAATGTAGACAATAATCACCCTGATTTATCTCCTTGATTTAAAGCGTGGGAAAGCTGTTTTTACCCCACTATTTTGATTAATATACAAATGTAATACATAGTATTTACAATGAATTTGGGTGTTTCGTACACCTATGTATCATATCGAGTTTACAATTCCTTCCCATTTTCTACACTTCCACCCCCTTCCTATCCCTTCCCCAGACTCCAGCTATCACTTCATATGGTTCCAAAGAATGTCTGTGTTCTGGGTTTTCCAAGTCAGAGAAACCATACAGTGTTTAACAGGGAAAGCTGTTTTAAAAATATTAGTAGTGACAGGTTACAATGAGGAAACTGATAATACACAAGAAGAAGGAAGGAAAGGAAAAGAGTTAAGGAGGAACGAGAAATGCGAGTGTAGTATAAAAACAATTCGGGGCAATAAAACACCTTCACCACGGCATCATTTTCTCTTCCCTCCTCCTCCTCGTCTTCTCTTTCTTCTTTTTCCTTTTTCTCCTTTCTTCTTGGGAATTTAGGACCAGGCAAGTTAAGCGACATATGTTGCCTTATAGCATGTTAATGACGAGAAGAAAGAAAGCCAAAAATGGAAAAGAATGGAAAAGAATAGAAATTAGAAGCCCAGGAGTAGCTGCAAGACCTACTCCAGGAGGCCTGATAGAACCATGGGTGTCCCTTATCTAGCTCTGAAAATGCTTCTTGTCCAAAGGATCCCATGTATAACAGTGACTCTCGGCCCACCCTTTTCCCCAGGGTTCTAAAAGCAGGGTCCTTGTATCCTCAAGACTCGCCCTCCTCTGCACGCTTACCTCGGCTTCTCTCTGTGCCAATGTCCAGGAAAGAGAATTCAGACTTCCATTTTACAAGATGCAGCTACCAACAACAACAATGATTTTTTTGACAACTTTAAAGATCATTTTAGCAATGCAAAAAATTATATTCTAAAAAAAGTTTTTGTTGAATATTACATCAAAACATCTATTTATTTAATATATTGGAAGAGGAATGTGTCAGATGACGATGATAACTTAATAATTTCTCCTCTTTTTTTGTCAGTTAAGCCAATAAAACTAGCATGATTGTGTCTGTAAGTTTTACATATGAAACAGTGTCTTCCAGATAAAATTTTTTAACATTATATATAAAGATACCTGATTTTTATTACATATTATTTAACTGTAGAAATACAGATAATGAGGGGAGAGTCCATAAAATAATAATTTTAGAAAAAAAATGTTAAACTTCAGCTGAATGGTATGTGGCTGTCTAGGATTAGAAGACAGTTACTCTAAGATCTGTTAGTTCAAATCAACACAGGAAAGAAAACATTTATGTTTGACTCTTATGTAATATGTCCACATCTGAAAATCTATAGGTTTTTTCTGTATTCTATATATTTAGGTTTTAAAATTGCTAAGATCACCTAACATGGTAAAGAAATAAGAGAGGAATGATATCTGTAAATTGTGACTTTTGCCAGTGGAACAAGGCTGCCACCAGCCCCACAACACCGACTAACACACCATAAATACTTGGCTTTATGACACTCCCCTGATAGCACAGTCAGGGGTTCCGCAGATCCCTGACGAATTCAGACCCAGGGACAATGAAAGTTCCTATCCAGAAAAAAGAAACATTATACAAAGTGACTCTTAGGAAATATAACAGAAGAATATTTACTCCTACCAAAACTTTAAACTTCAGAAAATAAATTAAAAGTTTTATTTTTCCTTTTTGTTTTTAACATCAGTATCTTAAAAACCATCAAGCTACTTGATGATAATACAGTAGCAGGAAGAATTCATGAGCACGCATGTGGAGGCTGTGAGTAGGAACTTAAAAACGTGCTGTTGAAAACATGACTGTGGGCAGGAGCGTTACAGACAAACTGGCTGGAATAACGGTTATTCATTAGTTTCTGCTGATGGGTGAAGTCATCTGAGTTAGCCAAAACAACGCTGAGTGCTTCCTAATTCAGTATGCAACTTGTTTGTGTCACACACGATCCGTTCACTTCTGTGTTGCTTATGGTACTTTGGATAAGCAAATACATATAGATTGTACATAATATACCCATTATTTTAACGTGTTGCTTGTTACATATACGTATTTTTTTTTTTTTGACTGAATGCATTCTGCCTTGATTCTAGTGGCGCCTTCGGTTAGATTTTCTCCCACACTAAGGTCCGCCACTCATGGCCACCTCTAACATAGCTGGGCTCCAGCAAGATCTCATGGGTGAATACCCCAGAGCCACTTTCACTCGTGGCCATATTGTCCATTCTTCCCATAAAATTGGTCTTATTGGAAGGACCTTTCAAAACAGATGAAATCATATTGATCAGATTGGAGTCTTTCCTGGTGCCTCCAAGCCCTGTAGAGTGTCCCTCGACACCTCTCTGATCTTCATGGCTGTCACCCACCTCCTTGGGCTTTCCTCACCAGCCCACCCCTGTGCATTGGCTCAGACCTCTGCCGAAATGCCCCTTGGGCAGAGAGTTCTCCCCCACTCTCTTATCTGGAGTTAATTGCTTTCCACAACATCACCTATTGCTCTCTGTTTCTTTGCCTTGATTGTTCTGCTTTCAGAGCCCTTTTTGTTATACTATTCATTCATCTTTTTGTTTAATGACTATATCCTGCATGAGAAGGCAGATTTTATGAGCCCAGGGGCTTTATCAGTCCAGAACTCACTGCTGTAGCATAGGCGTGCAGAGAGCAGGCCCCCCATAAATGCTTGGTGGATATAAAAAAGATAGCATAACAGAATGACAAAGGACTTTCTTTTCCTAATGCGAGGGACTGTTAGGACAACAGCAGCGTGCAACCGCTGTGATAGCTCAGGTGTGCCGGCTGCAAGCAAACAGCCCAGAGATGAAAGGGGCACAAAGCAAAGACAGTGAAACGCTGAGGTTGGCACAGCTTTGCAAACACGATTCCTTGAGGCTAGCATGGAAGCAGGTGTGAAACAGCCTTGCCAGCTCAGTAATCCTGCAGCCATGGACTTGTTTGCCAAAGAAGATAACACAGAGGTCCATACAGATTTATTTATTCACCCAAAAGAGACTTCAGGGCTGAGGGACAGCTGGGCTCCGAAGGCACCCAGGGGCCCAGTGACTTCCATCATTTTTGTTGTTCTTGTTTTGGCTTCCTAGAATGTGCTCCACACCAGAACCACTGGTGCTGTCTCCCCAGAATCACTTCTACAACGAAAAGAAAATAAAGTTGGGGACAGGTAGCTTTCTTTTAAGGATGTGACAGAGAAATATCACATAGCACTTTTGATCAGAGTGAGGCTTAGTCATGTAACTATTAAGGACCAGTAAGACTAGAAAATAAGAATGTAGCAGGGAGGCCATGTCCTCTGCTAAAACTTTGGGGGAAGGAATTATTCTAGAAAAAGAAGGTAGTAGATAGTGGGAACAGTTGGCATTTTCTGCTTAAGTCATTAGTTCAGTGCTACTGAGGCAAGCCTCTATGCTGCAGACACCCGTTAAGGCCCTATAGTAGCTACAAAGACAATAATCAGATTTTATGCGTCATAAAGTAGGCACATATTGTAATGCAATCCAGGCACAACGTGCTATCAAAGCACTTCAGGGTAGAGAAGCCAGAATGAGGTTGCTTTCAAAGCCAGCAAGGGGACTGGAGAGGGCACCCACGTGGAGTCATGTGATAAATGGGAGACAGTAGAGGGCACATCTTAAGAAAAGCAGGCATCAGCCCAGCCAGGAGTGCACATCTGTGATCTCAGGGCTCTGGGAGGTTAAGACAGAGGGTGGCAAGTTCGAGCTCAGCCTGGGCAACTTAGCAACTTTATCCTGTCTCAAAGTCAAAAATAAAACATGGGCCAGGTACATAGCTCAGTGTGAAAACCTTGGGATCAATTTCATACCCCCCTCCCCCCAAAAAACCCCTTGCAGTCTGATTTAGCTTCAGCATATAGAGAATCATGGGGAAAAAGAGCTGAGAACCTCTTTCACTTAATTTTCACCCTCCGTGGGAACTGAGCAAGGCGGCAGTGATATGGCTAGAGTTGGCTGTACAAGGCTGTGATGAATACCAAGAGAGTGGTCACAGAGGAGCCTGGATAGAGGGAGACCAGATGGAAGGTCGGACTGCTTTCTTGTAAGGCAACTTTTTAATAAAGAAAAAATTAAACTACCTCCGAAATCATCCTGGCTACACATTAAGCTGAGTACATGTTATTGACATATTTCTTGAATGCCTGCCATGGTTATACTAGTGCCTCTCAAACTTTTCAGACCATGTACGGGAAGAAGCAAAATTTTCCCCTTCTATCCATTTTCCCAACTAGCTTTGGAAACAAAGATTAGATAAAGCAATCATACAAACAAGGTATTTTCTCCTTTTAGTTTATTTCTATTCTCAATTCTAGACTGAGCTCCTAAATGTATTTATTATTTGAAAACCTTTCTTTAGCCACCATGAGGGAGATTTTCTAGTTTTCTAAAGGATTTTATCAGTTAAGAGAAAGAAAAACAGGCATACGCACAAGTAACCACAAGACAGAGTAGAGAAACTGTGGTGTTTTGGAGCAGGAAGAGGCCTGAGAGGTCATTTTACCCTAAAATTTCATATAACTAGTGAGAAAATGAAGCATAGAAATATTTATGAACTTCAGCAGCACAGAGCGAGTTTGTTCTGCAGGTGCAAGCAAGCAGAACCCCTGGAGAGGTCCCAGTCCCTTCTTGTTTTTTAAATTCTGTTTAAAAAGCAGGATTATAAAAATTGTGGTACAGGGGCTGGAGGAACGGCTCAGCAGTTGAAGCGCTTGCCAAACAAGTGCTTAGGCAGGCACTAAATACCGGAGTTTGAGTCCCCAGCACCCCATAAGTCAGGTGTGGTGGTGCAGGCCTGTAATCCTAGGACTGGGAAGGCTGAGACAAGATTGCTGCGAATCCAAGGCCAGCCTGGGCTCCATAATGAGTTCAGCCTGGGCTAGAGAAAGACCCTGTATCAAAAAAAAAAAAAAAAATGCCATACATATAATTGTTTAATTTGGAGGGAACAAATAATGCTTTTAATAAGAATGCTGTTCAGGAATTTTATTCATGAGATAATTGCAGTACCTGTTTTAATATTTACTTACAATCTGTTATCACTTGTGTAGACAAGGCAACATGATGTATGTTTAAAGTTGTATAATGAATTCATAAAAATTAGTGATCTCAGTGACTGAATTGGCTCCCCTTCAAAGATACTATCAAAAATATATGTTTAAGTGCATTAAGTCCTTCAAGAAAAAGCACTACTCTAGTGGACCAACTCCACTTTTACCCTCTAGCCCCGAACTCCATCAATAAAAGATTGAGGTGTCTTGATTTTCATTTCTTCCCATCCATCTTGGGATGTGATCAGCTTCTCAAAAGATTTTGTGCTGTCTAAGTGACACTGTTTTTATGGATTTTTTTCAAAGGGAGGATGAGACATTTCAGGTTATGGCTTTGACATAGCTTCCGAGAGTACTGACCCAAATGTTTGAGCTGCATGCCTTATTGATCCTTTAGCACCTTTTCTCACCTTAAACATTTCCACTTAGAAAAATATTATATGATCTTTTAAGAAGTTACCAATTTCCTACAGAATGCCCAAAATTAATGTCTTTCATTCTAAGCTCTTTGTTTTCCATGTTTGAGGCATTGCTCAATGAAAGCATGCTACATTATTTGAATTGCCATTTTCTGGTAGCCCAGAAAAAAACTGAATTTGAGCTTATACCTTCAATTCGTAAGTTTCATAAGGAAGTTGGGTATTTCTGGTCTAATTTCATTCAAAATATTCTTATGGTTGATTATCTATTCTGTTCGTGCTCATAAAAAGTACTTGTAATATCATGTAACAGTCACCTTTTGACATTACAATTTTTGTGCAAATTGTTACACCATGTTAACTTTTGTTGTAAAAACTTTAAGGACCTATATACACACATGCACTGTGCAGTGTAAACTATTAAGTGATTTATCATGAAATAGATAATCTGTTACATTTCTTCTTAGGCATCTCTTCTGCTAACATTTTTATTAGAAATACACAAAAAAATCACATGTAAGAAAACAAGGTTCTTCACAGTTGTTCTTGACATCTGTGTTTTGAATGCAATTGTATGTTTTTTAACAACCAAATGAGTTCCACATGAAGATAACTGCTCATTCCCTCTCCTCTCTTTTGAAACCTGCAGACGCCTTGCCGGAAATGCTTTGACACACATTCCCAAGGGAGCATTCGCCGGCCTTTACAGTCTTAAAGTTCTGTAAGTAAGCAAAGTGTAATTGGAACTATGGCTGATTTTAGTAGCAGATTGCTGCTGATTAACTTGTGAAGATTGGCTTCTTCTAAAAAACCATTTGCATGCTTAACATAACTCGTTTTAATTTAAATCTATTTTCAATGGGGGTGGGGATCATAGAACCGCATTGTACCTAGCTTAATTTGTATGTGAAAAATTCATCTTTTTTCTAACTTTAATATCTAAAACTGCCTCTGAACTACCTTCCCAACTCCCATTTTCTTTGTCACGTGTGTCTGAAATGATTTTGATCGCTGTGATGCTGACATAATGAGAGCATAGCTTCAAATCAGTTTTGACATTTGTTTGCTTATAATGCACTGAATAAGGAACCACTAAAAACCATACCAAGTGTGCCACACCTGGGAGCAGATGTGGAGGGCCTGGTGCGCGGCATCCGGCCTTCAGTCCTGCCTGGGCCACAGTGGGTGAAGAGGACCTGACTTGGGCTGCATATTAAACACATTACATATAATGTATTTTATATAGTTTTTCTTATTACATAAGAAAACTCATATGTCGGCTTAACAGCAATGACACATCTTCACCATCACCCACATATGTAGGCAGGGTGGGCCATCACAGAGCTTCACTCCCAGCCCATGGGAACACCCTTCACCTCTAATACACGGGGACTTCATTTGACCATGTGGTGGGTGCAGGAGACGGAGGTGGCACCCTCCCCTGCCCCACATTCTGTTGTTGCTATTATTACTATTAACTATGTAGTTGGTGCTTGATCATTGTGAAATCGTGTCATGAAAAATGTCATTAAATCACATAAAAATGTTACAAGTTTATGAACTTGTGGAGCCATGTTACTAAGTATCCAGGACACCATGTGGACACATCTGCCCTAGTGCATAGGAAATACACTGAGTGATATTTTAATTAAGATATTAATTCATCAAGAATTTTATTTTTTAACTTATTTTATTTACATATCGCATCCGTTTCCTCTTCCCACCCTCTCCCCACCACCACCACCTTCTCTTTTCCTCTCCACAAAGACCACCTTCCAACTTTCTTCTACATCTCTTACTTTTTTATGGTTTGGTTTTCTCATATTAGAAAAGCCATATGGTATTTAACTTTCTGGGTCTGATTCATTTAGCTGAGCACAATGATCTCAAGGTGCATCCATTTTTCTACAGATGACTCCAATTTGTCATTCTTTGTGGCAGCATAGTGCTCCATTGTGTATATATGCCACATCTTCTTTATCCAGTCATCTGTGCTTATATTGGCTTCTTCTGAGATTTGGCTATTGCAAATTGTACGGCTATAAACAAGGGTATGCGTGTATCTCTATTGTATGATGACTTCAACTGTTTCGGGGAGATACCCAGAAGAGAAATAACTGGGTCAAATGGAATTTCAATTTTCAGTTTTTTGAGGAATCTCCATACTGCTTTCCATAGTGGTTGTACTAGTTTATAGTCCCACTGGCAAAGTAGGAGGGTTCCTTTTCTCCACAGACTCACAGGCATTTGTCTTTTAAGTTCCTAATATCAGCCAATCTTACTGGTGTTAGGTGTTGTTTTAATGTGCATTTCTGTGATGGCTAAAGATGTTGAACATTTTTTCATGTATATATTGGCCGTTTGGACTTCTTCTTCTGAGAACTGTCCATCAAGAATTTAAAATACAGGTTTCTTATTATTTAATGCTCAACTCATTAGGAAACTCATATTATTGACCAACTGCTTTTTCCAGTACCCACTGCCTAACTATCTTTCAGTTTGCACTATGTAGCACCTAAGTAGAAAAAAAAATCGATAATGTGAGTTAAAAGCCATTCTAGAAAATTGTTTAAATAGATCATTTTCTTTTCTTTCTTTGAGATAAAGGCCATTAGCATTAAAAATCATTTGACTTATTTCTACATAATGAAAATTGTATTTCAATAGATTGAGATATATGTAGAAAAAGCAATTTAATTAAATTTAATACGTTGCTGAAAGTTAAATTCAGTAGCAGAACTCATGTTTAGTCTACTAGTACTTGGATTTGCTTTACCTTCTCCTGTTTGGATCCTCTTGGCTATTAAGCAGAAATATTTTTAGGTTGTTACAGTGCCAGATTTCCTCTGTGACAAAACTCTGAGCTACACCTACATCTTCCTTGTCCAGCAGAATATTTGTAATCACTCAAAATGCATCACAAAAGCCAAATTTAAGTAAGACAATGAAATAACTTTTTCTTACATCAAACTATGTACCATGAAGTAGTTAGATGCTTATTAAATTAAGTTATGCTGTAACCAATTATTTTAAGTCACTTGAACTGTGCATTGGTTATATAGTCGTGTATAAGTGTATCTCCCACCATCGTAATTTCATTCAAAAATATCAAAATACAATATTATTGCATACCAATAATATATGAATATATATGAATTACATGTAAATTATTATAATTACACTCAAATATAATTTAAATCCCTAATTTCTTATGTTTGTATTTCCCAATATATGATTTTCTCCATTTCCTCACTTTTTTAATTTTTCATTTTACATATCTAATGGTATCATATTTGTATCGACTATTTCCCACAATGCCCCAAAAGTGTTTTAAAGAAGAGATGTCACCTTCCTTGGTCACTAGTGTATCCTCAGCTCCTAGAACAGCACCTGGCTCACAGCAAGAACTCGATAAATATTTGTAGAATGAGTGGTTCAGATTCAAGATGCAGAAAGAACAAGGCAGCTCTATACTTGCCAATATTGTCTTGATTTTCTAATATTGACCCAATGTTGTATGTTTATTAATGGATTACTGCATGTTAAACAAAATAAGTATGCCCTTAGATCTGGTCTGGTATGGGCTTCTACCTGCAAATAAGCTTTACCCAGAATGCTTAAGCTTTTCTGTATCCCGTGGTATATTCGCTTCAACACTCCAGAAAGCATTGGCTTAATCTGACTGAAAAATGAAAATCTCGGATGTTATGGTTTGGATGGGATGTGAGTTAGTTCCCACAGAGTCATCCACCAGAAGTGAGATCCTAGCGAGGTGGGGTTAGGGTGATAGAAAATTTAAGTGGGAGGTCATTTTGTCATTGGGAATACCATTCTCAGAAGGGATTAAGGTAGTTCTCACCAGGATGTTGGCTGGTCCCCAAAAGGGCATGCCCTTGAAAAATTGATTATCCAGTTACAGATTGTGAGATCAAGATAATGAAACCAAGACAGACAAACAAATCGCTTCTGATCCTTGGAAAAAGTATGTCTAGAGATGCCTACAAGGCCCTGTCACTCTGAAGAGGCTGGGAGCATTTAGCCCAGGCCTCAGACTTGCTAAGGACTTGGCTCAGATCTGGCTTCCTCGGAGAGAGGTCTTTGCTGGAGAAATGACACAGAAGCTGAAACTTGAAGCACAGCTTGGAATCAGTGCCTGACTGAGGGAGCAATAGACTCAGAGGCAGAGAGGCAAGAAAGTTCTGGGATGAAGAGGACGTTCCAAGAAAGTTAGTGCTCCACAACTAACAGCAGCTAAAATGGGGAAGATGCCAAAATACCCGTCCACAGATCAATGGATGTAAAAACCGTGGTGTACGTACACAATGGAGTACGGTTCTCCCATAAAGACAGATAGATTTCAGGCTTTTATAAGTATGTGGATGCAACTGACCTCATGCTCAGTGAAGTGAGCCAAACGCAGAAGGGTGAATACCACATGGTTTCTCTAATATGAGAAAGCCAGAACACAGGCATTCTGTACAACCAAATGGGTGTGATAGTGGCAGCTAAGGGTGATGGGAAGGTGCGGGAGAGCCAAAAGGGGGAGGGGAAAGGATTGTAACACTGACACAATACATATGTGCACAAAATAGTTGATGTAACTATCATGTATCATATCTATGTTACTAAAAATGGGGGAAGAAAGTGCTTCAGCAGTCATAAGAAAGTGGGGGGCTACCTGGAGAAAAGCACAGAGAGAGAGAAAAGGATCCTGGTAGCCGGGATGCCATATGTGTTGTCAAAAAAAAAATCAGTGAGGTCATGACAAGAGGCCAAGGGAAATGATGAAAGGAAAGAGGTGGCTTAGTCAGACTTTGCAATTAAGCCTTACCAGGAGAAGGAGGGCACACAGGAGATACAAGATCTTGCTAGAAATTGCGTTCACATTTCTTTTCCCTTTGCTAACTTAGACACCAACATTCAATGAGAGGACTCATATTGTGAGATATCTTGACACTGTTTGGGCATTAGAGAAATGGTTCTCCACCCGGGTGGCTCCGCTCGCTACAGAGTGTGTCAAAAATTGCTGAGGGCACTTACAGTTTTCCAGATGATTGACACACAGTAGACACCATGCAATGGGCCACGGAGCCCAGTGGAAAGAGAATTCTCTCACATTCTACTTGACTTTTGGCTGTTTCTACCACCAAATAGAAATCAATAATACTTTAACACATAATTGTACTGAAAGGTTTTACAGGAATTTCTTCATAAGCTTGTTAACTTGTACAGGGAAAATTAAGTAGACTAAATCATCTCAAAGAATCATTGAATAATTAACTGAGTATATCTTCTTGTCTATTCTTGGTACTGTGGGATTTCTAATCACCTGTTTAGTTTAAAGTAGTGCTTAGAATTACCTCAAAACAGATTAAAGATACACAACCCTATAAATATGAAGGTTTTTTTAAAAAATAAATATCCTTGAGTTAGCAAGAAACAAGAAAAACAGATATTTCATTGAATTTCGTCAACAAAATTTGCTTTATACGTACTTCATATCGCTGCCTTTTAAAATGTTTGGCACACAATCCTACAAAGTGTAGGTTGTGACAATTACATAATGCTTTATTTATTTGGAGGTGGACTGCTGAACGTTAAATTTTACTCTTTCATTACCTAGCAGAATCTACCACCAGCACTAAAAGTAGAGTAAAAGTAAAGTCTGTTACTGTTTCTTTTTTCAAGCAACTTGATTCCCCAGTTTTTATAGAGGAATGTTCTTTCCAAGCCTTTTCAAAGGGCCTTTTGCAGAATAAATGCTTGCCCCAATATGGTATGAAGTTTTCAGACAGGATAAATATTCTTTGTGGCATGTCAACACTTCTCTTACCCTAAGCCTTGGGAAATTATTTTGCCATTTTTCTTATCTATAAGCAACAATCACTCATGAGAATACCCATGCATGTTTGTGTCTGTGTCATTTCTTCACTTTTTATACTGCGACAATTGTGAATTGTCTTTGCACGTTACATTTATTTTTATAAAAGCCTTTTTCTTCTTTTCCTTAAAATTTAAAAGTATGGTCTGTTATTACTTACCTAGTTCTTAATCCTAATTTTCATATAGACCTCTAGTTTCATGTTCCTATTTTTGTACAGAAAGTCGTCTAACCATGTTATTTTGCTCACACAACATTATTCATTCAAAGTAGCAACAAGCATCTGATTCATTCATAAAAGTTGTCTCCTAGGATCGCCACATACAAGCCTCATGTGTACAATAATATATAAATCATCTTGCTGTTAACTACTTTTCCTATATATCTCCTTTGTAAAACAGGACAGTGCGTTGTAATGATTTTTTTCCTCTGAAAAGATGTGTATAGATAGCCTACATTCTCAGTAATTTCATTTTAGAATGGTAGAAAAAAATGTTAGGTATGGTGGAAAAGACAACATTGGCCCTAATATAGTTATGAGAACCACAGCACTAAAAGTAAAGTGCTAGATAGACCTTCCTTATCCTCACGGAGACTCAAATGCTGTAGAAAGTTCAGTAGTAGCTGTGGAAAAAAATAACTACTTATTTTGCAACACTGTGAGAAAGAAAATATAAAACTAATATCCAGTTGGGGTCTTGACCTATACAAGGAGAGTAAGAATGTAAAAGACTAGAAAGATCATTGTGATCCAGTACATTAAGATAGGTAGACTTGGTTTACGTCTTATATCTTGTTACTGTTAGCTTATATCTTGTTACTGTTACCAACTAGCATCTGAGCTAATTATTGAGTTGATCAGCTTCTCATTCCTGTGACAAAATACCTTGGAGAAAGCATTGTAAAGAACAATACAGGATGGGCTGGAGGAATGGCACAGCAGTTAAAGCACTTGCCTTGCAAGCAAAAGGCATAGTTCAAGTCCCCAGAACCACATAAAGCCAGGCATGGTGGCACATGCCTCTAACCCCAGCACTTGGGAGGCTGAGGCAGGGGGATTGCCATGAGTTCAAGGTCAGCCTCGGCTACATAGTGACTTCAGGACCAGCCTGGGCTACAGAACAAGACCCTATCTCAAAAGAAAGATGAAAGAGACTCAGGAAAAAATTTACCCTGTCTCACCATTTTAGAGTTGTGGACTGTGGTCAATTGGCCCCTTTATTTTGGGCTTGAGACGAAGCTGAACATTGTGGCAGGAAGCCCATGGTGAGAAAAGCTCCTTACCTTGTGGTGGCCAGGAAGGGAGGGAGGGAGGGATAGAGGGAAGATGGAGGAAGATGTACCAGTGTCTCAATATCCCCTTCAAAGGCATTCCTCAAATTATGTCTCTCTGTTAGGCCCCACCTCCTAAAGATTCCATTGGGATATGAACATCACTACAGTCTGGTAACTTTGCATGCAGCTCATAATAACTATCTCTACAAATACTGACCCTAATAAAAGTAATAGGTTATTGGTGCTATATTGCCAAGTACTCAATCCTAAACCAAGCAGGCTATCTTCGGCAAAGCTTCATTGTCTTGTGTAAGCAATTTATTCAAGGAATGGCTCCAACTCCTGCCACCCACCCAGATGAAGCTGGTGGGGAAAACTATAGAAAAGCCACAGTTAGCCGGAATGCCCCATTCCTATATAGATCCCAGAAATAGAGCTTTCTTAATAGCTTGATGTTTTTACAAAAGACGGCTAAGGAAAGGTAACAGCTAAGAATCAGCCAATTGTCACTAAGTTTCTATTCCAGAAGTTGTTCCCATTCCCTGTCTCACTGTGCCACTCTTATTTAGTCCTGCTGGAAAGAGAAAAGATAATCAAAAGATTGTGCAGAAGAGAAACGTGGGGATGCTGCATGAAATAATGAATATTCTTAAATCCTCAGAAAAAATTACTAAATTGTGAAATCAACCTTTGTGTCTAGAGAAAGTGTTTCATTGTTATCTCATCCACTGCGAATGATAAAAAGCGAAGCTATGTGCCTATGCTCGTGCTCAGGATGTGGTACCCTCTGCTTGGATTCCCTGTATCCAGTAATGACCATTTCAAAGGAAATCAACAGCTATTTGAATGCCTTCTCTTCCAATTACACTCTGTAGCACTATAAATCCTTTAATTGCTCTGTCTCCCATTGACGAATCTTAAACAAAAACAGAAATTTCTAGTTTATAATTAACTCACCAGAGACATCACAATATGATAGAGAAAGGCTGAATTTGCTTTGTCATTTGAAAGTAATTAAACAAAAGAAGAGACCAGGGTTTAATTGATTTTTTCAGTTCGTATTGTTGGTATTTCACTGGTAGTACTTGTTGAAAAATTAAATCGCTAGGAGGTAGCTTGGGGAATAACCTTAAAAGTTACTATTATTTATTAAGGCTCACTTATGTATCCTTTTCTGACAGTAGATATATAAAACAACTGAGAAAGTTTATAACTGTCCAACATAGGCCTAAATATCTCTTGTTCTGTACTCCAGTGCCCCAGATACTTTAGAAAAACCACGTTTTAAGAGCTTCACTGTTTACTTAGCAAAATAGAAAAAGACACCAATGCATAATTTATGCCAGTAAAATATTAGTTGCAAAGTTTAGGCATCCGTCAAGTCCATTAGCTATTTTTTCCTATTAGTTAAATTTATCACAAAATCAATGAATGGCTTAAAAAGTCTCTGTGAACTTTAGGTAGTAAATGAAATTTCTTGAAAAAATGTAAAGTAATAGAAATACAAAATTTTAAGTTCAGTTAAAGCTTGCAAAATATAGAATTACAAATATTTAGAAAATGTAGAATTACAAGTTACAATTCTCTTCAGTTTCTTACTGCTGTATGAAAGTGTGAAATCTCAAAATCTAACTCTATTCATAAGGAACCAATATATTTGAGAATCTTGATTTATGAAACTTTAACTGAATAAAAGTTCAACATCATGAGAAGAGCTGAGTAGAAGTATTACAATATAAATGATAAATATATATTAGAAAATAGAATCTCAGACATGATAGGAAATGCATGAATTTTTATCTTCAAATATTTTTGTTTTGTTATATAAGCACATATTTATAATTACTTTCACATGTTAATAATCAAATATTTTCTCAGTTGGATAATATTATTTCCATTACACAGAAAAAACATCAAGGGTCAGGGAGGTTGAATAGATTTGCCTGCCAAGATGCTAAGTTTAGGTCTTCTCTCCAAGCCCAAATGTGGCCTTAAGTCAGGTAAAGATGCTTCTTTAGAGATGGCACAACATGAGTGGTTGTCAACCTATAGTTCTCAATCTATGGTTCAACTTATGGTTATTATTATGACAGCTTGTTAGAAATGTACGTTCTTGGACCCCTACACAGAATGGACCAAAAACTCTGGGGCCAGAGCCCAACAATCTGTGTCTTCACAAAACTCATAGTGGATTCTGATGAGTCCTATAAACTACTGTTACAGAGTTTTATTTTTCTATGACTCAATTAAATTGTCACATCCACTATAATCTCTATGTTATTAGGATGGTTAGTTTATTTTAAATTTTGGTTTAGTTTAGTCTGGTTCAGTTTGGTTTGGTTTGGTGTGATTTGGTTTTGGTCCCTCTCCCCCAGTGCTGGGCATGGAACCGGGTTCATGCTAAGCTAGCACTCCACTTCTGGAATACATTCCCAGAAACGTCATTAAAAAAAAAAAAAAAAAAAAGTTTCTGGAGGCCTCTAAGAAGAATCAGGCTCAAGTGAACGCTTACCATGCAGCAGTATGGGGGTACATACTTTGGCTCCGTGGATCAGCAAATAAGCCTGTGATGTGGGTCTCTCCACTGGTCACTGAAGCACAGAGAGACTGGATGATTCCCCTGAAACTTGTAGGCTAGCTACAGGGAGGAGACAGAGGCGGAATTTGAGAGCCACCCACCTAGCTACACCGCAGGACCTAAGCATTTGTGCATTGAGCAAGGATTCCTTGCCAGAGTGCTGCTGGTGTGATGGGAAATGCATCAGGCTTTGGGGTTAGACACACCAGGAGCTGAATCTCAGCCAGTCAGCGAATGAAAATAAAATTTAATTATAGAGGTGAGAGACCAGGCATATTGTTTCTAGAATCCAAATATAAGTTTGGGAACTAGTGAGTTGGAATTCTACAAGTTTCTGCTTTCCCAAAACAGCGTCTGCCTCAGGCTTATGGGGACCATGAAATACTAAAAAACAAAACAAGACAAAAAAAGTGTTGCAAGATTATTTTGACATAAACATTTATGAAAAAGGTAGCAAAATACAAGAACTCGAATGGGGATTTCTTTTCCATGTTACTTTCCCACTAGCAACGGCGTATTTTTATTTCATTGTGGTCAGTTGTTTCCATTCTGCCTGTATTCTCCATATTCGGGGTGGAAGGGGACAAGCTTGTTCAACCTAGGGGAAAAGACACCGATACTTCACAAAAAGAATTCAATTTACATCAAAATATGTCCATGCACAAAAAAAGTCTTTAATAGCCTCCTACTGTCATTTATATTTTGGTTTTGTTTTATCTAAACAACCTCAGTAGAAATCCTTTACAAAATTCATGTAACACCACACCATTTCTCTAGTTAAGTTCTCCAGCAGGTTTTCCTCATCATAAGTAAAATGAACCCTTATCATGGCCTACCAGGTGGTCTCAGGTCCTCCTCTCATTCTCTTGGCCTCATTCCTTGCTCAGTTCTCACTGATACCTGCGCTCCTCCTAGAAGACACGAAGCAAGCGCTGGCCTCAGGTCCTTTACACCTCTGCTTTCCTCTTCCGACATGCCCGTGTGATTTGTTCTCTAACTGGTGTCTACTTAAATATCACCTCCTTGGGAGGACTTTTCCTAATGATGTTTAAAATAAAACTTCAATCCACTGCCATCTGTACCAAGCCTAAGTTTTGCTTTTTACTCTTAGGACTTTCACTGGTTTTATGTTGCATATTTGCTTATTTTTAATTATCTACCACACTCTTCAGGGGAATAGAAGTTCTCAAGAATCAAGGTTTTGTCTGAATCTCTGTTGTTTTTTTGACACCTGGAATAACACCTCTGTCACTGTTATATTACAGTCAGTTATTGTTAGTTATTGTTAATGTTCTTTAATGTTCTATTTCTTTTAATATACAGTATGCTGCAGAATAATCAGCTCAGACAGGTACCCACAGAAGCGCTGCAGAATCTGCGAAGCCTTCAGTCCCTGTAAGTACGGGTGAAATTTGCAAATCATATTCAACTGTGGTTTGGGCAGCAGCACTGAGGTGTCTAGTCAACTGTTTCACTTTGTCCCTTGGTTAATAAACTCTGCAAGGCCATCATCACAACAATTCTTCATTCTCATTAAGCACTGTGTTCGAAGAAGCCAAGTACTGGAGTTTGGGGTTTCAGGGATGAGATTCAATTACAACACCTGCCCTCAAAAGCCTCATGTCTGTTGCTGTCTCTGGACAAAGCTTTCTCGATCTTGTCCTACATTTCCCTTAGTATTTGTGTTGTTGAATTCAGAGAAGGGATAATAATTTCCTTTTAAAAAGAAAAATGAATGTTACAATCCAGACATTTTGGCATCTTAAGTTTCTTCTTAAGTTATTTGATCTGAGTTGTAACTAAATTTTGCTGAAAGAAATAAAGACTGACTATTTTACACTCTAATATGTAAGTAAGGGATCCTCAAATCAGGAAACCAAGATGTGCCCATATGTCCTGAAGCACTTCACACATACATGACTACATTTCCATCACAACATGTGGTCACACAATCCCATGATCCTCACAGACCTTAGGCTCACACACCACACTCACACACCAGTGCTGCCACTACCACCACCACCACACACAAACACACACAAATACACCCCATATGTTGCGGTTGTCTCCTACTCTGAATCCACACCTTTTCCATCAAGAGCCTCCCTCCCATCCCCAACACTGAAGAAATAAAAAGAAGCTATTTCTCACAAAAAGAACATTCTCTCCAGCTAAACGTTTGGAACTTGGATTGTAAGCAATTGTTGGGGTGATTCCTTGACAAGTCTGTGCTCCAACAATTTCCTCAGGGATCTTCCTGTCATCAGAATGCATGATGTAATGTGTGCTCTAATTTTACTTACTGGAGGTGCTTGTGTGTCAAATGAAATCCTGCTTCCTGGTCTTGAATGATGAGGGAGATAAGTGCATAAAAGAGCACCAGTGAACATTGCGAACTGTAGTGTAGGATCTTTGTGAAGAGTCCACCGGTTAATAATTACATATGGTTTGCTTAATGCCTTTTAGTTAAGTAACACAAGAGAAAGGGGAATGTGAGATTTGGAGATGATACTTTTGTCCTTTGATCTTTTTTTTTAATGGAAGGAAATCTGCGGTTGAGATCATTTTAAGCTTTTCAGTCAAAGTGACTTCCTAGGTTTTCAGCAGCCTATAGATAAACAAGCCCACAATGGCCCCTTTGTGGCCTGGGATGGGCCTGTAGCACTCTCAGGAACGCCTTCATGACATGACAGTATCGCTTCTCCTTTGTGGCAGCAGCCTTCACCTGAGGGAGAGAAGCAGCCCCTCGAAGGAGAACGCCTCCAGTTGGGCTGTCAGGGCAAGGGGATCTCGTGGCTAACTGGAGATTGAGATAATGGCAGTGACCGAGAAGGACTTTAAACAGCTGGGAGGCAGGCAGTAGATAGAAGGATAAGAGTTTGTAACCCAAAGCCCCTGTCAGCTGAAAAAGGATCAAAAACAGAAGTAAACTCTTTGAGAAAGAGAAAACCATCCACCTTTTTATTGTCTGCTTGAATTGGATGGTGCCTTTCTGATAAAGGTCAGTTTTCATTTCTTACAGTCTCGATACCTGCTGCTCACCTTGTGTCTTTTGCATTTGGTATCTGGCTCCCCCACACATGAAAATGTGTTTTGAATCTTATAAAAATATAAATATATAGATGTGTGTTCCTTGTGAGGCGGTCAAAGGATCGTCTTCTAGGATGGGCAATGAAACTGAAGCATCTAGGCAGATGTTCAGGCCCAGATTTGCACTGAGTTGCTCAGCTAGGTTATGCCGTGTTTGTCCGGGCTCGCTTCACCCAGAGCACAGAAAACAGTGTGAGATTGTTAGGCCGTGTGTTGGGGTATCGCTTTTTGTCACTAATGTTTTTGTGCAGCTTTGATACAAGAATTAAGATTTGACTGAAAAAAAAAGGAAAGAAAAGTCTAAACTCTCTCTCCAGTCTGCACGGATGAACTTGAAGCCTGCTCTACCCTGGGCACACACCATGCCAATTTGTTTAACTGTTATTGGTATGCTAAAGTACTCAATTATTATTTTTCCTGCTTCCTTTGAGCAGTTCAAAATAAAAACATTACTTTTGAGCTTATCCTCACAGATACGTATACCTTAACCATTCGAAATTCCTGGTCCAGGCCAGATTCCAACCCTGTGTTACTTCTGCATTGGCGAAGGTACTGACAGGGGTGACTCAGTCTCCTCGAGGTCTCCTTTGCCCAGGAAGCTTCCATTCAGTCACCTTTCTCCTCTGGGACCCGAGTCTTCCCTTACTTGCCACTTATTCCTTTAACTGTATGGTTCTTTCTCCCCACTTCCTTGAATTCACTCTTTTTTTTTTTTTTTGTTCTGGCCTGTTTTTCCCTGATTTATTATTTTTGTTGTGTGTTTACCTATAAGAAGCACATTGTACTTGGCAGGGCCTGGGCTCCTTACTGTGATAGATGGCTGGCCTTGGAACTTTGTCCGGTGGACATTCTCATTGTTGTCTATAAATGATCCTTTGGAGGGTTCCAAAACTTGTACTGTACCCCAGAGACGTTAAAAATCAGAATTTTTTAAGGATATAACCCAAGCATCAGTGTTTCCTCCTGGCTTTACTCTATAGTTAACTGTTCCTTAAGGTGAGGCTCAGGGAATTACCCATCAGCCTTCCCTCAGATGAGCTGCGGTCTACTCCCCCGAATTTCTTTTTCAAACCTAAAATAATAACAAAATCGGTGCTTTGCACTCCCATGTAAGCTAATAATGTACTTACAAAATTAAAGTCAGGGATTGCTTTGTTTGTGTTTAATTGAAAATAGCTTAGATGTACCCATGCATTCTACTGATAATGTTAGGCAGACAAAGAGGCCACGTGCCACATTAGGCTTCTACTTAAAAGTAGTCCGTGGCCTGGCAACATAGCACTGCCTGAACCACACAAAACCTGGGATTCAGGTTGGTCTTGCTTAGTAAAAATCTCCACTTTTAACAAAATCTTGGATTATCTGTATACAAAATGAATTTGAAAAATTCAAATTTTAGTATTTTATTACACTAACCAAGGGGTCTACAAACCAGAAATCATTGAAAATGGCTGAAATAGATCATTTGCATTCATTGCTCTATGCATTTAAGCTTGAATTTGTTGACTAAAGTTTAAGAAACTTGATATATCACATTTGGTAACATTGCTATGAGGGAGAGATAAGTTGTACTCAAATGCAAGGAATGTAGTTTTCTATTTATCAGTCATTCACAGAAGTTTTTGTCCATAATGAAAACTTAAAGGAAATTTTGGGTTTTTTGACTGTGTCCTGATGCTTACAAATTGCTCAGCTGAAGAATTAGGGCACAGGCTCATGTGCCACAGCCCAAGAGCCTAGAGCTGCCCCTACATAATATGTACACTTGGCTTCTGAACTGGCAATGGCTGCCCAGACATTGATGGGATACTTTGTAATGTAATCAAATATAACCTAATTTTCTTTCTGTTTTTGGACAAGAATAGGATATGTAATCAGAATTCACAGTGAATTGTATTTCACTAAGAAATTTTTGGCATTGTAGACATTTGAGGTCTTGGATCAGGCTACAGTGATCTAATGGAAATTTAAATCTTACCCTTCCTAGACCCTCTCTTACCCTTATATTATTAGTGAAAAATGAATCTATGAAAAAAGCACCACCTCATTTGTGATGGTCATTAATGAAGTTCAAGTATCTCACTGTCGTGTGTAAAGTTCAATATATCCAAAGAGAATGATATATTCATGCTTTTGTCCACATAACCAAAGTACTATTTAATGCAAATTGGTTTTCATTCCAAGTCGGCACTAGCGAAGCTAATTACAAAATATACACAATCACAAAGACAATGCATTGGGAAACAGAAAATGACTGGAGAATTAAATATATGTTAATTATTGTCTCTTACTCTCCAATTAGCTAATACACTTCTTCAAAGCAGGAGACTACATTTTAAACCCAAGTGGAATGTGGAATGTCTCTCTGCCTGAAGCATGATCTCCACGAGCAGCTTGTAATATCATCCTCAAGGCTGCAGATTCCACCCCCAGGCCCTGGAATGTCAGGCATAGTAGTTTTTGCATAAAATAGTTATTTTTAAAAATAGTAAAGAAGATGAATATATGAGAAGGAAGAGGTGGGGCTCGCATGTCTAAAACCAGCAGCAGTTTTCTCTTGTTAACATCCGGGATCCTACGGGGTTTCAGATTCTGGATGTAGATCGAGAAGGAAGTAATTGAAGACAAGGAAATGTGAGGAAATAAAAACAAAAAATGAGATAACCAAGGGGATAAAATTAAAGGATCAATTGGGCTTTAAAAGTGTTGGTAGCGATATAGCTCAGTGGCAGTAGCTTTTACCTAATGTGCATGAGGCACTGGGCTCAATACTGCAAGAAAAAAAGTATTTGTAGTATTGGTGACATTATTTCTTCCAGTAAATAGTCCCAAGCACAAGAAGGCACAATCTATGCCATAAATGTGTACTGTGGTATTTATTAGTTTTTGTTTTCAGTACTGAATATTGAACCAAAGGCTTGCCTAAGTTATACTCTTGGTCCTGTTTGTTATTGTGTTGTGTTGTGTTTCATTTTGGTGTCTTTCTTTTTGAGTCAGGGCCTTCTAAGTCAATAATTTGCCTACAGTGGGCTAGAATTCAAACTCCTTCTGCCTCACCATCCCCAAGTGTTTGGATTAGAGGAATGTATCACCATAGCCAGCTTGTTTTCTTTTTTCACAAAACTGCCAGTATAATGGGTACAGAATATTGGGATGGAAGAGAGCTTAGAAGTTCCAGAGGCCAAGGAGTTTATCTGTTGTGTTATTCATTCCATGCACGTCAGTACCCAGTGAGTTCTAGGACAAATTTTTTGCCCTGCACCCCTCCATTTAGACATGAGAAAGAAGTTATTGCCAGAGGCAAAGTCCTTTCTATATAATATTTACAAGAAGAAAAAACAGAGTTGCAGCATGGTGCTCAGAATCATACATGGAAAGAAGAGTGAGTGTGTTATGCAAGAGGCCATGCATGAAAGATTCTGACATCGAATTATCTGCCAGTGCGGTCATAAATCACATTCATGGCAGTCCTATGAGACAGATAAAGAGAACACAGTGTTTATGATAGGAGAAGGAAATAAACTTCTTTTTAATCTTGTGATGTAAAATAAAGATTAACTTTGGAATGAGAGTGGACTCCAGAGGAGCTACGGGAAGGAGAGCTATGGGAAGGCGCACTGTGAGTGGAGCAAAGCGTGCCAGGACAGATGAGGTCTGTCGTGAGTTGGGAAAAGACACATACGGAAAGCAGCAGAGAGTGGGAGTGTTGCAAAGACCAGCAGAATGTGGAGTGGATCAAACACGCATGTCATGGGGGCAGCCGATGTTAATTAACATCCTCACTTCACTAACCCATTTCATCCTCACTTTGGGTGGTGGGTGCTAAGATTAACCTTTATTTCCTGATGAGGAAACAAAGCCTCTGAGAGGTTCCCTGGCATTCCCAAGGTCAGAAAACTTACAGGAGAGTCAGACTACAAGCAAATTTGAGGAAATAAAGAACCCTGGCCTTTCAGCCCCCCAAATCTGCCTACTTCATTACCATCTTCTCTTGTCTTCCTCAGAGAACTGCCTGCAGGAAGTGGGCGCTGAAAAGAGGATGGGATGCTTGCTTGGCAGAAGCACTTGGTACTTCTAGACATATGGTTGCAAAGATTCATTAAAAGAAAGGAAAGCGCTAATGCCGCAGGGCAGAAGTAAATACATTCAAGAAGAGGCGGGAACAACACTAACACGGAATTGTCATCCCTTTTTAGTGTTTCTCTATGCATTTGCCTGATGCATATTACCTGTGAGGTAGAAATCACTTCCACTTTCCTGCCGTGGAAACTGTGGGCAAAAACTTAAAAGCATCTTTCCCCCATTACAAAGGTAAAAGTTGATGAGAAAGAGAAAGAGGGAGAGAAAGAGAACATTCTAGACAGAGAGAAATGCTATCCCTTGTAGGGGTGAGGAAACCCTGGCTACACAGAGGAACAGAATACTACTCAATGACTGAAGCAAGAGGTGTGAGGTGGAGAGAAGTGACTGGTGAGGCAGCTGGGAGCCAGACCTTGTGACAGCCATGTGTCCTTGGCACAGACTTCAGTCTTTAATGCAAAGTGGGCATCTGCTGGTGGGTGTTAAGCAGGACGGGAAATGATGGGATTTGTGTTGCTGAAGTGGTCCTGGAGCAATAGAAACACTTTGTTTGAGTTGGAGCCTGGAGATGGAGAAATGGAGCTAGATTTGAGAAATAGCGATATTTAGGCAATAAAATAACCAGTGTTTGGTGATGGCTTGGCAATGAAGAAACAAAGAGGAAGATGAGAAGAGGATGATTTCTCAATTTCTGATTTATGCAACCATGTGCTTAGTGAAGCCAATCCCTGAGATAATAGCCACTGACAGAAAACTGTACTTGAGGGGCAGGAGAAAAAGGAATTTAAACTTGAACAGCTGTGTTTGAGAGGGAACTCTAGATAAAAACTCATACAGTTTGAAATCAAGATCTGATCTGTTCTTAAATAAAAGTAAAACCTAGAGTAGATCTTCTTACCATGCATTTCTCTTCACCTAACACTTTACCATTGAAGTATTTAAAAACAAAAAATAAAATACTGCATAAAGATTCAGACTGTGTTTGCCTGACTTACTGCTCGATGTCCCATACCAGTACAGTTCCTAGGACAAAGACAGCCCTCAAGAAGTACTTGTTAAAAGGAACTGAAGACCCAAACTTTAAGTAGTTTCTAGCAGCTACTCAGGACCAGCTAATCTTTGACTGTAATCTGCCTTCATTTGTCTCCCTAGCTCTGATATCTAAACTGTGTGCTCCGACTTTTCCCACATGCCTATCAAGGATTGTGAGTTGAACTCAGTGGTTCCTGCATGGAAGGGATTAACCTACCTTCCAGGATTAGTTTTCCCATTGTTCTCAGTTGAGGATTCTCTACTTCAAGGATAAAGATGTGGGAAGAGTCAGATGATATTATGTCTTGAAAGGTTAATGAGATTTGAACAGACAGGAGGTGTTCGTGAATACATAGCCTAGAAGTACTGTGGAAAAGAACTAAAAATCAACATTGACTGTGACCAAGAAAAAAGATAAAAGCTTGCCCAAGTAAAGTAGATAGGCTTGAATATCAGAATAGGAAGTTTGGGTGTAAAAGGAATACCAGTGTGGAAGAATTATAGATTTCTAACAAGGGAATGACAGAGAGCACACTTTTGGAGAGATTAATCTGATAACAGCCTAAATAAATAAGATATCATTGTTAAAAGGACAGGCTCAATCTATCGCAGTATTACAGGTAAGAAAAGATGAGGGGATTCAAGCAGAATGTCAAAATCGAGAATCGCAGAGAGGAAGATGAATGGGGACAATTTGATGAATGATTGGCTGGAGGGCAGTGGAGGATTCAAAATAATTCCTAGATTTCAAACTCTGGTGATACTCAAAGATTAATGATGTCCCTGACCAAAAAGGGAGGGAACGTCTTTATTTTCTGTGAAGGAAAATGAAACTGAAGAAGTTACTGCTTCCATTGTTTTGGCTATACATCATCTCCTTGGAACAGAACTCAGAGCAGTGATGACCTCTAAGAAACTGAGTAGCTTTATGTATTTTGACTTTAGAATACATTTGTCCCTGGGGCTGGAGGTATAGCTCAGTGGTAGAGTGCTTGTCTAGCATGCACTGGGTTCTCTCCTTAGCTCTGTTCTCCATTGGAGCCTGGCACCTCTCAACACTTACAGAGAGGCAGAGGCTTAGTTTCTTTAAACATTTTTCATCCAGCTCCCAGTCTGGACATCTGACTAGTCACTGAATTACTGCAGTTCAGTGAACCTGGATAGGCTACCTTTCGCCAAGCTGGAGCAGTAATGAAAGCATTTTCAGAGATAGGTCTAAAGCAGTGGTTTTCTTCTGAGAGGCCATATTAAATTTACCAGTCAATCATATGGAAAAAGGCCATCAGGATCTTTACATGAATTAATATGTTTAACTTCCTAGGACAGAGGAAATGATTCTGGGAAATTCGTTAGAAGGTGGAATTCTATACTGTGACTACTCCACAAATATTTTAATATAGCAACCACAATAACAAAAGTTACTTTGACATCATCATAGAGAATTCATCAAATCAGCTTTAATTTAATCTATTAAAGCTCTTTTGGATTAAATTCTATCGTGATAGTATAATTATAATGATCTCATGACAAATTCAGCTCCAATGATCCACTGAATTCAATATAAATAAAATTTTAAAACAATGAAACAACAGACTTTATGTACTTTATTTAGTTGTATTGTATATAGACTTGCAACTATATGATTTTTATTTTCTTGAAAAAGCAAAAGGCTTTCATTTCAACTTTACAAATTTACAAATTAACTAAAGATTTGTGACCCTCTAACAACATGTGACTTTTTCAAGTGGTCACACAAATGTGTGTACCTGGGAAAGAGCTGGTCATTACCTTAAAATTTATGGAGGAAAATACTCATCCAAATATAAAAGAACAACATTGGTCATGAAAATGCCGTGTTTCACAATTCTGTTTACAAGAATTTCCGTAAGCTGGATAATGCAGCTGCAGCATTCCTAACACAGTGGGCTTTTTCTTCCCAGTCCTCCATGTTAATAATTGACATTATTACAGTCATCTCAGTATGGAATTAGCCAAGATCAATGGCTTATCTCTTGACTAGCTCTTTCTTCTTTGCAGTTAATGGCTCATCGAAGACATTCTCAAACAAAGATACAAGTTTATGTGTTACACTGGCAAGGCGTCATACACAAAATACATAAAGAATGGTTTTCTGGAACAGCATCAGCAAGAGTGACCTCATACAGCCCTAATCCCTCCAATAATGCCATTTAGAAAATCAAACATTCACCTCAGGAACATGGACCAAGTCGACAAAATGTTCCTTTTAAAAAGGGAAAATTGCACAGTTAATCTTATATACATAAAAACATTGAGGGAAAACTTTAAAAGGAAAGAAAATGAACTTGTTCTGTTACTGCCTACACAATTAAGATTAAATGCTTACCTTGTATCATCTAGCTCTTTTCTATGTGCAACATATTGTTATTAAGAGTTCCTTTCTTAGTTCTGGGGGCTTTTGTTTATTTACTTATTTTTTATATTGAGTGACGTTCATCCCTGTCAATCAAAAGTATGGTCTCCATCAGCCCAGGTGCCAAGGCCGTGCTGAGTCACCATAGCTCCCTTGCCTCCCTCCCTGGCCACACCTGGTGAGTCACCAAGTTCTGTCAAAACTTCTTATTTACTATTCCTCAAATTAGGCCCTTCCTGTCCATGTCCACACTTCCTCTAGGCATTCCTCTTTCCCTGACAACCCCTAAGTCCTTGTTCACTTCTTTCCCACGTGTCTCTCCTACACAGTCCTATCAGAGTGAATTCTCCACAGCACGTTTGTTCTTAGGGAATCTGGTCAGACAGCAGTACAGCACCCCTACACCAGAAAAGCATTTTTATATAGACCTGGAAGATTTCTTGAAGAGGGAGGAACATTCCTCAGAGGCAGAGAACCTAGGACCCTTCTGGTAGTGAAGTTATCCTGACTCCAATACTTAGTTTGGATATTCAGAGTTCTTCAAATCTCTCATGATGCACTGGTTGGTCTTAGGCACATCTCAGTGGGGAGGAGAAGCAACTCAGGTTACATAAAAGATGGTTTCTTCAGCCAAGCAGCTTGGGCAGCACAATCCCTCTGGCAACTGTGGAGTTCTCGAATCCTGGGTCCTTCCTCCAGAGAGCTGAGCTGAGAGCTTAAAGTGATGCCAAAGCCATTTCTCATTACAAAACTGCAAAGGCAGTCGCAGCCCCATGAGTAGCTTTCCAGGGACTCACTAAAAGTTCTGTCCTTGCATCCAATGATACCATATTTGTCCTTAGCCAGTTTAACCTTTTGGATCCCAGGTATCCTTTGGCTGGCCTCACACACACAGAAGATGTGTTCATCTTTTCTATGTGAGGGAAGCCATGCTCTAACACACAACAAAACATGCAGCATAAAAATGGCAATTTCCTATACATAAGTGTGGGTTGAGAAGCTTCAGAGGGAGTTAAAAAAAAAAAAACGTTTATAAGAAAAAAATACATAGCACTCACTAAAACTGTAGATTATTTTTTAAGTAATAAATCCTCCTACCCATGGAATGTTTTGTTTTGAGAACATGTCCATATATATTTACTCACTTGACTTTCACAGTAATTCTGTGACACGTGATTCTCCTTTATAAATGTGAAAAATGGCCCACAGATGGATCAGTAAATACGTACCCAAATCTTTTAATAGCTGCAGGTCTTGACTTACATTTAATTCTTCTAACTCAGTGCACTTTACAGTTTATCTCAGGTCCATCTCTAGGTGGTTGAAGATGACGTAGGAAAAAGGATCAAATCTTGTTGTATCTGCGACTTCACCATAAACTCCAAATAACATGAGGAACATAAATAGGTTTGGCATCCTAATGAAGAGGATTTATTTGCCTGAATTAAAGACAAGGCTAATCTAGCTTTTTCTGAGTGTTTTGTTTTGTCTTACGTAGCTGCATGTAGGTCTTGTGCTGCCTCTGCCACACATGATGGATATACATATACACAGAAATGCAAGATCATGGCTAGGAGCTTTCCCTGAGATTGTGCCTGTAATCACACATCACCTCTTTCCTTCGCCTTCAAAGTGAAGATACTATATTTAGAAATGTACGAGAAACAATGCTGTGCCCTGTTGTGTAGCATATGTATATGCGTGTGCAAATCTATGCATACGTTGTGTCACAATATTACTAAAGACCGAAAAATATGGTGACTTCTACTAAGGCTACTTGTACGTGTTTCTTAGTTATTCTTGTCATGGGGAAGGGAACGTCAGCCTGCTTCTCTCAGAACTCAAATTAGGCCCTTCCTGTCCATGTCCACACTTCCTCTAGGCATTCCTCTTTCCCTGACAACCCCTAAGTCCTTGTTCACTTCTTTCCCACGTGTTACTGGCTGACTAGCACTCATTTGAGTCAGCTTTTTTTCCAAACAATATTTTGAATTCGCCTTTTTTTCTAAATAGTTTAAAGGTCAAAAGGCAAATATGCAAATTTGTTAACCGCTTTAGATAACAATAATTTAAAATCATTAAGGCACTTTAAATTTATAAATACAAAGTTGTGTTAGTTATTTTATCATAAAGCAGCTCTGTAAGCTTAAGAGGAGTCATCCCCACTTTGTACGTGTTAAAGCCAAATTCTGTTAACTTCTCCGGTGGCCTCACACCTCTGTAGGGCTTTGGCCTGAGACGTCCATTCCCAAATGTGTGCCCTAATTCACAGACACTGAGCTGCCCCGTGCACACAGTCTCTCTTTGTGTACTGAATGAAATAGGAAACTGAAGCACTTTAGAGAGTGGAGCTGCATAAGCCAAGTGTAGAGGTGCACGCCTGTAATCCTAGCACCCCAGAGGCTGAGGCAGGAAGATTGCTGTGTGTTTGAGGCCACCTGAGCTACCTAGTGAGTTCAGGACATGTCTTAAAAAAAAGTAGAGCTCCTGATAACATATATATATATATATATATATATATATATATATATATATATATATAATTGAACCATATTTTATATGTGTGTTTTCTTATACTGTACAGTGATGTTAAGTTGTACTTCACTGCCTAAATATTACATTTTCCAGGCACATGAAAAGAAAATTTCAACTGCCTGAAAAGACAAAGTTGACACACTATACATCCTTTGTTTACTTACGGAATAGGCATAACTTTTGCCCTGCGAGCTGCTGTGTTCACAGCCTTAACCTTGTTCTGTAAGAACCACCTGTGTTGATGACTAGATAATTAATCCTATACTCCAGTACAGCCTTAGGATATTCTGTTAAAATTCAGTCAGATATCGACAAAGAGAATCAAATGATGGTTGCCAGGAGCTGGAGGGTTGACAGGGAGAAGGAGGAGATGTAGATTAAAAGGTACAAAATCCCAGACAATAGGAGTAACATGACTAGTTCTGAAGATCTGTTATTGCACAACCTCCTAACTCTAATAGTAATTTATTTTATATTTGAAAATTGCTAAGGGATTATATCCGAAATGTTCTCACCACAAAAGAATGCAAGTGTGGTAGGTAATTCATAATCAATTGACTGTGTTTAATCATTTTACAATGCATACATATATCAAAATATCACATTGTAAGCCATGAATATATACAATTTTTACTTGTCAGTTGTAGTTTAATAAAGCTGAGTGGGGAAGATTAAATCAAGTATCACCTTTGAGTGTGTACAACATTCTATTCTGGGACTACTGATGCCAGGTGAATATGGACTCTGAAAGACCACATGTAGAAGTCGTATTCATAGAGAGCTTCTTAAATGAAGAAACTTTTTAGTAGAAAATCATTCTAATGAGCACTTAGGAAGTTCTGTTCTGCAGAGGGTTAGGTCTGGGAGAATTCATATTTACAGTGTTCAGACTGAATAATTGCTATTTTCACTTCAGAAAGCAATTTACTATAAAACAGTATGATGGAGGTCATATTTGATCTTTTTTCTTAGTGAAAAAGAAGTGATTCATTAAAGATACCTGGACAGCCAGGCACGATCATGCATGACTCTAATCCCATCTACTTGGTGGATACCACAGAAAGATAGCAAGTTCAAGTCCAGCCTCGACAATTTCGTTAGATTCTGACTCAAAATTTTAAAACAATAGGAAAATAAAAAATGGAAAGGGGTAATAATATAGCCTAGCATTAGGTAATCCCCAGCATAAATAATTAAGTAAGTACAAATAGATTATATCTGTCCAGAGAAATGAGCTTACTGATACCAAGAAAGTGATAGTAGCAACCTAAAACATCAAAGAAGACAGTGAGCGAGCCTTTTCTGTTGACGTGCTCCAACCTTTGCTGTGAACTTTAAGGTTTGTCATTTTCGAGGCTTTTAGGAGCCACTTGTGGTTTTGACACATAAACAACCAGCAATAATCAGTCCCTATGTCAAGTAAAACTCAGAGGTGTGTACTACATTATAGTTCCTATTCTTCAGTCAGAACAGTAAAGAGGTTTTATATATGTACTTTACTTCTGGTCAAATAAAAATGTCACCTCCTCATCCTTCTGTGGGACTGTACCACACTCAAACATGGGCTGAGCGCATTGTTCATAGTGGGGGGGAAGAGATGGCTCTGAGGATTCTTGAAAATACCCAGTTCCATTCATTTCTGTGTTGGGAAGCTCTATGTCTGCTGCCCACGAAGACAGTTCCTCTACTGGAAAATTTTGGAGTGTGTAGACTGTAACATCCTACTGTTAAAAATTTGTTCCAGATGACTTTAGCTCATCTATTACTAAAATAAGACTTAGGGCCTTTAAGGTGTCACTTGTTGAGTTGCAATTGGAAGAAGCAGAAGCCACAGAATGACTAGAAGGATATATGTGACCAAAAGCAAGGAAGCTGCTTTCCAGAGAGATTTGCTCACGATCACAGAGAATTCTATTTCTAAACTGTTTAAATTTGGTTTTTAGGAGATTATTTTGTGATCCTGGTACACTCTCGGCATCTGGTAGTCTTAAATGCTTCCAAAAACATTTTAATCCTCTTGTGATTTTATAATCCTTCCTAATGCATAGACTGCTTAAAATGCAACTTTCTTTTAGCCCTAGCTTTAGAAATACAAACAAATGTCAGTCGTAAAAACAGATTGAAAAGAAAAAGAGTGAGGACTGTTGGAAGCATAGCAGAGGGATGGTGCGCCTACTGATCACACGTCTCACAGAGCATGTTCACCTGCATGAGGTTTGCATTTTAATTACAGCCACTGTTTCTGCTGGATTAGGGCAAAGTAATGGATTGCACTCCCTCTGCCGGCTGTAAAGCTGCAAGGGCTCATTGAACAGGCCTATTTTTAGATGTATTTCTTCCAGAAGAAGGAGGAGGGGAAAGAAGAGAAAGAGTGAGGAAAAAAAAGGAAGTACAAGCTGGAAAGCTGTTAGTTTTATTGTTCACTTAAGATGTCATAAAAGCCAACATCTGCCCGAGGCAAATGATCAAGATGAACACGAAAGCCTGCCGATGCTAGACTGAGAGAGAGAAAGGGGCCACCTCTCTTTCCCCCCAGGGCCCATGTAAAAGCCTTTTAAAACGACTTGCTTTCTTTTAAATACTGAAATCTTTCCCCAGAACTTGAGGAACAATCTAGTAGATTAGCATGTTCAGAACTCTCCAAGAATGTAAAGGCATTCATCCTGTTTGGGACGAGAGAAGGGAGAGTCACGAAGGCAAAAGCCCAAGACCACTGCCCACGTGTGTGAGAAGGAGAACCCACGGGAGAGGATTGTCCTCCACATCTCAGAGGCCCTGACCTCCCCAGGCAGTCTCATTCTGGTGAATCACACACAGAGTCTTCCTGCAATATCGTCTTCTGACGGGGCTTTGCTCTCTTTCCGTTCTTGCTTGCTTGCTTCCGCAGGCGTTTGGATGCCAACCACATCAGCTATGTGCCGCCCAGATGCTTCAGTGGCCTGCATTCCCTGAGACACCTGTGGCTGGATGACAACGCTTTGACCGAAATCCCTGTCCAGGCTTTCAGAAGTTTATCAGCACTGCAGGCCATGACCTTGGCCCTGAACAAAATACACCACATACCAGATTTTGCCTTTGGAAATCTCTCTAGCTTGGTAGTTCTGTAAGTTTTATTGATTTTTCGTTCTCTTTTAACAGTTTCTAAATGCATTCTAAGACCTCGTCCTTAAAGGCTGGCCCTTCAAAGCCTGAATGGAAACATTTTAAGAGAGGAAGACTCCCTGAGTCCAAACTGACTTATAAATGTTCCAATTGTGTAAATGACTTAAACATTTATCGAGCACCTGAAAAGTGCCAAGCACTGCTAGGCATACAAAATTAATATGACCTCTGCTTTACTGGAACCCATTGTCTGTAGTACAAAGAACCACTGCACTGTACAATTAGAACAGTAACGATGGTTAATAAAAACTCCTTAGTTTTAAAATAGCAGTTCAGGCCAAATTGAAAGATATATAATAATATGTATTAATTCCTAATAAGTAATTTTTGAGCTAAAGAAAGAGAAAAAAGAATCAATCCTTGACAGTAAGTAAAGCATTTACTCTGCCTTTTTTCTTTGTTAGGTTTATATTTCATTATTTGAATAAATCAAAGTGATTCTCAAATAAGTATAGTTTGAAAAATAATCTTTTTTTTCTTTCAGAGACAGAGTCTCTCTGTTTAGTCCAGGCTGGTCCTGAACTCACTATGTAGCTCAGGCTGACCTTGAACTCATGGCAATCCTTCTGCCTCAGCCTCCCGAGTGCTGCAATTATAGGCATATGTCACCATGACCAGCTTATGTGGTGCTGGGTGTTCAAACCCAGGGCCATGAGCTTGCAAGGCAAGCATTTAACCACTGAGCTATTCCTTCAGCCCATAATCTGTCTTCTTTAAGAGTGAGGCAACATGGTCCCATATATGTAACAGAATACTCAATCAATACCACAATGAGAAAACAGCCACATTTTAAAAAGCAGTATCATCAGTTTGTATAGTGTGTTGATCAGCTTCCTGTCCATGTGACAAAACACTGAGGTAAATGTCTTAAAGTAGACAAATGATCACAGTTCCAGAGGTTTCTGCTCATGATCTTTAGGGGTTACTGCTTCTGGGCCTCTAGTGAGGCGGAGCTTGAGGCAGCTGGTGCTGGGTGTAGCAAGCTGCTCCCTCACGGTGGCCAGAGGGAAGAGAGGGGACCCAAGCACGTCTCCAAGGGCACACACTTGGTGATCTTCTCTTCAGTAGTCTTCATTTCTTAAAAGTTCCACTACCTCCCAAAAGCGCCGCAAGCTGGCATTCAAGTCTTTACTACCCAGGCCCTTAGAGGACTTTAGAAACCTAAACCAGAAAGCTCTAGAACTCTGAGGAAGTTTTCTGCGTTGTTTCCCTCGTTGCTCCATGCCCACAAACTGGCTCACCGGGGCCTTCCATCACCCCAGTTTGTTGTTAGACTTGGTTACATATTTACCTCTTCCAAAGAAGTATATTCCTTTGAAAGCTGGCCCATGTTTATCTTTTTAGATTCCCTTCATTCCTTTTCCCCTTTCGTTGTATGTAATAGATCCTTACTAAATCAATCACACATAGATCTCACAGGAAACTAAAATTTATTTATTAAAACAAAGGTCTTAGTTTGAAAGGAAAAAAAATGGGACAGATATTAACAAATCTGCATACTGAATTTCACATATAAATGTGATGCTGCTTGCCTACCAGAAACTGCAGATATGCTTTAGTATTTCTTTTTCACTAGAGGGAATTATTACAGAGATCCAGCTATTCTTTTGCATGTGCGTGCGCACGCGCACACACACACACACTCACACACACACACACATACACACACACACACACACCCTTTAATCTCATTTTCCAAAACCCCTTTGGGAATTGATCCAACTTTCAGCTGTATTCACAGCTGTTCTCAGTGGCTCTGGACTGACTTACCAACTGAGTCAACGATGATAATTATACACATTTATACTATGTCAAGTCAACTTAATCTTGGATAGCCGAAAAGTCTGATCCTGATCACCATTCCCTGTCGTTGAAATTGTTGTTTCCTGTTGACTTGTGGCCCAACTCTTGGAATGTAGCATTCTAAGCCTTCAGCGTTAGTAGAAAATGTGCTTAGTGAACCTGTTACCTTCGCTTTAGCTTTTGTGTGTCCACAGCAGTATCTCAGATTACCCTTCCATATCCTAGAGACATGCTGAACAAAGTATATATTGGAAAATATGCCAAAAACTCTAAATTTACTTGTATCGATCATATTGCTCATATTATTATATAATTCCTGATCTCAGCAAGACAATAAAGCTATGATTGTCTTTTAAATTCTGTTGAGTAGCACCATCTACAATATGAGTGAATGGGGTGTGTAGATTTTTTCTTTAAATATTCATTTCTTATGACTGGTGCATTCTTTAGTGTAATTTTGGTGATTCAGGCGATGAGAATGTTGTATCTAAATTTGCTCCTGCGTGTAGTGTCTTGTGACTGTAATGTTCTCCTACAGCCATCTCCATAACAATAGAATCCACTCCCTGGGAAAGAAGTGCTTTGATGGGCTCCACAGCCTGGAGACTTTGTGAGTTGACCTTTTATTTGTTTCCCCTTTTTTCAGTGTTTTCATGAATATTCTAAAGGAATCAAAATAGCCTTAAAAACCAAACTTGCTCTTTGTGTTGGTTAACTGTCTGAGTTTTAAACACATTTACAGTGGTGTAATACACAGTTACACACACAACATACATATACGTACCACAGATATTAACGTAAGGGGAGACTTCATTTTAACCTAAAGAGAGTGATAAATTAGAGTATCTGTTAATTTAAACGGCATGTTTCTATTAAACACTGACTGTTTGCTAAGGATTGTGTGTTCTGCATCAAGGCACAATTCTGTACTGCTGCTCAGGCTCCCTACTCATGATTTCATGATTTCAGCCCTCCCTGCAGATGGCGAGGCTAGCCAAATGCCTGAGTTTCCAATCTGAAACAAACAGGCATTTCATTAGGAAGGAGAGAGTGCTCATTCTAAATTAAAATAAGACTGTAAAATAGAAATAGTTGCCATGTGTTGAGTATTTCTATAATCAGCAACTGTACTGACCACATGGCATGCACTGTTTCAGTCATGTTTACAACCATGTTAGAAGAGCAACTATTTCTGTTCTGTCTTAGGCTGTAGTGAAGGTAAGTTATTTTATTAATTTTATATACCTAATCAGCAGCATAATAGATTTAGTTCCTTCTCTAGTCTGATTCTGGAATCCAAATTTACCTTCAGCTATTTCTTCCAAAGCATAGGCCCAAATTTGAGGTCAGTTCAGTTGGTACCTATGATAAAGCTTGACTCTTCCACAGCCAAAGTAGAAATCCTCATGGGCCACACCAGGGCTCTAGTCTTTTCCCAGGGCCTTCACAGCCCCACTGAGTAGAGGAGGTAGGGTGAAGGTAAAGTGCTAGGCTGTGAAGGTCCTGAGTGGGCTGAGACAGGAGGGTGGTGGCAGTGATGCCCATAATCCCATCCTGACATTTTTAATAATCAAATTCGTTAGATTCGTAGAGCCGCTGAATCAACAGTACTGGCTCTGACAGGAACTGCAGAAGGACAGGATCAAAATCTACTTTTTCCAAGTTCTTGGGACTCATTGTTCATTTGTACACAGAGCTTAAGAATTTGCACATAGTCAGTTAGTTTCTTAGTAAGTCTGGGTCCAGCAATCTCTTGAGAGACCATTCGTTGTTGGCCTTCTTGTAGTAGAGGAGTACTAACAGCTTTCCTTAAGTCACTGTGTTTCCTTGTAGGTGTCCAAAATGAACTTGTCTAGGCAAGAGCTTAATGTCAGCTTGATGGCATAGGCAGATGGTTGCCACCAGAAACTAGGAAAACTTAGAAGTTTCTTATCTACACATGCTTGGGGTGAGGGGTCTTCGCAAGAAAAATCACCTTCCAGTCCTTTTCAACAAGACAATATAAACAAACGAGCAAACAAACAAAGATACGTTTCAAATATTTTCATAAGTTTTTGCCCTAACCCTGGGTGAGGATGCAGGTTTGCATATGCATACCTTAAAATATTTTAAGGTAAAATTCTTATGTGTCTTATTGTTTTCCCCCACATTGCCCAGGGCTATAGAGGATCAGTAAACTGGTTATTCCCAACTTCTTCTTTTCCTTCACTAGAAATCCAAGTAATTTATAAGGGTCCAATCCTCGTCTAATCAAAACAGAGAGCATCTGGAGAGATTTACAAACAGGAAGAAAATTTATGTCCACAAAAGACGTTAGCTTCCTGCCTGCAGTATAGCTTTCGCATGGTTTGTGCCAAAGAAGTAGGAACCTTGATTCATGTTTAACTCAGTGAAATTATCTCTCTCTTAAAATTAAATACCAATTCTTCTCCACAGAGGAGGATCTAACCACAACTGATTGCCTAACCAAAAGGTTTTTCAGTGTCATCTGGGAAATCTGCCATTCTCAGAAAGCAGGAGGCAATTACTTTTTCATATGAAGAGGTAGATATGAGGTGGAGTAAGTCTATAAAACATTTGTGAGTAATGGAATCGAAAAGCCATTCATGTCATAACAAGTACAGAATTTAATGATTTGAGATTGTCTGGCCTTCCTGATCTGTGTGTGCAGGGAAAATATAGGGCTTTGCCTCACAGAGCAAGGAAAACATACTTCAGATCCTAATTATTATTTGTGACTTTGAGAAAATTCTAGACCAGCTGTGCTTCCTGAGAGTACCTTGTATCACATAAACCAGAGGTCAGGCTGAGAGCTGCAGGCCTTCCACAGGAGTCAGGAATAACAAGATGTCTTGTCTCTAAAAAGGGAGGAAGAGAACAAGAAAGGGAATGTGGCCCAGAAGCCTCAAAGAGTTCTAGCACAAGTTGGCAATGTAGCTAGCCAGATGAAAAGTTCCATCCCCTAGCAGCCCACCCCACCCAGCAAGCACCCCTCCTATTTGAAAGTTGTTGTGCACCCAATCCCATCACACAGTCACACATCCCAGCCCAGTAAATGAACTTTGACTCTGAAATTTCTGCTGACCAAGGTAACGAACATTTTAATGCAAATGCTTGTGGCTGTTGGTGTCCAAGGAGCAAGAAAACCTCTCTCCATAGAGAAGAGGAATCAGAACCATCAATGGTGTGGGTTCACTAACATGGCGTGTTAGCAATAGCAGCTCCCTGTAGGACGATGGTAGCATCCACAGACCCTGGGGCTGGGAGCCTAAAGGCCGAGAACTCTGGCAGGGGCACAAAGTACTGCTGCCACACTTCCAGAGCCTTAAGGACAAGTACAATTATATCAGCCTTTCCCAGGATACTACTACAAAGGTCATGGCAATAGTCACAAAGATGCAGCCACCATCCGTGCCACCTACCCTACACCTGCTGTCTGTGGTATTTGTGACCTTGTGGTGAAGATTGTTGGCAAAGGAAGAGCTGGGTACGTGGGAATAGGACGCTTGGTTCAACATGAATGGACTTTCTAGTTGGGACAAACATTCCTGGGGTTGCCATGGTGATGATGGCCATTCCTTGTACTCCTCTGGAACTGGACAATCCGATGGTTCCACAATCACCACAGGAGATGTGATCAGCTGCTTGCCGATCTTATCAGTAACATCTGCTTCTATGCCAAGAATGGCCACAGACCTTGTGTAGCCTTCACAGACCTCCCAGCCAGCCTCTACTGCCATTAGGCCTGAAGGCACCTGGAGAGATTGGGGATGCCAACCCTGGGTAGCAGTCCTCCCTGTTCAACTTTGAGGGTTACAAGCTGGAATGGCATGCCAGGGTCCACGGTTTCCCCCTCAGAGGCTGCCTGGCTTGGCAAATGGCAGGCAGTGCTTCAGAACATGGCCTCATCTAATCTGGTGCATCGTGGGTATTGTGCCACAGCCACGCTTTTACCCAAATGACTGAAACCCTGATGCGGGACAAACAGGTGTCCGTAAAGAACAGACAAAAGATCCAGAGACTGGTGCTGGAGGGCCAGGTGGGTGAGGCCATCGAGGCCACCCAGGGCTTTTACTCAGGCTACTGGAGCACAGCCCCAAACTCTTCCTCATGCTCAGGTGCTGACAGTTTGTGGAAATGGTGAACGGCACCAACAGTGAGATCTGAAGCTTGGTCTCCTGAAGCCCCGAGTCCCAGGACAGCTACCAATGGCCCCAGCAGTTCCTTGAGCACAACCCAGGTGCAGATAGTCCCACCTGCAGCCCTGGCATGGTGTCCACAAACAGTAAAGAGCAGCACAACAAAAATCCTGCACCCAGCTTTTCCTCATCATCCTTGTCGTCCTCATCCTCTTCCTCCCCATCCTCTGTCAGTTACTCTGAGTTCAACTCACTGGATTCCACCGGGTCCCAGCCCCACAGCAGTACCAGTGCCAGTGGCAGCAAAATGGAGGTGGGGCAGAGCGTGACCGCAGCTGTGCACTGAACGACATGCCCGTGTGCGTTGTCAGTAGTAGCTGCAAGCATGAAGACCTACAGTCGGGCAAGTCCAGCATGGAAGACAGGGTCCACAGTGCCGACCCAGCAGGGGCAGCCAGAATGCCGCAGAAAGGATCATCCTGTTTGGCTGTGAGTTGCAGGCACAGAGCGAGTGACTGGGCCATGAATACAGCAAGAATTTGGCCCACACAGAGATGCTGCAGGGTGCCTTACTGGTAGGCTTACTGGTATTCTCAAACTCAGAGTTGCCCAGTTGGCTAGCAGCTTGACTCCACCCAGAAGTAACCAGTGTGTGCTGCTTTCAACGGTGCCATTTTAGAGTTTCGGAATCTGCCAAAGCAGCCCCATCTGATGTTTGCCCTGGGCCAGGCATCTGAATGTCTGCAGCTCATGGCCTGACAGGGCCTGGGATCTCGCACGCTTGCCTGAGTCTCCCACTCCCTGCACTAGCTGACTGTGCTTGCTGACCTCCCCAGGCCCTCCTTCGGCTCCAGGTTTGGAGCAGTCCTGCCCTCCATAGGCACCTGGCACAAGGACCTGGAAGCCATGAGCAGCCATCCTGTCTTTTCTTTATTCCTCCTTCTCTCTTCATCCTTCCTTCTCTGCCCCCAACTCTGCATCTTGCCCTTTCCCATCCAGTGGCCTGTGACACAGCATTGGCTGTATAGCGCTCCCTCCTTTAAAGGGGGTTTTGTTTTTAGGAGGGCTTGGGATTTTTTTTTTTTTCATCATTTTTCTTAACTCCAGGATTTATCTTGGGAGAGTTTGTGCTGAGCTGGTTTCTGCTAATTTAGTTATGAAGTCTAACCAGATTAGTGAGTTTATTATTTTCATGAGTTAACAAAAGAGATTATATATATATATATATATATATATATATATATATATATATATGACAAAGACACAGTATTTATCCCAGCGCTAGTGGTCCAGCACCTCTTGGGTGAGGATGTCCAGACCCCATGTGTTTTTAATTGAGTCTAACTCATTAAAAAAGATTCATTTCTGTCACCTCAGTCAAGGGATTTATTTTAGGCTTCCCTTTTGTTGAGCCCAGGCCCTAGCTACCACCCAGGGAAGCTAACTAGGCTTTGAGGGACCACTTAGTGCTCTGCAATATCCCTGAGAAGTCCCTAGGCCCCTGAAAATTGGACTGAGCACAGACTGTAGGGCTAGGTGTCTAGAGAAGTGGTGGGTTAGCCCAGGGACACACTGAAAAACAAGGGAGCTGGGGTCCATGGACAGCACACTGTCTACCTCTCTATCTTGACTCACTGCCTGCCTCAGCCCCTTCTTCCCCCTTCAATGCCCTGCCTTCTGCTGTGGTTAAGATGGCCAAACAATTCATTAACTCTCAATTGACTAGAAGCTACCTGCCTTCAACTTGAGCTGCTGTGTGTCAAAACTCTATCACCAGGACAGAGATCCTTAAGAACAAGGACTGCTTTCTTCCTGCCTGGGTTTTCACCTTTGCTACACAGCTTTGATGGGGTTAATGTCTTGTGTGAACAAGCCAATACCTGTGGATTGGGCCACTGATCCTTGGAGTGGATGGAACCTTTGAATCAGGTTCTGATTTGTGTGCCAGACTGATCCTCACAGCTTGGCGCTAGCCACTCTAATGAAGATAAAGGGACCCAGTGGCCTTTATAAATGTCTCACCAGCTTTTTCAGCTGGTGGAGCAAAAAAAAAAAAAAAAAAAAAAAAAAATGGCCCTACTGCCTCAGGAAAGGTTGACATGGAACCTGGGTGGACCATCTGAGTAAAGGACCAACTTCCCAGGAGGAAGGAAGGGAGGAGGCCTCCACAGAGGAGAACCGAGGGGCTGAGATTTCCATCCCTTCTTCACAGTGTGAGGGGGAGCTCAAGCAGCCCTCCAATATTAGGGTCAGCCTGGGCAAAGCCAGAAGTTACCTTTGAGTTCCTGCATATATCTGGGCTGGGTGAGCTCCTGTCCAATGTTAGTGGACATGGGAATGGTTGGTATAGCCTGAGATATTCTGTGCCCACCAAACCTCACCAGGCCCACAGTGGGACAAAAAGTAAAATGACTAAATTGGATAGCTTCTGGTGAGGAGCCAGCACTCTGCCCGTGAGATCTTCCAGAATTTTGCCTTGGGAATGATCCTATAGGCCACTACGTTCTCTTGGTCCTGCTAGGGCCCTACCTGATAGTCCACAGTTCGTGGCCCATTTGTAAAAGAAATCTATCTTGTTCAAGCCTAGAGATACCAAGCTCCAAACTCAGACAATAGAAACAGCAGGCTGTTAAAATGGTCAGCCTAGAAGGAGTTGGAATTAAAATCAGAGGCTTTTGAAGCTGCATTGGCGTTCAGAGACAATCTGCAGCAGTGTATTCTTTTACAGATAGAGAAACAGTCCCAGGGGATTAAATTACTTGGCCAAAGTTACACAGCACATTAGTGGCAGATTCAAGATTGACCTTACCCCTGTGGGTTGGGCAATGCTGTTTAGTTCCAAAGCTGTGTGACGAATCAGCTGTATTAGAGGCTAAGTTGGCATGGCTTCCAGTAGTATCAGAGTAGCTGGTACCTTCAGGGGTGTGTCAGGGTGGAGATGGGTGCCTGGACATGGGTTGTGAGACAGCTGAGATAGGGCCCAGGCGGACTTAGGACAGTCATGTGCTGCACAGAGTTGGCCGCCTGGCTCACTCAGTACCCATAGCCACCTCTCCATTTTCTGTACCTTACTGTTTCAGCCGAGTCCAAGTGGCTTACTTTGACCCTCCCCAGATGGACAGCTCATCTTTGGGACATAAACCTTTGCGGCAGAAACCTTGGAGAGGGCCAGAATTAAGCTACTTGAGCTTATTGTGTTGGTGATAATCCAGGCCCTCCTGCAGCCAGAGAAACCCCTTACACACACGCGGTCTACAAGCCTACTTCCAGGAGCCTGGACTAGGAGAGACTTAGATTTCCAGCCCTTGGGACCCGCCTTCCTTACTCACCTTACCCTTCAGACGCCAGAGGACTGCTTCTTCCAGAGTGGAAACTGGCAGACCACTCAAGAAAGCCAAAACCCCGTATCCTACTCACATGGCTCCACAGCAAAGTGCAGGCCACCATAACGGACACACGACCAGATAGGGAAGTGGAGTTTGCCTGGCCACCTAGAACCTTTTCAGACCTTAGGCAAGCACAAACAAGATGAGGCAGAGGGCTGCAAGCCAAAATTTCCTTTGGTTGCTCACAGTTCAGGTGTGCACGACATGTGGCAGCTGGACAGCAGAGCCCTACCTGGCCACCAGTCCTGGGCACCTGCACCTACAGCCAGAAGGTGGCTTCTGGCTGCCCCAAGCGCCCACTTACTTCTCTGCACACTGTTTTCCTCCATTAGTAACAGCAGCTGAGACAGACATCCTCCACTTTGTGCATGCTGGTTCTGCCTTTGTCCTCTGAAGGACACTTGGCATTAGCATGAAATGTGCGGGCTTGGGAAGAGTGAGAGAATTCTAACACGAAACATCTATTAAAATCATGCATGAAAGATGGAAAAACTCCTGTTGTATTTTAACAATATTATTTTTAATAAAATACACATCCATGATCAGTAAAAAATTAAAAACTGAAAAAATTAAAATAGCATGTTAACTCATAAACATAGTCATATGGATTTTTAAATGAAAAACTAAGAACACTATTCACTCATTTTCAGAGATTTAAATTACAATAACCTTGATGAATTTCCCACTGCGATCAGGACACTCTCCAACCTTAAAGAACTGTAAGTATTTAGGACAGTTTTAATAGACAAACATTACTCTTTGTGACTATATTTATAAGATATGTATGATCATTGTACATAATGTGACTTGCTGGAAATTTTTAATATGAAAAAATACTTGGCAGTATTTTAATTGATTCTTATCATCAGTTCATCAAAGTTTTGATTTATGATGGGTTACTCATGTAACTGCATGTAGAGATATTTTATATTTCTCAAGCCATATTCTTTTTTCTTTTTCTAAGCTATAATTATTCTCCCAACATTTATATACTGTGCAGATTATAGTAGAGCTATGACAAAATTCAGTTACTTACCATCCATAAGAATTCAAGCATCTCTAGATTACACAAGTAGAGAAGTAAACATATATATTAGACGCTTTATGTGCATTTCATTCCATTTATTATTCTGCTTTTTCAGTACTGGAAATTGCACTCAGGGCCCTTGCTCTGAGCTATTACCCCAAGCATTTGTTTATTAGTTTGTATTTGTTTTTCTAACACATGATCTTGCTGAATCTCCCAGGTTAGGCTGAAAATGTGAGCCTCCTGCCTCGGTCTCCCAGAGTGGTGAGATTACAGGACAGTCCCACCATGCCTACCCAATACATTATTCTTTAAGTGCTGTATGAATTATTTAATTTTTAAAAACACAAACCAAAAAATGCTAACTTCAGCCATTTGGTTACGTATATTGTCTTTTAGATAAAATTTAATCTACTTTTCTTTGTACCTTACAAGATGAATGTACTACATTTAAAAAATAAAATAAACCTAGAAATGTTCAAGAAAAAAATAGACTGTTAAAGGTCCACAGGGGAGTATATTTGTAAGAAGAAGTCATCAGGGTCTGCCTCAAAAAACCCCACAGGTGTGGCTCACCTGGGCAGTCTTGATTGTTACGGTCATTGGCCTACAAGGCCACGTACCTAACAGAGCGACAGGCCCACATAGAGCAGAGATCACTGACTCTGCCCCTCTACCATTCAGACAATGTCAGCCCAATACATGAGAACCAAATTGTCACTGCAGACACTGAGCCAGGACACCTACCTTCAAGACATTTTGTCCTCATAAGATTACTTAAATCTCTACTTCGCTCCAGCTTAAGTCAATTTCCTCTTTTCCTAGCTTCCAATGGGGTCAAGAGGATCCTAATCCTCCCTCCAAAGATAGCTCCCACCTCTCAGACTGTTACACAGCTGTGCTCAGCTTGATATTCACACATACATTTTCTTTTTATAACATCAGATCATAAGTTTCCATAAAGCATAATTATTTTCAGAACCTATGCTCTTCTTTCAAAATGACAACATGTGATTTCTTTCTCTCCTGGAGAGGAGACAAAACTTTTAAGACAAAAGTTTTGCAGAGAATTTAATTTGTCCTCTGGTTACTAAAGGTTCTGATTATTATCACAGTGGGGGTGAGGAGAGCTGTGAAATAATTTTACCTCACAATGATTTTCTGTAATTTTTTTCTTCCTAGAGGATTTCACAGCAACAATATAAGGTCAATACCTGAAAAAGCGTTTGTAGGCAACCCTTCTCTTATTACAATGTAAGTAACTGAACTGTTCTGAGGGCTTCCCCATCTTGAAATGTGGTGTATATTGTGGTTTCAAATATAATACAATGAATGCCCTGTATTTGTTTCAGCTATGTCTCAGCCAGTGTAATAGTCTGTACTGAGTCACATGTAGGGGGGTTGGCGGTGAAGCTCAGTGATTGCAACACGTGCCTAGGAAGCACACGTAAGCCAGCCATGGTGGTGCACGCGTATAATCCCAGCACTCGGAAGGCTGAGACTAGAGGACTGCCCTGAGTTCAAGGGCAGCTACGTAATGAGTTTAGGACCAGTTTGGACTGCAGAGTGAGACGCTGTCTCACAGAAGAAGAAGAAAAAGGAGGAGGAGGAGGAGGAAGAGAAGCAGCAGCAGCAGCAGCGCATATAGAGGTGTTTGATGAGCTCTGAAATAATGCAAAAAATTCCAGGATGTGCAATGTGTATCTCACCATGGTTGGGATCGTCAGGCGCCTTGTTGCATTTTACAAGCTTTTGTGTCAATGGTTTTTGTTATCTTTATTTTCAAAGGAATAAAACCAGTTTTTAGGACATCAATGTGAAGATTCCATGGTTATTCAGGACTTCAGTCCAAGCATACTAGAAATATAATTTGCCACATATAAACAGGAGGCCTTTGAGAGCAATATACTTTAGCCTAAATTGGTCTGGGATGTGGGAAGGCATACTGCTTTATGCTGTCTCTGTCTATTTCATTACCAAGCCCAAGCACTGAGTCACATTTATTGAAACTAGAATGTAATTCTGGAAAAATGCATATGTCCTGAAAAGGTATATCTCAGGAATGATGTTCCATAAAAAACATAATAGAGCTGGGATGTATCTCAGTGCTAAGCATTTGCCTAGCATACATCAGTCCCTGAGCTCAATTACCTAGCACCACCTGTAAGATGCGCCAGATTTGGTGGCACACACCTGTGGTCACAGCATTGTGAGGCAGAGGCAGGAAGACAGCTGTGAGTTCAAGGCCAGCCTGTGCTACAAGACTACAGAGCAAGGTCCCATCTCAAAAAAATAAGTAAAATAAAGAGGAGTTATAACTACAAAGTATTTTTTGGTTTCAGATTTAGTACAAATAGAAGATTGATGATACACAGACTTTCAGGAAAATAAAGTATCTTCCTGTCTAGAGATAGACTGATGCTTATTTAAAAGACACCTGTCCAAGGCAAGCTGGAACATAGAACCGGCAAGGAGTCACTGGCAAGGAGTCTCAATATGCAGAGAAAGACGAAGGACAACTGGTGAACATGACTCTGGAGAACTTCTTGGCACATAATTGTCCTGTTTCGACTTGAGCAAGAGGTCTCCTGGAACCATGTGGTGTTTATCACAAGTGAATTGAAGTCCCACTTAGCCATGAAGCCATGACTGACAAGTGAAAACAAACAAACAAAAAAGCCATTCATCATCTCTGAATTGTTCTGGCAATGTTTTTGGCGAACTAAGTCTTTTTAAATGTGTTAACTAATAAACATTGGGCTTTGTTAGGGAGTATTTGGCAGATTGCATCGCCTTCACTCTATGGTTCTTGTGCTCCCAGGACGGGTGCTTAATCACTCTTTGGATATATTAATGTAGCCTGAGGAAGACTAATAGCCCCCCAGACTTACTTCTACCCACTATTTGACAGTGTTGGCTGCCTTCTCCTGGAAACTTCCTTCTCATTGCTCTGTATCCATTCCTAACACCTACCGTCGCAAAGCCCTTCTTCCTGCACCTCTGTGCCTGGATCTCTGTCCTGTCCCCTCCCCGGTCCTATCCCTACCTCTGTACTTCTCATCCTATCTCTGCCTTCTTTTCACTGCACCAGCCTCTCTGCAGCCATTTGCTCTGAATTCTTAGTACATATGAAGGCGTAAGAGGCTGGCCACTCTCCACAGTCTACAGACAGGGCAATTTCTTTGAGCTACAAAGTCAGGATTGCCTATTTACGTCAACACAAACACACTACACTAACATTTAAAAACATGACCTATGCCAATCCTTCCAACCAGTTTCCTCAAAGCTCTTAGTTACGTTGTGAATTCAAGGCCAGCTTGCACTACAGAACCAGCCTGTACTACACAGTGAGGCCCTTTCACAATTAGTTAATAATTACCTAATTTTGTGTAGTATGGATATCTTAGCAAAAGTCTTAAACTGTGAGTGAAAACACTTTGAGATTTGCCTGGAGCCAAACCAGGAATAATAATATACTATAATCAAAATTAAATAAATGTATTTAATGCATCTGTTAAAGTTTTGAGCAGATACTCATTTGGCATCAGTTTTATATTAAAACATTGGTATTTGGATTTTTTCAGACATTTCTATGACAACCCCATCCAATTTGTAGGAAGATCTGCTTTTCAACATTTACCTGAACTAAGAACGCTGTGAGTGTCTATCCTGTAGCGGTCACATTCCCCTTGCCCTGCTTAGAAATGCCAAGGAGACCGAATAAATGGCAGTTAAAATTACCCCTTTCTAGAATATTTTCCCTATAATGCTTACGTATTCTTCCTTCCAGGACTTTGAATGGTGCCTCACAAATAACTGAATTTCCTGATTTAACTGGAACTGCCAACCTGGAGAGCCTGTAAGTACTTGAGTAAGCTCTTACCGTTGCCCAGAACATACAGTGATCTCATAGCCTGATCAGCTTTAGCATCAGTGAGTCAAAACATGTCCCTGTGGCATGAGTGAATCAAAGCATCGTGTCTGGTTTGTGTTTTCACAGGACTTTAACTGGAGCACAGATCTCCTCTCTTCCTCAAACCGTCTGTGATCAGTTACCTAATCTCCAAGTGCTGTGCGTATCAGTAAGGCGATAATGCTGTGTAAACAGGGCAACTTCCATTTAGAAATGGAAAATAAAAATGGAAAACATTATTTCTATAATATTTTAAAAGGAGGAGAGCTTTCTTTCCTTGTAGGTTCCTAGGAGGTCAAGCCTCCTTCAATGCCTCCTTTGGTCTAGGCTCCTGGCCATGCCCCTGAGCAAAGATGGACACAAACCCTTTGTTTCCAAGTGCAAACAGTGGTCCCTTAGAGTTCCAGTTGGTACACATTTTCTTTCAGAAAGTGGATATGAAGAAGCCAAAATAACTTCATTTCCTCTTCTAAAGCTTTGCAGAGCAGAACAAAATAATATAGTGTATCAGCAACTCTAGATGAATGTCATACTAAAAACAGAGTTATCAAACTGGCACAAGTCTTGATAAAGGTGACCCAACATTCTTCCTGTATAGCTGAGGACACTGTGTTCTGTTTCATCTGGTGATTGAATGACTTGCAAATGTTATTTTTATTGACTTGAGACTTTTTCCCTGCCTTGGCTGTGTTTTGTGAAAGTAGTTGGTAAAGATTCAAAGAGTTTTGTTTAGATCTCCTACTTTCAGCCTTCTCCCTCAACTCACCACTATTATTATCCCCTTAAGCCTTGTTGGGACTTAATGACAGACCTTAGTGCCTTGTCATGACTCTGTTCTCACATAATAAACACCTGTCACAACGGAGTGCCTGTAATTTCACCAGAATCTTTACTCAGTAGCAGAACAAGCAGCACCTAGTAAGTAACAGAATGGAAATGTCTGCCACCTGGCTCTGCCTTCCCTCCTCCCCGAGCTGCCTCTGTTACCGCAGACCCCAGGTGCTCAGGGCGGTGGCAGTGCTTGGAGCTGTCACCTGCAAGAAGGGGCAATAGAGCAAGTCTCCTCTTCTTTACCCACACGTCCCTAAGAAGTAAGTGTAGCTGAGGATGAGAAAGATGAAAATTGGGAAAGTTAAGTGCATTTGTCAAAGTCACTCCACAAGTAAATGGCAGAGTTTGAATTGAAAGACAGTCAGCTTGGTTGAGTAACCAGGAGAAAATATGTGAACAACAGGAAGAAGATATTTGGGGTGCCATCTTAGAATTCTGCTTCTAATACCCAGAATAGGTGTAATTACTCCCATTTTTAAAGGACATTTTCTCAATACATGAATAAGATCCCTCATACTGCAGCTAGTAAGTAACAAAGCCATGTCTGTATCACGTGAGTGTCTGCTGCATCATGCAGTGCGTGGTAAACCACCAAGTTCAGAACTGCATGGAAAGAGGACCACTGGTTAAGAGGAAAGGCTCCGGAGCCTGTGATCTGGTTCAGCTCCAATCTCCCTGTACATCAACACGGTATCGTGAGCAAGTTATTATCCCTCTGGGAATCAGTTTCTCAGTCCAAAAAATGGAAAAGCAGCCACTTCCTACACAGGACCATCATGAGGACTAAATGACTGTATGTCAGACCCTTAGAGCAGCATCTGGGACAATGTAAATTGTGTTGACCCCTTCATCTCTCTCCCTTTCTTTGTGTCATTGTTCTATCCTTCATATTGTTTTTCACATTGGAACTTGAAAGTTCAAAGAAAGCAAATATATCAGCAACAATGCCATGCCATTAACATTCACATGTTCTTCACAACATCTTTGCAAGATGGGCACAGCAAATAACTTCTCATCTCAGGAGAAAATGGAAAAAGACATCAATACTTTAGTTGCTATATCAAGCACGTAGAATTAATTAGAGTTGAGACTACAGCCCAGAACCCTTGCTCCTGCTACAGGGACTCTATGGTCTTGAAAGTTTAGATTTGATAGTTTCTCTTTCTGGCTGTATCATCCACTGAATACCTATAACATGAGAAAATTTGACAGTCCGTATGTTGTTTGCCTCTAAGTTGCTTCCCCCTCATGAAACTTACCAGGCCAACAATTCAGGCTGAGTGTGGCTTTCCCTGCTTGCTAGGTACTCTTAGTTCAGTCACTTGTTACTGTATAGGGATACTCGTACTGTCTTCCTCATGAGGTGGCCCTAGGATCAAATCAAGTAATTCAAGTATCACTATCAATGTTATGCCTTTATGTAAGAAGTGCTCAGACATGAAAATGACCAAGTAGAGGTACGTAGAAGGCAACACTACGTCTTCATGTAGAAGGCTTTGTATACGCTTTGCACAAGAAAAAAATTGACCCCTCTGTAGCCTATGGAGATGAATGAAATTATTAACATATTTTATAACATTATCATCTTTTATAACACTTGTTTCATTTTAATACATTCACGACATTTCAAAATGTATATTACATTAGTAATCAGGTGTATTATTTCATATGTGTGAGGTTTTGGGAATAATTGGGGGAGTAATATCTTATACCTCAAACATAAACTTCAAATTTGTACTTGCAAACAGCTTTATTTGAACTGTTTATGTATAGTGGTTGAACTCTGTTCCAATATAAATACCATTTACTCAGTAAACATAGAATAAATTGATCAAGTATAAGAATAGAATAATTTAAAAGGCTCTTAGAAAACAGTATTGATTTTTCAGTTGCTTAGTGGTGATCCAGTTTTAAGAATTAGAATCAGGCATGAACCGTGTTAGCTGGTTAGCTGATGACTTTTAAACCATGGGAGAAAGCATTTTTTATATCTATGTCTATGTTCCTTTATCTACCAGTTTTCTCCTTTTCTTTAACTCTCTGCAAATTACCATGGCTTGTTTTATATTAGTTATATTATACTATAAGTGTGTCCAGATGTTTTTGTTATTCTGCAATTTGTTGGGTTTTGGCTGAAGACTTTTTAGATTTTCCCCCTCATAGTGATTGATTTCAAAGTTAGTGCTGTGCTTTGAATTGTTGAATTTTGTTTTTAAGTTAATTAGAAAGGCACCAACAATAATTTCCCTTAAGCTCTAGAAATGTTGTGGCTCTTAGAGACAGAGACACAATTACTTAATTTAATTTGTACTCATTTCAGTAAGATAATAGCTAGAACATTGTACATCATCGCTAACAAAATATAAATAAATTCATTGAGCAAATTATTTAAATCAATTAAAGAATTATAATTGTTGCATTTTAGTAAACACTTAAATCTGGTCCTTAATCCGATAATGCCAGCGACTACTTGCTATGTCAGGCTGTGGAAATGCCCGAAGTGAGCATTTGGGGCGTATGATATCTTGGAGGAGAAAGGGGAGCGAGTATGTTTCTTCACTGACACATGTCATGGCCCTTCATTCTGGCACCTTCTGTTTTTCAGAGATCTGTCTTACAACCTGTTGGAAGATTTACCCAGTTTTTCGGTCTGCCAAAAGCTTCAGAAAATGTATGTATACAAGCCACCTTGCAAACAAACATGAGCCCAAACTCACATGTCTCTGGGCAATTGGTGGCCATGCATGTAATGCTTCTCATTCTTAAAAACAGAAGATATGACTGTGGAGGTGGCTAGAAAGGTGGAGAACAGTCAATATTGCTTCATCGTGAATTGTATTATGCTGCCAGCCAAGCATTTAATCTGCATCCCCTATCCCTCTCCAACGCAATGCAGTAATGAACTAGGTTTGTCTGACTTTGAAATTTTTCCTCTTTAAAACCAGGCTTATGTATCCAATAAATAGCTTTTATTTTATCATGAGACTACTTGGCTGTGTTGGCATTTTCTCTTCATAATAGCTGTATTTAGAAAAGATATGTTCAACGTGTTGGAAGTGCCTCAGAGGATGCTGACGCGTGGAACATTTGAAGTTCTCGCCTGAAAGTTGCCTGTCACACAGAACATCAGCCTTATCACTTTATAGGCACACTTCCGTCTTCATCAAAACAACAGTAACCGTTTATTCTTTCACCCTCAGTTTTCCTCTGAAAGTCTTTGGGTGATGGATGGAGAAAAAGTAAACATATCCATTTTTCAGAAGGTGCAGACTTGACATTCATGAAAATCTTCAAAGAATTTTAAAAAGGCTCAGAAGGCAAAGCCAGGAGTGGCGTCCTACACATTTTGAATGATGATGGCATTTTACAAGGTGGTTTTATGTTCCGCTGAGTAGAACTAGCTGCCTTGAAAAATAAAAAATACGTAATTCAAGTATATGAAGGGCAGTGTTGATTTTTTAAACAAACCCAGTCACTTCATGTATTCCTTTGACTGAGAGCAGGTAATCCCTCTGTAAAAATTGTCTGAACTTTGTAATCTTTGAAATCAATCTTTGGAACTCTGTCATTTCAGTGATTTCCGACATAACGAAATCTGTGAAGTTAAAGTTGACACTTTCCAGCAGTTGCTTAGCCTCCGATCTCTGTGAGTACCCCGTCCCAGCACCCGCCCCAGCACAGAACACGTCCTTGCCTCCGGGACCTGCCCCTGATACTTCCCTTTCGTTGTATACTGTTGCACCTTTGTACCTCTGTTTGCCATGAAAAGGCAAGTATTTTGTTCTGGATAATTTCCAGGAATAAATTCCATTTTATAATCGAAAACACTGTATGCATTTAAAATTAAGAAATGGTATTAGGTTTTTAAATTTAAGTTTATGCAAGATGCTAAGTTGTTTGATCCTTGGCATTGAAAAACAATAATAATAATAAATTTTAAAAGAAAACTAATCGTTTTATAAATAACAGTTAAAACTTCCGTGCTGAACTTAGATTTCAACAGGAAGTTGATGAATGGTGATGATGTAATGCTTAAACTGGGGTATATTTGTTAAAAAAAAAATCACAGTACTTCTTAAAGCATTTTAGGTAATCTTATGTCTAAGAATCATCTTTTCCTAAAAATTTACCTGGAGAATCATCATCTGAAATTGGTTGTGTTGCCCTCTTCTTACTTTTGGCTTGAATCTACATGCGTAGTTATTTTACTTTTCCAAAAATAAATATAAAAATGTACATTACTTACTTTCATTAACTGTCTTATTCAGCAGATGTGAGTTTTGGCTATTTCCAAAAGTCAATTCTGTTTTTAAAAGGCCAGTCTCTGAAGACACCAGAAGAACGTAACACAGATTCTGGAGGCCAAATATGAATGTTCTCAGATCCCCCTTCCCCCCAGTCCTCACGTGTAGCCATTCACCCAGCTCTGCCAACCGTGGGCTCCCACTCTTCTCCCACAGGCCGCTGTCGTGACTCACCTGGATCACTATTCTCCCTCTCCTGCCATTCTCTTACCTATTCATTTTATCTCCCATAGAGATGTAAAAACAATCTTTCTTACATACAAGTCAGCTACTTCTCAGCTTTGGAAGGTTTCTCATCTTCCGTTATCTTTACAATAAAGACTAAATTTTCCAGCAGCACTTTTCAAAATCTGATTTTCAATTCCTGCTTCAGGCTCATCTCTCTCCCACATATTTCCAGCCTCCTAATACACGGGCCATTGCCGGTCCTGTGCCCATTCCCTGTTAGATTCCTCCCCACCCTTGACCTAGGCCCTGCCAATCCTGTAAGAACAACCCCTCCCACCACGGAGCCGATCCACTCGGAGGCACTTTGCGCATCCTCTATGTTAGAACTTAACACTCAGCGCTGACATCACGTACTCCATGCCCCACGTAAAAATAACGAGAACATTGTCATCTTTGTGTCACCATTGTCATCTTTTATCTAATACAGTGGCTCCTAGTTATTCACTACGGAATCCAAACATGTTCTGAGCAAAAGATCAGGGACTCTGAGGTCGGTGTGTTTGAGCTTGATTCCAGCTCCTGAGATCATTTTGTGACTTTGGGTAACTAACTGATCACACATATGTCCCATTTCCTCATCAGTAACCTGGGATAAATAATAATACCTACTTCTGAGTATTGTGTCAAGGATAATGAGACAAGCCATATAAAAAATTTGCCATATATAGTTTGTAGTAATATCGTTGATATTATTATTAAAATAAGTAGGTATGTAACCTTCCGTGTCGGTCACAGCCCCTGCAGGAAACAGAGTTCACCACAGGAGGTTCACGCAGGGCGTGCCTGCGTAGGGACAGCAGTGAGGTGGCAAGGGATAGCTGTGGAGAAACCCGCAAGGCCACACAGGCAGGGGTTAAAGGGACATGGGGAGAAAATGGCGTTCCCAGCGCGCGGTGAACGAAGCACAGGAAGGGATGCAGAGACGGTGTACAGCTGCCCTCAAAGGCACACTGCACTGGAAACCAAGGAGGGGAACACCACCACCCAGACCTTACCTCTCTTTTCTGGGCCCCCCGCCGAAACCACCCACTGCAGGATGGAAGACCGTCCCCTTGCTCATTACCCAGAGCCCAGCTGCCATGGGCAGCTCACCCCCCTTAGCTACCATCTTCCTCTGTTCTAAGACCAATGAAAGGAGCAAATTGAAAAGACTTCCACTGCCCACCCCTTCCCCAAGAGGAGAGGGTCTAAGGAACCTTTTAAATGAGAATGTGACCGTGAATTTCACTTATTCAAGGTAACTCAGGGGCCCAGTGTCATAAACATACCCGTCACTGAGAAAAGTTGCTTTAATCGCTTTCAGCTTTTTCAAACACCTACATCTTAGTTATCCTTGTTTGTTAGGCATTACAAATGACAATCTCAAAGTTCACAGTTCTTCTTAAAAATTAAAGTTCCCCACCCCCCTTTGGTGAATTAGCCACAGAAGTAATTACAAAAGATTTTAATCCTGCTAAATTGTCTATATTTCATGTGTGTGTCTGTAATTCATGTGTAAATTTTATTTCTCTATAAAATGTAGGATTTGGGATTTGGTTTTTGTTTACTTGTTTTTACTGTTAAAGGATTTTACTTCTCACACATCTTCCCCCATTTTCTGCATATTTCACTTAAGAATTTACTTGTGATTATTCTTTTTTGGGAATTTTCTTAAAAGCACTTCCGTGTTTGTTTGAAGGCCCAACACACAGGAGTGATGTACATAAGTGTTTGGTTGAGTTTCATTACATATCCAGCGACATTTTATAACTTAAAATTAACTTTCTTTTTTGAAGAGACTTATTTTGTCAATTTCCATTCTCTTACCCCTACTCATTTTAGAAAATCCCTAACAAAATTTTACAACTACTTTGTCAACTTTTAACAAGAAGAGAATTAAAACTAAGAGAACAGTTCAGTCACTAATTATTTCTTACCCAAATGGAAACTTAACTTTGATAGAAGACTTTTACATTCGGTAAAATTTGGTGTGTGTGTGTGTGTGTGTGTGTGTGTGTGTGTGTGTGTGTTTGTCTGTTTATATAATCCTCTCTTTTTGACTTTTTTTTAAAATAGGAACTTAGCTTGGAATAAAATTGCCATTATTCACCCCGGTGCATTTTCTACTTTGCCATCTCTAAGAAAGCTGTAAGTATTACTTAACCTATTTATGGCCTATCTTCTCATAATTGGTGGCCATCTGGTTAAATAAAAATTAGTTTTGCTAAAGACACTTAACAATACAATCTGCTAACTCTCTCTGACTTCTCCACACCTAGAGCTATGTCAGGCAGGGAAAGATGTCCCTGCTCCTCTGGGGCCATGTGTACCCTTAAGTGAATAATGGAAGATCAAGTGACAGCTGGTTTGGTTATTCTGATGAGTAACCAAGTGGAATGGAACCAGACATCAGTTCAGTTCTGAGAGGCTTCCTTCTGATTGTGTTCCACTTAGGCTGATGGAAAACCTTCCTGGTCCTTCTCTCTTTTCAAATCCTTCTCCTCCTTCCTCTTCCTTCTTTATTGGTAATAGAGAAATAAGGCAGGGTCAGAGAGAACTTAAGAGGAGAGGAAGGAAATAATCCTCCAAATCTTTTTACTTCTCCTACCACTTTTCAAAAAAAAGTACCATCTTCCCCTTGATGTTAAATATCATTACTTGACTACATGAAGCCAAATTCAGAACAATCTAGATGAAATTAGAACTTTTACCTTCTGTGTTTATGATTATAAATAGAAAAGGTATTAAGAACTAAAATCGAAATAGTTATTTCTACCATTAAGGGTAAGAATCCTGCTGAGAAGGTTTTATTGAGAGGTTTAATAATCTTCAGGTTGCTTTTTTCAAAACATAAACATTTTATGCTAACTCAGACTAAAAGCTAATTGTTGTTTGATGTTTTGCAGGGACCTATCATCCAACCTTCTGTCCTCTTTTCCTGTAACTGGGTTACATGGTTTAACTCACTTAAAATTAACAGGAAATCATGACTTACAGAGCTTGATATCATCTGAAAACTTTCCAGAACTCAAGTGAGTTTGTCATTAAAACTAATATGATACATTTATGGTCATGTGAAATAATAGACAGGTTATAGTGGTTTTCTAAATTTATGAGGTTATGAGACCCTTCTGAATTGCATTTCATGCCCTCAAATCCCACCCAGAGCATTGTTAGGACAAGCCCTGTAGTGGGAGAGTGGCTTCCTGTGCACGTTTCCCTTCCTTCCTCAAGATGTCTCCCAGAATCACAGAGTTCATGGAAAGATTTTGAAAACCATTGATCCGTGGGATGTGAATTAGGATGTGAAATTAAATAACATAACATTATTATACTTCTATTTACAATTTTTGATTCATCTAGCTTGTGTGGAGATTCTTATAAATATACTAAGTTAATACTTGAGCAAATAGTATTCTTTAAAAAACTGTTACGCTTATTAACAAGAAAGACATATCTTCAAAAAATTTATATATGTAAATATGTTCATAAACATTTATGTTTTATACCATCATACTTTTTGTATATCTTTAAAATCATAAAAGTCATATAACCCTAAAGGATACTTTGGAAATTACAGAGAGGAAAAAATATTTTTAAGATTACCTCCTAAACATTTTTATGTTTTTTTCTTAACCTTATCTCATTTATATTAAATTATTAGAATCAAAGTGTGCATAGAAATTTATAACATGTCTTAGTCACTTAACATTGTGGTAGTATGTTGCTATAATATCCCTAGAAATTATTCTTTAATCATTTTATTATGAAAATAGTCTATCATTTAAATAATGGAAGTTTCACCACTCAACTTTGGCAATTATGAACATTTCTTGATGTCAATTCTTAATTCCACTGTTGTCACAAGCAGCACTGTGATGAAAATTTTTGTGGGCATCATATATTTTTGATGATTTAGGTTAAAATCCAATGGTAAAATCATTGAGTAAAATAAATGAATACTATATTTATTAACCCATCTTTGTAAAGATTTTAAAATCTTTTTTATTTTGGTTTTTGCCATTTAAAGGGTTATGGAAATGCCTTATGCTTACCAGTGCTGTGCATTTGGTGTCTGTGAGAACATCTATAAAATTTCCAGTCCGTGGAATAAAGGTGACAATGGCAGTGTGGATGACTTTCAGAAGAAAGATTCTGGGATGTTTCATGTTCAAGGTAAGACTTGCTCTGTTGTGAAGAAAGTGGGCCTGAAAGGATCTTAAAAGCTCGGTTAACAGATCACCTGAACTCAAACCTGTCCCTTTGTGATCACCCCAGCAAGTTGAGAATCAACCCCACTTTTTAAATACTTACACAGAGGAAGCTCATTTGGAATTTATTCTGCAATTTCATCTGTTCTCTTAGTTAATTCTTAACATCTATAATTAGATCCGCCTAGCACACATTGTCCTCAGGGGTGATTACTGATAACAATATTACCATAAACTTTTAAAAGAGTCTCATCCTTGTGAGTAGATTTTCCCAACACTTTTCTCCAAGTAACAAAATCCATTTTTATTCCTATGGCCTGGGGAAAGTGGAAGATATATACATTTTAGTTCTTCCACATTTCAGCAGAAAGGCTTAAGAATTCAACTTCTTATCCAATAAATTCTAAATCATTCTTCCCTCCTATCCTCCACAGGAGTGTCTGTCAGGAAGGTAAAATGAGATAATGTCTGTGAGGCAACCGGCTTTCCTTGAAGTAAGACGTTACTTAAACAGAGAGCAATGCCTCCTAACCACACCTGTGGTAATGAGGAGGCGCCTTGGGCGGCAGCCCCTCCTTTCTCAGCCAACCCTGCGAGTTCGTACAGGGTCTAAACAGAATGGCTTCTCATTCATTAGGCCTTAATGGTTTGTTGATTCCAAAGCAAGTGTGATTCAGTCTGTGTTCAGATTACATTTATGTTTCTTCCCATCTGCGTATCAGTCTCAGGAACCGAAATCTTTGCCCATGGCTCTTTTGTTTTAAGGGCACATTCGTCTTACACTTCTTTTAATGTTTTTGTTTGTTTCTCTTCCGGCATCACTAACTCTAATTTCTGCTACATTAATTCATTTGAAAAAAATGAGAACCCCTATGGTGTGCCCAACACTGCACAAGAGAGAAAAAGTCTTCCACGAAGTTTATTTTTAAAGCCCCATATTAGGATCTCACAGCCGCTTTTTAAAAATACCAATGCCCAGGTTCCACAAAAGATCAATTATATCTATCTTTAGAAAAGTAAATATCTCAAAACTCCTATTTCTTGAATACCTACACAAAATATCGGGTAATTATTTGTCCTCTGTTATTCAGACGTTCCTAGAGAAGATGAAACTCGCTGCACTCGCTGAGAACATTTGTGGCTTTTAGAGTATTAGAAAATCAGATTAAAATGATCGTACATTGAAGGGAGAAGCCCACAACCTCTCCCTAATTCAGGACAGTGAGATTTGGGACTGTCACAGGCTCTGGAGAATACCAGTGGACCGAGAGAGCTTAGATGTTACAACCTGGAGTCTACACTCACGCTCTCTTACCGTAGCTATGCTGAAAGACTGTGTGACCGTAGGCAGTGGAGTAATAAGACTTACAAGGAAGCCAAAGGCCGGGGGCGGAGGCAGGGGGCAGGGTGTCTTGCTTTCATTTCCCTTTGTGACAATTTCTATGTCAAGAATAATCCATGACTATCTCCCTGGGATTTGGTTCCTTGAAAAGAGACCCAGAACTAATCATTCCAGGACTTCTTCCTCCTGCAGATGAGCGTGACCTTGAAGATTTTCTGCTCGATTTTGAGGAGGACTTGAAAGCGCTTCATTCAGTGCAATGTTCACCTTCCCCAGGTGAGAGAGACATCAAAACTGCCCCTGCAGTCGCGGCCACTATTGACTCTGAGGCCATCGGCAGCAGTGTGGCCATTCTTCCAACTGGAGTTCTTTATGGCTCATTGGCAACCCTCCCCACAGGGGTCTGCACAGCATAAATAAGTACTCATTCCTTGGAGTAACGTTTCATTCCCAAGCAGAATTTTTGTGGGGACTTTTGTTACAGGTTAACTGAAGAATTAAGTATGTAGTTAGAGGTGTATGTAATTGTTAAAACAATATTAGCGATTTAGTCTGAAATAGAATGTCATAGTCTTGCTTTATATAATCACTGATTTCTGAAAGTGATTCAAGTCCTTTCTGTCAATAACTGTTGGATGGAAGCAAGTAATAGTTTCTACAGATAAGCAAAAAAGAAAGAAAATATATTGAATTCACTCAATTGTTTGTTCTATTCCCAGAAACCAGAAGGATCAGTTGTTAAAAAGACAGCTGGAAGTGGTTAATACTTCATTTTCAAAACTTTGATTATTCAATGTTCCATGTGTTAGCTTTTTGTCACTGCAATAACATAGATGAGATAATAAACTTAATAAAGGGAAAGGTTTCTTTTGGCTCATGGTTTTGGAGATGTCAGTCCATGGTCATTTGGCCATATAGCTTTGTGGAAGGAGAAAACTTACCTTGTGGCAGCAAAGAAGCAAAGAAACAGGTAGAGAAAGGGCCAGTGTCTCATATTCCCATCAGGGGCACCCCAGAGACCTGACTTCCTTTCATTAGGCATCACATCCTGCAAGTTCCATCGTCCCCAGTGTGCCACATGCTGAGGACCAGGCCTTGAACACATGGGCCTTTAGGGTACTGTCACGATCCAAATGACAGCATTCTTAACACCAAAAAGAAACACAGATGACGTTTTCATGAAATGCACATGCAGCCTGCCCATACGTCATTTTCTGCTCTTGTGGACCCCTTCCCTGGGATTCTTTTTCTCTTCCTGTAGAATCTTTTTGAAGCCTTCTGAAGAATATGTTGAAAATCTAGAAGATTTGGCTTGTCAGCTGGGCTCAACCTTGCCATGTTTGGGGGACTTTAATCGAGCAACAGATGTTCCCTAGTTTCATGTCAATGTGTATGCCTAGCAACATGAGCACCCAGTGTGCTCACCCAGCCAAAGTTGCAGAGACACCAAGGTGATCCTGACAGCCTCGTGAGGAGATGGTGCACGCCCCGCGGCTCTAGGAAACTTGTCAACCCTATTTTGATAGGCTGTTCTCTTCCTTGGATTTTTCAGGCCCCTTCAAGCCCTGTGAGCACCTGTTCGGCAGCTGGCTGATGAGAATCGGCGTGTGGACCATAGCAGTTCTGGCACTTTCTTGCAATGCCTTGGTGCTCTCGTCAGTGCTCAGATCTCCTCTGTACATTTCCTCCATAAAACTGTTAATTGGAGTCATCGCAGTAGTGAATATGCTCATGGGGGTCTCCAGCGCCGTGTTGGCCAGCGTGGACGCTTTCACTTTTGGCAGTTTTGCAAAACATGGTGCATGGTGGGAGAATGGTGCTGGTTGCCAAGTCATCGGATTTTTGTCCATTTTTGCTTCAGAATCATCTGTTTTCCTGCTTACCTTGGCCGCTCTGGAACGTGGGTTCTCTGTAAAGTGCCCTGCAAAATTTGAAATGAAGACTCCTTTCTCTAACCTGAAAGCGATCATTTTGCTCTGTGCCCTGCTTGCCCTCACTATCGCCACGGTTCCCCTGTTGGGTGGCAATGAGTACAGCGCCTCCCCACTCTGCCTGCCCCTGCCTTTCGGAGAGCCCAGCACCACGGGCTACATGGTGGCTCTGGTCTTGCTCAACTCTCTTTGCTTCCTTATCATGACCATTGCCTACACCAAGCTCTACTGCAACCTGGAGAAGGGAAACCTGGAGAGTATCTGGGACTGTTCTATGGTGAAACACATTGCTCTGCTGCTCTTCACTAACTGTATCCTTTACTGTCCCGTGGCTTTCTTATCATTCTCCTCTTTGCTAAATCTCACATTTATCAGTCCTGATGTAATTAAGTTCATCCTTCTAGTGATTGTCCCACTTCCTGCATGTCTCAATCCTCTTCTCTACATCCTCTTTAATCCCCATTTTAAGGAGGACCTGGGGAGCCTGGGAAAGCAACCCCACTTTTGGATGAGAAAAAAACACTCAAGTCTGATATCTGTTAACTCCGATGATGCCGAGAAACAGTCTTGTGACTCCACCCAAGCCTTGGTAACCTTCACCAGCGCCAGCATAGCCTATGACCTGCCTTCAAATTCTGGGACTTCACCAGCTTATCCAATGACTGAGAGCTGTCATCTTTCATCTGTGCCATTTGTGCCTTGTCTCTAATTACCATGGGGGAAATTTTTTCAAAGGTGGAAAGTCTGAAAATGGAGCAGAGCAGTAGCTAGGATGAGCTGTGTTGAAACTTGATTTAAGAACAACAACAAAAAAGCCTCTCAGTTGGTGTGAAAGGGCTGACACCCATGAATACTCGGGAGTGAAATTTCAGTAAATGCTGCTCATATAATTTGTTCAGCTAAAGGACAGGTCAGTCACATTATTTTCAGGAGAAAATTCTCTATGACTTTCATTCCACATTCTGTAAATTCACCAGTATGATCTTTTGGGGTGAGAGGACTCACATGCTTACAAAATGGGCTTATTTACCTTCTCCCCCAAACTCTTTTAAAAATGGTTAGGGAAATGAAAGTTTTCAGCGGCCTATATTACTAAGTAAAGATTGTGGCCCATAGGATTTTTTTTTTTAAATGGCCACTTGGAGATGTTTTAGTCTTCCATTTCCTGTTCTCAGAAAGAACCTTCCAAGTCCCCATTTTTTTCATGGATAATGTAAGGCATTTTAATTCATTCATTCTTACATTATTTTTAGAGATACTGGCTTTTATAAATCAGCACTCGATGGTTCCACCTTTGATGAAATACAACTGTTCCAAATATTTTCTAAGGAAAATCAATAGAAATCCTTAAATTGCTAATAAAGCAATCTCGTGCAGGTGAATTTTATTTTGTCTAAGTCATTTTTAACTCCATTATTGTCAAAAGTCCAGAAAGAAAGTTCATTGCTGGCAATGAGTGTAACCTAAAAAAGTAGTAATCAATGTGGAAATTTTTATTTCTGAGTGACAGCACATTTTTAGCAAGAGATTTTATCACTGATCCAAATAGATGTGCATCTTTAGATAATGATCAAATTCAGACATTTGTAAGCTAAATCTGTTGATGCAACTTCTCACATATGAACCTCTGGTTCCTACAGGAACGATGTCTGACACCCTTTGGACTCAGCAGAGACTTGGTGATATATTATCCTGTTTAGTTACCTCAGTTTTAGCTGTGTTCTTTCTGGATCAACCATTTGATGTGAGGAACATTACTTCTCTGCTTATCCTATATTATACATGTATTAGGTATTTTAAGAGGCAAATTATTAAATATAAAGTCAAAGGCTTAATTCTTCACTTCTATTACTCTGTAATAGCTTCACTGCACCCAAACCAAAAAGCTGTTAGGTAGATTTATTTTTATATAAGCATGTTTATGTTGATCAGATGTTTTAACTTGGAATTGAAAAAAATACGTTTATGAGATATTTTATAAGGTGTGTAAATAAAGAACTGTATTTATTACAGTAAAGATTCAGTGACAGTAAAGACCATAATAAACCATGTACAGTGGCATAGTTTTCCATATATATTGTGATTCTTTGCCCATATTTTTTTAAAATTCATTAACTGTATATATGTACATATATTGTGCTTGTAAATAGGTTTCAAATTTGCTTTTCTATTAGATACAAAATAAATTTGTAATAAAATATGTGATGATAAAACAGAATATTTTCAAGTCTGCTTATTGTGCCTACAGGCAGATACATGGTGTTCTAATCTTTTTAATTACTGATATTTGAGTACATTTGCTATGTAGGTATTTGCCTTCTAATACTTTAGATATATCGAACTTGTTTTAAGAAACAAATTTTTAAAAAGAATAAATCAAGATATGTAGTACTAAATCCTGGATTATTCTAATTGTTACTGGTAAGTCATTTTGTTATGATATCAGTGAAGTTTATTGTCTCCAGTGTAGTTAGGATTTTATAGCCAGAAATTGCTTTGGTCTTACATTTCTTTTGCAATGTAAGAAATACACACACACACACACACACACACACACACACACTCACACGCCAGTCAGAAAGAAATGCACGAATAACAAATCAATTTTAAATTATTCAACATGGACATGAATTTTAACGCAAACATATTTCTTGACCATATCAAGGCCATTATATGAGGATGTGTGAACCCGGGAGCACAAAGAAATGCACTATCCCTAAACATATGTGAGATGAAATGACTTTTCTAGCCACCTGTGGTACGCTCCTGCAGCTTCAACAATGACTCCTGCTCTTCTAGTACAGATTAGAAAAGGAAGCACTCTGCACTGGCAAGAGGGCCAGCATTAGGGTCAGCCTGTGTTCTCAGAATATCCCCAGCGCTCCTGGCACAGTTGCCCACATAGCCCATCCTTATCCACAAACTTGGCCGAGACTCAGTTAACAGTTAAGCCTAGCTGATGAGATCCTATGTTTTGCTTATCTTCACTGAAACAAGGGCTCACTCCTCTTCACGTCCTCCTAGCCCAGACAGCAAACACAGGCATCGCCTCCACTGATGTATCTCAGTGTTTCCTCTCACATATTTGTTTTTGAATATTCTAAGTTAAAACAAGTTCCGGCATGCCACCTCTATTTCTCCCCCTCAATAAAGATCATTTATATTCACTCTAATTCATTTCTTTAAAAATAAATCCAAGCATTTTATTACCTTATCAGCAAAACTAGTTGGAATACTTCAGATACAATCTCTCTTACATGGCGAGTGCTCTTCAATGCAGCATACTCAGATAAAATCGGGGCTACTACAACCAAAACTACATAAACCTATGGTAAGAAAGGAAAAGACGGAATAAAGATTGACTGGATGAACAACTGCAAAAACAATGAAAGAAATTGAAAGACCAAAAACTAGTGATCCGGCCTAGCGTAAGTGGCCAACAAGGTTTTTGAAGCACGTGAGTGTGGGTGTGGGGGGACTGAACCTAGAGCTTTCCAAACTGAGCTATGACCCCATCCCCTGCACCACCTCCACTACCCACCCCTCTTTTTGGCAAGGTCTTGCTAAGTTCCTAAGTTGTTCAGGGTGAGCTCAAACGTGTGATTCTCTATCTCAGTCGCCCAAGTTCTAGGATTACAGGAGTGCACCATCATGCTATTTTCAAAGTGTGTTCATTCCTTCTACAAATACTGTGCATCTACCATATACAACGTTCTGTGCACTGGGAATAACAAAACATGTAGAGGAATGTGCATTCCAGGAGAGAAAAGACAGATGATAAGCCAACAAGAATGAGGACATACTTGATAGATACACAAATGAAAGACCTGCAGCTACCTCGAGGAGCCCAGACAGACTAATAGGCCTTGGACATGGAAATCAGGCAAAGTCAGAAAAGGCATCTTTTACACTGAGATTATTTTTATAATGAAGCAGTCTCTACTTTTGCATTCAATTAGTTACATCAAATAAACTGATTTTTAACTCCTCTGTTCATATATTACCTGTAACAACTGTTTTGAATGACATTACTGGAAAAACATATCAGGTGGCTGTTACTATACATAAGTTTTTCCCAACTGTTCCTGGAGAACAGTCATTCTTGTGTGAAATAGTAAAGCATCTTTCATTTAGTTTTGGCCTAACACAGAAAAGCAAGGTGGTAGTAAGAGAAATGGAATTGCAATGTGCTTTTCCTTTAGAATCAGAAAAGCTTTAACATCTGCAAAAATAACAATGTCCTGCCTCTTTTGTTAATTTTGTTGTTCCACTTATCTCAGGGGCCCATTACCACCATGAGAATAAAATTGTAGATAAATTAGAAAGAGCTCATTGTCACTGTACTCATGCTACTGAAGACCTTCAGCATTTGGGAATTGGATGCTCAATTTAACTATGCAGATAAAAGCGATGCATTTCTCCGAGCTACTAAATACTGACCTTTTTTTCCTTTAGACCAACGAGGCCCTAGGACTTTAAGTTATGGTAGCTTTTCCTCAGAAGTAAAACGGTTAGTATCTAATTGATGTCTTCCTTATGACCATTTCTAGCGATGTTGAGCTTAGAAGCTGTGATGTAGTTAGTGGTAGAGTGACTTTCAAGGCTCTGAGTGGGTTTCATCCTTAACAGAAGTATACCTATAAGCCCCCTATTCTGGGAGCCCGAGACAGGAGGATCACAGGTTCGGGCCCAGCCTGAGCAACTTAGAAACTGACACCCTGTCTCAAAAATCCCCAGAATCACAGTGAATCAATAAAGTTGGATCAGATTCCACTCTGACTTAAGTACAAGTCCAAGCAAGTCTGATCCCCTAATCCTACTGGGTAGGAAGACAGAACTTTAGCCTATCTGGATTCAGAAACTGGTAGAAAAAGTGTGTTGAGCTGAAGAAGCACTCTGGGAAGCAAGTGATTGCAGACATGACTTTCAACTGCAGTTACAACCCTTGAAGAGGGACATTGAAAACATGCTGCTCTGTGATATGATGAGCGAAATGGTATGGGACAGGAAAACGTACTCCACCAATGAATCTTCAAAAAAAAAAAAAAAAAAGCAAAAAGACAAGAACAAAATGGAGACTACTTCACCTGGAGGGGAAAAAAAGGCCAACAGAAAACATTTGATGCATTCAAATTATTGAATTTTACTATGAGCCTTCTGAACTATCAGCCTAAAAAAAAAAGCAAATAGCAAAATAGTTAAGCCCACTGCTAGACAGACTTGGGTTCAAATGCTAGTTCTATTACTCTCTGTATGACTTTTGGGCAGAGAAATAAACTTTTCTCAGTCTCAAGTTTCTCCTCAGAAGAATGGGAATAATACCACCAACCTCATTGGGCTGTGAACATTAACAGCTCAGTGCATACAAAGTTCTGATCACAGTGCCTGCAAAATTTTAGATATTTAATAAATGGATATTGCCACTCAGTTTGCAATATATTTTTGGAGCCTGGAGCTACCAGGCGCTGTCAATTCCCAATTCTCCGGTATCCATGCTTACCTGGGCCAGAGGTGCTGGACTCTGCTGTTCTCCAGCTGGGTATGCTGGCAGCTTCAGGCTGCTCGGGTGGCTTCCTAAGCTGCTGTTTTTCTCTGCTTCCAATGTGTCTTGAGGATTTCTAACCGTCCCATAGCCTGCTTTCCATTGTTGGGCTGCTCCCACCTCTTCTAGCTAAGTTGAATGGGCAGTTCTTAATTACATTCTCTACTTTGTGAGTCCACAAGGAGACACTGCACAGCTGTCCTACTTGACCGCCATCTTGCCCGGAAGTCTCATTTTCATTTTGGAAAATAGCTAGAAGGGGCAGTGTCAGGTGTGGTGCATGAGGAAGGCAAGGACATAACGTGATCCTTCTCGAGATCTTCCCATCCAAGCAAAAGCATTCACGGTATTTTTGATCATACTCACAATCACTGAAGAGAACTTCCAGAACTGCCTCGAAAAGTGGTAAAAATGGTGGCATAAGTGTGTTCAAATCAAGGGGGAATGTTTTGAGGGAGATTTATGGCAATTTGTCTTTAATTGTAATAATTTATTTAAACACACACCGTATTTTTTGATCAACCTTATATATAAAAATGGATGTGACCTTCCTGGGACCACAGCAGGAGGAACAAAAGACTGAGTTATTCTTCTAAATTTTAATAGGACACGTCGTTTATTGTTTATTGTAGTTCATACGTCATTTGTGCCCTAAATGTAACAACTCATACACTGGAAGTTTGTAGTTTTCCTATAGGGCAACAGAATTGATGGTTCCTAAGGATAGCCTAGTTCCAAGTTTGAAAAAAAAGACAAAAAAGGGCTTATCTAATCAGGTAAGAATCATCTCCCAAAGTCCTCAACAAAACCATCGCTGCTGCTCCCTCAGAGGAAGACAGTGAGTATGCTGAGAAGCCAGGATTGTGATGTTAATGAAGGAGAAGAATTTTTAAAAGTGTTTTCTGCTAAAATATTTTATTATTAAACATATTTTAAGTGGATGTTTACCTTAAAAAGCCAACCCATCATAGTAATTATGAGGCCTGGATCCCTGCCAGGTGTGTATTAGGTAATCATTTAATTAGGACACAGGCCAATGAAATGGGTCTGGTTATCCTTATTTGTAGACAAGGAAGCTGTTGCTTCCTTGAAGGTTAACTTGCCCAAGACTACTTGCCTGCTAGCTATTAAGGATGGGTCCTAGACACATATCTATCAGCAGCTTCACTAATGACTTTTGAATTACCATCCCTAATAACTTGTCGAGATTCATTTCCAGGCTTCACACCATCGTCTTGAGTTAGAGATTCTGGCAGTGGCACCCAGGGAACGGTTTTACTATGCCACCCTGATGATTCCAGTACTGGCTGAGTTTTGAGAACTGTTACGCCCTCCTGCCCTCAGGATCTGGAGTGTGGGAAGAAAATGAGCTGTCACACTTAGGGCAAGGGCAAACAGTCATTCAAAGGAAACTCAGCACCTTGCAGCTAGAGAAAAAATCGTGGTGAATGGAGAAATTTCCTAATAAAGTGGCCGAGGGCTGAAGGAATACCATAGACGTTAAAGCAACTCCCTAGCAAGCACAAGGTCCTCGGTTTGACTCCCCAGCACCACATAAACTGGACATGGTGGTACATGCATGTAATCCCAGGTCTTGTGAGGCTGGGGCAGGAGGATTGCCATGGAGTACATAGTGAGTTCGGGACCAGCCTGGACTACAGAATGAAATCCTCTCTCTCTGCTATTTTTATAACACGCCAAAAATATTGACACCAATTAATTGTGAACATCAAAAGATAAATTGTGTCATGCAGACACCACTATTAAAGCTTTTATTTTCATAGCAGGTTGTTGATCATATATATATATATGATATTTGATGAGCTTCTCAAATTTTATATCTTCATTTCAGAGTTAAGAAAATGCTCTTTGATTTTGGTCAAAATTTGCTGATTAGTGAAAGTTTCAATGGAAGCAATTATAAGGAAGTGGGCCCTGAAAGAAATGTGTACTTTTTACCCTAGGATTTTATTCTAAGAGCAGAATTGGCACTTTGGGGTACAAAATGGCTTTTCATCTAAACTGGAGCCGTCATTGTTTCCCATTTTATTGATATGTAGAAGTGCAAAATTCAAGGTTTACATTGGTTTGGGGCACTTCGTGCACATACATATCTAGTTAAGGTAATAAGACCCTCCCCGATTTCCTTTCGATCCAGCCCCTACCCACTCCCACAACCCATCCCCCGTCCCCCGTTCCCTTTATTTTTCACTTCAAGTTCTGTGACATAATTGTGATCTGGGATCTGGGACTCTCATATCAGAGAAACCATTCAATGTTTCACCTTCTACTTCTGACTCACTTCACTAGGCATGATGGTCTCAAGTTTCCTCCATTTGCTTACAGAAGCCTCCACGCTGTCAGACTCTATAGACGCATAGTATTCCACTGTGTATAAATACCAGTTTGTGCATCCATTGGTCTGTTAATGGGTATTTTGGTGTCTTCCATATTTTAGCCATTGTTAGTTGTGCTGCTATGAAGATGGGCATCCATGTACCTCTGTTATGTGTTTTTAACTCTTCTGGGAATATTCCCAGTAGGGGTGTCGCTGAATCAAAGGGGATATTTAGAAACCTCCATACTGCTTTCCATAGCAGTTATACCAATTTACCTTCCTACCAGCAGTGCAGGAGGGTTCCTTTCTCCCCACCACCTCACCAGCACTGATTACTATTTGACTTGTTGATAAAGGCCATTCTCTCTGGAGTGAGATGGTATCTTAACAATGTTTTGATATGCATTTCTCTTGTGGCTAGGGATGTTGACTTCTTTTCATGTATTTACTGTCCACTTGACCTTCTTCCTGAGTGAATTGCCTCTTCATTTCTTTTGCCCATTTTTCAATAGGGTCCTTGATTTTGAGGGCCTTTTCTTCAGTTCCCTGTATATTCTGGTTATGAGCTCCCCTATCTGAGGTGTTGGTGGTGAATATTTTTTTTTCCAGTCTGTTCGTTCTCTATTTACAGTGTTGACAATTTCTTTTGCTGTGCAGAAACCGTCATTGCTTTTGAGTAATGTACCTACTTCTGAATGGAAAAACAGGAATTCTCAACATGCTGCTTCTTTACAATAATAGAAAAAGAAGGTATAGCTAATTTTTGCCCATTTCAATTTCTGGAATTTTCAGAGATTTTTTCCTGAATATCTTTGTAATATAAAGAAAAGTTAAAGTAAGTATTTTTCATATTTCAAAGGGGCATCTATCCCAGGGAAGACGAACAACTCTTTTTCTGCAAAGTATTTTTGTAACTTTGAAACTTTCTGTAGAATACAGTGTGTGTTGAGATGGCAATCCACCCGGTTCAGTGTGGCAGACTACACAGGGTAGTAATAAACAGGACTGGTTAAGTAACAAGGGCTACCCACGGAAGCAGAAGAAATTATTCTCATTCCAAAGGAAGAGGATACCAACGCAACACAAGTGTCTTCTATTGTCTGGAGTACTACTGATAATAAGGGATTGAAAAGGTTTTCCAGCACTTGGTATATTCACCGTTCATAATTCCCTGACTCTAGATGGGGGGTGAGGGGGTAGGAGAGAGTGATAACAGGAAAGTAGAAGGGAATCTATTAGAAAAGAAGGGATGAAAGTAGAAGTGGGCAATGAGGGTGAAAATAAAATATGTTCTATGCATTTATAAATAGGCTACAATGTAACTCACTGCTCAGTGCATAACCAATGCGAACTGGTAAATTTTAATTAAAGGCAACTCTTTGATATGATTAGAAAGTCCAGCCAATTCAGCCTTTTTAATAGAATGTTTGACCATTTACAAGTAAAACATCCCTCTACACTCTCTGATACAAAGAATTGATGCACGCACTCAGTATCTTTGAAATGGAGAGGCAGTCTTGACTAAATATGTGTTCTTTGCTTCCACACTCCCGTCCTCCTTACCCAATTAACATGAAAATTTCTATTTTGCTTGGGCTTGGCAGACTGAACGTGGATGTGTGATGTACAAGCTACTCACTGCTGCAGCTCCCTCTTCCTCATAAAGGCTGAAGATGCTGGTCACAGTTTTTCCTTGCTTTCCTCCGACCCTCCCACATCCTGAGGAAGTAAGATCCCCTGCAGAAGCCACAGGCAGTGTGTGGACATAACCGTGTGAGAAACTAAGCCCCACAAACACCTCCATGAGGTTCCAGAGTAAATCCTTCGGCTTAGTCAAGCCTTAGGTGACTGAACGCAGTCCTGGCTGAAAGTTTAACACAACGTAGTAAGAGAACTTAACCCGTGCTTGGATTCCCAATCAGAAACTGTGATGTAGTCAGTGCCTGTCACTTTAAGTTGCTGTTCTGAGGTAATTTGTTACACAGCAACAGAAAATAGAATCCTCCTTGGAATAAGGAAGGAGTACTGGTTTAACTGAATTTCAAGAGCACTTAAGTATTTAAAACTGGGGCTGGGCATAGAACGTACTCTAGCAAGCAAAGGCAGGCAAACCAAAAGCTCGTCTAGCCTGGGCAACTTAGCTAGAAACTATCTCAATTTTAAGAAAGGGGAGAGAGGGGCTGAGGATTTAGCTCAGTGTGAAAACCCCGGGTTCATCATCAGCACTGCAAAATAAATAACAAATAATAAAAATACACTTCAAGAGTCAGAAGTTAAAAGATGTGTCATTAAAACACATGTGATTGGGACACTGCATTGCTTTAAAGAAATATTCATACATTTTTCTCTACAGTAACGCCAGGCCAATTTTCACTATGCATGATATCAGATTGGGATCTTACTAAAACACAGCTTTTGATTCAGCAGGTTGGGGAGGGGCCAGAGACCGCCCTTCTAACAAGCTCCTGGACATCCTCAGCGCTGTGTATCCACAGCCACATTCCAAGGAGCAAAGACCGAGGTCACTACAATCCTCTCTTTCACATATTGTGTTTAAGGAATTTCAAGGGGGGAGGTGGGGCGTATTTTCTTTTCATCTCTTTCCAAGAGTCATTCTATCAACACTATTTTGCTTCCAAAATTTTATTAGAGCTTTTTTTTTGCCAAATAAATATAAGCCCAAATTAATTCTTACTTGATTAATTCACTTTGTCTCTACTTGTTCAGGTCTTTCTTCAACTAATGAGCTTCATCAAATAATTAGGCCGCATCACCCTATCATTTCTTATTATGCCAAACTACAACTCTAACTTACATTCCTCAGCCTTCCCTCCTCAGTTTCTACGTATCTGGTAGGCTTAGGGCACACTGTTATTTTGAATGCTCAAGCTAGGCACTGGTTTAAGCCCCTTGCCTGTGTGCTGTATTTTTTAGATAAACAGTAGTTTTAATCTATTCTTGCAAATGAAAAAAATGGCTTATAGCTGGTAAGTGAACTTTCTCACAGTTGTAGAGCCTTGTTTGTAATCCAAGGGAAACCTACAGAGAATTTAAGAACCCCAAAAACTTAATATATCCAAATATGTAACTTTCTCTTTACCCATTCTTCCACACTTCTCTACTTAAACAGAAAGGCATTTTTGTTGTGGCTTCCTTTTTTTTTTTTTCCCACTTTGTTGCAATACTGAAGAGGAACTCAGGACCTTCACACTCAGCTACACCCAGCCCATTTTTTATTTAATTTTGAGGCAGGGTTTTTCTAAGTCACTAAATTGCCCAGGCTGGGATCAAATTTGCAACCATCCTGCTTCTGCCTCCCAGACTTCTGAGATTATAGGCTTGCACCACCAGCCCCCACCAAAAAAAAAAAAAAAAAAAAAGGTGTTTCTGAGTAGGGTCTCGCTGTGGAGACCAGATTGGCCTCAAACAGCCCCAAAGCCTTCAGTACTGGAATTACAGAAACGTGCCACAATGCCTGGCTTTAATTCATGTGGCTATATAACTGTACTTCATTTTCAGTCCTCATTGGTAGACTGACTTAGTAATACTGCACTCTCAATGTTCAGCTGCATTGAGAACCTCTAGTGTATCTCACAAACTCAATTTTTAAGACTTGGAAAGAGAAGTGAACACAGCTGCCACCATAATTTTTTCACTTAATTCTGTTTTTCTCTGGTGCCCAGTGCACTCTAACACAGTTGCATTAAAGAAAAGTGTTATCACAGGTCCAGGCTTATATTCTACTAGTAATTGCTTCAAAGGCTTCAGGATTGTTTCTCAATAAAGCAACCTCTAAGGGTTTTCAGGAATCAAGGGCATCCCACCCAGGTCAAATTCCTACTTTTGTCACTTACTGTTTTTGTTTTTGTCAGTGCTGATATGCATGGCACTTTCACCACAAATTCAAAGTTCTACACTTACTTTTGGCTACTCTGACTCGCCAGAAGTCAACAATACAAACTACCTTTTGCTCTGCATTGTCAGATTTCTTGTCACTGTCCACTGAGATTAGAGATTCAGCCAGGTTTGGCCTAATTATTGTAAATGTAAAGTCAAGTCTTTTTTAGGGCAATCTTGTACTTAAAAGTATATTCCTGGAAAATGAGTCAGCAACCAACTCATGCTTCAGTACTGGTAAGATTATCAACAGACAATAATGGAATTACATCCAGAGGAAGAAAACTTTTCATAACTTCTCTGCAAAATTTAGAAAACAATCCCAACTACTCATTTTTTAAAAAGTAATTTATATCATATGATCTTTCAGAACCCTTATTGCACACACTTTGTAGACATAGAGACGGAAATGGTAACGCAAAGGCCTGTCATGGTTACTTAGTTAATAGTAGAGCTAAATCCAATACCCAGATTTTTAGATATGCCTTTTAATACTCAGTACATTGGTTCAAATTATTTCCTGAAACCATTTCTTTGTAGTATTTCCACTTCAACAAACATGAAATGCCTATTCTACTATCCAAGGGCAGTGACATGTGTGATGTGCCAACTTGTGTAATTTGGCCTTGGCAGCAGAAGCCCTGTTTCCACTAATGTAAACCTATCACCACAATCTTGTTAACACTCAACTCCTTTAGGCTGCTCATGATCATCCTTCATAAAGCTTACTTCACTAGGTAAAAACATTTACAAGATTTAACTTGGTTGGCCAAACTGTATGTCAAACCCACCTTTAATTTCAGCTGACCTGATATTTGGAGGCTCTCAGATATTGAAGAGCAAATACAGTATTCTTTAAGAATGTGCAGAATGAGATGTGGCTCAGTGGTAAAGTATTTTTTTAGCATATTTAAGGCCCTGGACCCGAACACTAGCAGCCCTACCCTAGGGATGTATAAATGACTTTCATACTTACATCTAGGATTTTACTTTTAATTCACAAGAAGATGTCCTCATATTTGTATTTTGAATTGCCTTCACAATTTGTTAGTCTTGCATAAAATGCTCATTTTATTTTACTCTATTTTATTCTACATATTCTAAACATTCTATCCAAGTTTCTGTGAAACTAGTTTCACCTTTAAACAACAGATACAATTCTAACTCACTGCTACTCATCACAATCATAACCTTTACAAACTGAGTTGCTTCTTGATGAAACCAAGAGGCAAAGACTTCACGCTTCTGTAAATCTTTTTGTCTTAACCATTTTGTTCCTACTTAACTGTGAACTTCTGGCATTAAACTGAAATGTGAATTTTTTTTTAAAAAAAATTTAAAGTTAAAAGCACTAAAGACACTATGGACAATCTCTTTGTTGTAGTTCTTTTATGTAGATAAAAATATTTGACTCTTAAAGAGTATTCTGGTAAACAACTATGCAGCCTTCACTGGGATTGAAAGCTACAGACATTAATAAATGCGGAAAACAGCACTTCACTTACGCACTAGGTGAGGTGGGGAAGGGTTAGTACAGCAGTTTATTCCAATCAGATTTTCCATACACTGGTGGGTCTAAGAGTATTCCCTGTCAGACTGATGCAGATTCCAAGACCATGTACCTCCAAGAAATCTGAGAGGCTGCTGTGGAGTTTTACAGATTTTACTGTTAAAAGTGTCTAACAAACCATCAGTCATGAATTTATCTGCACAAAGCCAAAGCAACTTTCTAAAAAAGAAAAAAATTGTCATTTTAGTGCACATTTCTGAACACGTTCAAATTCTACAATATTCAAGAAATGGCACGTCACTTTTTGAAAACTGACATTACTGACTTCAATTTCTCCTCCTATAGCCATGACTTAGCCAATAATCCACTTCTATCAAGAAAACGTTTCCCAAAATCCAACTCGAGACCCCCTTAAAACACTTCCTTGGCACACACTCTGTACTAAACTGTGAATACCCTTGAGGATCTCTTAATTCATCTGTTATTACTGTCTACCACAGAGCTCAAAAAATGCCTGATTTTCATCTGTGCAAACCCTGACAAATACATGAGAGTCCCTTTTTGAAGGTCACTAAATGAAAAGAGGAAACAAATTCTGTACGAACTTTAGCATCTGCAGTAGACAGATAAAGCATCACCTACTGTAAAGGTGTCAGAAAAAGGTGAGAACTCTTTGCACATGTAATGCAGGTACCACAATCAAATGGTGCTCAAGCTGCACTGTAGAACAGTGGCTGAGGTGGTGAGTATCGTGGTGGAAGATGTGAATGCGGGCAGGATGAGGCAGTGAGTCTTCAGGCAGCAATGTGTTAACCCCAACCCCCATCAACCAGTTCCCATGATGAAACACACAACTGAAGAACACCTGCAGAAAGTGGACACATGGGTGATTCAATGAACAGTGACTTAAAAACAAAAACTGTTTTTCCTTTCCAGGTTAGCTCTTCCATACACAATTAGAAGCCACTGCTTGGAAAGCCAAAAATCCAAATTTAAAATTGTGAGACAAAAATAGTACAGAAATGTTTCTTAACAGCTCTTGTTCCAAATGTTCTGTATAATAATTACTAGTAATCTGTATTGAGGGAAAATTAAGTATTCGCTGGCAGAACTTCCTAACATGAAAGGTCATTAAAATTTTATTCCTCTAGTCTTCTCTCACTACTGTTCACATACAAATATGAATGCAGGCTTAATAAAATTATCTGTGAACACCAGACAGCTTTACCCAAGAACACTGGGCCCTGTTTTTATTCCAGCCACATGTTCCTACTTTTTCAAAAACCCTGGAAAATAAATATTTGAACTACAATCTCCAATAAAGTCCCTCTATATTTGTTGTTAGTCTTAATCACCTATGGCTTGTCTGCTTAGTGCCTTTAACTCTTAGATGTTGCACCTGGAGATTCCTGCTTACTTTATGATGTAGGTTTATATGCCCTTTAATTGAAAGCAAACCGCCTTAGATAATCCTTTGACAACAAGGTTACAAGGTCCACTTTCCGTTAAAAGGCAAATAGAAATATTAGGCTGTTCTCTAAAATGAACAAAAACACATAAAAACACACTGTAATCTCCCACTCCATTTCCTTTACCAGAGATAAAGCCCCACAGCTTAAAATCCTTCTTATGTGTGTCTTTCCACAGTGGGAGCAGGGGCTCAAGGGATTACACAATTCTCAGTGGCTAGTCTCTTTTCCCTGAATGACATTTCTTTGCCCAGAGATTTTGGCTGTACAGTACACTAAACATTTTCATATTTAGGTTACTCTCACATCAATTTTGACATTTTAATTATTAAGTATTGAGAGTTCATTAAAGACAAGTAAAACTAAGGATGGGAAGATGACAGAGACATAACTCTTTTAAACAGTGTTTGCTATTTTTTACATGCAGGTTAAAATGAGTTTGTAAAGGGACAGGAAAAACGGTGACATAAAGGCTTTGTGTGATATACCATGGTTTTAAACAGCAATATGACAACTGATCAAAAAAAAAAAAAATCCTCAGCTTATTCCAAAATGACTGTGCATGACACATGAATGGCAGACTGTGGAGTTGCCACAGTACAGAGCCCGCAAGGACGATCTCTCAAGCTGCACGCATAGCCTGAGTGCAGCGCTGTATACAACAATTCAAAGAATTCTTTTTTAAAAAGGCAAAATATTTATTGCTAGTAGAATTATTAATGCAACAAGAGCTCAAAGGCTGTTTCCTAAAAGTACTGGGACATTCCAATTAATATCTTAACTGTTAAATTTAAGAAGACAAACTAGAAATATTTTTTCTTTCTAGTTCTGGGGACTGAACTCAGGGCTTTTGCACTCAGCTATACCCCATTGTTTAGTTTTGATTCTGAGACAGTGTCTTGCTAAGACACTAAGTTGCCCAGACAGATTGATCCTCCTACCACAGCCTCCCAAAGTGCTGGAATTATAAGCCTGTGCCACCAGACCCAGCTAGAAAATATTTTTCTAAGCATCTAACAATAGTTTTTAAATAACCAAAGCAGGGTTAAGTACTTAAATACATAAAACGGAAGAATACCTGAGATTATTCTTTTGCCTAAATTTCCTGGATTGTAAAGAAAAGCTGTTCAGTCTCTAGCTCTTTTTGCTTACATTAAAGACCCCAACAATGAGTTCTACTCTGGACCCCCACCATGTAGTATTTACTATCTGGTAAGTATAAGGTAAGGTCTCAAGATAGGACTTAATTTTGAGCTAAGTATTGTACAAATGTAAAGACAGGTACAGGTTTGCTTGAAATCTCACTAGGCTGCTGCTGTGCTCCCAATAACTAGACTGCATTGTTGCCAGCTTTAAGACGAGATTTGTAGCAGTGTGTGTCACCAACAATTTTTCTGCCAAAATGAAAACTCAACATAGACTGAAGGTCTTTGTTCTTGGTCCGTGTCACTAAATAAATCAAACTATAGTTTCTTTCTATACACTGACTTTGAGAACAGAGTTTAATGGCAGAGTAAATCTATCTGTTCACTGTCCTCAAATCAGAACAGGACCCATCTTTCCATTCATTAAAAGTTCACAGAATTTCCTTTTTTTCAATAGGAAAGTAACTGCACTGGTAGAGTGTACTCACGTGGATTATGGCGATTATCTGTACCTCCAACCTCAACTCTTTCCCACCGAAGTGTGAAAAGTGAACAAAGACAGCAACATTTTTTAAAAAGTTATATTACAAAAATATTTTGTATGTAAACAATTTTAATACTACAAAGTAGTATTTCAATACAAAGCAGTTCAAATATTAACTTTTCTTTAAACTGTTAAACTTTATTATAAATTAAAATTTCTTTACAAAAAAATTGCACATAATATTTGACCACTCTTAGGTTCTGATGCACTGGCATTTGCAATAGTTTCTTTAATCTTCAAGTTAAACAGTCTCAGCAAGGAGTCCAGAACGTAGAAAGGGCAATAAACAACCCTGTTAGAACATTCAAGTGCAACTAGCAGACTTGAGGCCATGGCAGTTACACTTTCCTTAAGATGGACTGCTTAAGTTTTAAATCCTGAAATAAAGAATCTCAAAAGATTTAAAAGGAAGAACTAAAAGGGACTGCCTGCTCTTTTACTGTAAACACGGCCCTGGAAATTAAATCCCAAACAAGAATCTCTCAGGCATCAGAGAGTGTCAAGTGAATCAGGAATAGCACAATATAAAGGGAAAAAGTAAAAAACAAAAATAAAGTAAAATAAAAATAAATGTCAGTCACTTTGAGAAGCTATACTTACGTACATGATGTTATGAGAATCTGGCAGGGCCTAGAAGCAGGCCCAACAGGAAGTTCATTAATCCAACTGAAGAGGTTCGTGTTCATTGCTTCCGGTTTTGAGGATAGAATATTGTAGGGGACTTGATATGATCAATAATGCTTGTCTGCTTTTACACAGACCTTAGCCAGGGATCAACCTAATCTTGAAGAATCATTCAAATAATTTTGGCAATTATTATAAAACCTTAGAACTGACTGCACCCAGTGTTCAGTGATTCTTGCTTTCTGTTTTGTTACTGTTTAAATTTAAGAGCTCATTTAGGCTGACTCCAATCTCTTGGCACTTGGAAACTAGTTTTCTCAGGTTATCAGTTTTACCTCCTTCTGAAGCTTCAAACAAGAGTTGCTGCAAAAGACAGGGAAGCACAGAAGTAAGACACAGCTACACAGTTTGAGCATTACCACATCAATGGATATGGCACATGCAGAAAATTTATAGGAAAACATCAAGGTAAAATAAAAGATAAAAAGCATTACATCTTTCCATAGTGATGCACAAAGAGGTAACTTCTGTAAGGCTCTCTGATATAAACGATGGACCTATAAGATAGATACACACACACTCCCATCAGAAAAATATGACGAAAAACACCTCCATAAGCCTATCTAAATAAAGATGAACTTCACAATAGACTAATGCTCAAGATAAAATGGTTGTGACAGTTTTGGAGTTCCCAAACATTTAGAGTTCTTGGAATGCTAACTTTTATGCTTTAATGCTTTCAAACTGAGAAGTCAACAAAAGGGATAAAAGAGCTAAAAAGGAAAAGAAGTGATCCAGCTGGTATTCAATCATGGCTTACCTCTCTTTGTCCCTTTAGAACAATCTCAGCAGCAATGGCTCTAAGGGGGGGAAAAGGAATATAGAAAAAGGAAAAGAAAATTTATTTATCTTTGAACAAAAGGAAATACTACCTCTGGCAGAATACTGACTGTGGCAATCTGAGTATAAAACTTCCTGATAGTAACAGGCTAACCTTCCAAGGAGGGTAACCTATAGTGAAAAGAAAAATTCAACAATTTTTATCAACTTTACAAGAATAAAACAGACCAGTGCTTTGAACATCAATAACGTTCATGAAAAATATATATATATATACACTCACTCATAAAAAAATACCAAGCACTAACACCTTCAAAAGAAATAAAGATATCAAACAATTATGCTGCAAAGGACCCCATTATTTTTAAAAAGGTGATCATAAAAATTCATAAAAATTCTATGCTAGACTTTTTGTTTGTTAACAGTACTGTAATCTCAGTGACCTCCTTCAAGGAAAACTAAGTCTATCCTTTTTTGCTTTCAGAAACCACTGTTAATGAGTACTCAGCCTTGGCACTAAATCACATCAAATGTCAAAAACGAACCTAAATTAGACTATCCCGGGGTGGGAAAATTGGTGTCATTTAAGATTTACCTGTCTGGAGCAAACATTATAAATAAAAGCAACAGCTATAAAAACAGGCACATGATTGTTGCATTACATTTTCCAGGTGGCCAGGCATGTTGGGATATTATATGTAAACATCTTGGCTTGAAGTTTCAGAATCTGAACATTGCTTTCTTCCCATTCATGCTGCAGTAGCCTGCAAAGTACATTCAAGAAAATGAACAAGGCACTTCAAGTACAGAAAATCCCAAGTATACTCTGTGAGCAGAATGTCTGGTGAGATATAGTTTGGTCAAATCTATCAAGGCTATTCAACAAACATTTGGAGAATGCCTCTTAGGAAAATTACTATGGGACAGGAATGTACAAACAATCAAGAAGTCCAGTCGATATCTACGCTCATCTTCAACAAACTAAAGTAAGATCCAAGTATCACCGCAGGACATAAAAGTATTGTCTGAAAACAATACTTCTCTCTACCTCAAAATTTTTATTAAAGTAACAGAAAAAAGATGACATTGTAATGTAATTTTCTACTATTTTTGAGGGTGCTCTATCATGAGTATTACCAACTAAAATCTAAAGTGACTAATTACTACATTTTCTACTCGCCTAATAAAAAAAGAAAAAGGGATGACCACACAAAAATAGGTATCGAAATATGAAAGTGGGATTTACAAAACAAAACCTATGTTCTATATTGCCTATGACATGAGAAGCCAGTTAAAATACAATCACATTTTCTATTACAAGTATTATCAAACATAATCATTCCTCACAACTAAATCAGCTTCTACAGATTTGCATGCTGGCTAAGAAATTATAAAACACTATTATTTTAGTTAAACCTTAGGTGTTTCTTTCAAACTAATACGATTTTTCCCATAAACACACTATGTTAGATGTAATTAAAGTTCAAGGAAATATCTGATAAACCATAAAACAAACATAACCATAAGATATAAATGATCTAAAAATTTTTTTTTTTAAAGTGATGCAGAGCCTAAGAAAAGGCACAGCACTAGATACGGATCTTACTGTATTAAAAGAAAGAAGGAAAGAACAGTTCTTGTGGGCAGAAATACGGTCACCCTGTCAGAGAATGTAAGAAAATCTCTAGCTAGTGCTTCTCAATGTGGCTGGAGGGCTCACGTTTAGGGGTCTACATTCTAAAAGAGCATTCCAGGAGATTCCAAAGCATGCTAATTTCTGAGAGCAACTGACCTATGAAAATATAAAAAATTCTAAAGTAGCAGCATGCAAAACATGTTTACTGCTTTCAATGCGTGTGGTAAGGACAAATTTAAGGTAGCTAAGTGAAATTTACTTGAATTATTTACTCCTTGAGCACTCGAGTTTTCTGAAGTGATCACATTTTTACAATGGATTTTGTAAAAATAGCTAACTTGGCTGAACAATTCTAAAATTAAAGTAGTATATGTCCAAGGATTTTGTACTTGCTAATAAACAGGAAGTATAGACTATTTTATTAAGATTTCAATAATAAGCTCATATGAAGAATCTATACTATTAAGGACCAAAAGAATTTCTTCTTACCTCAATGCAAGCCCACAATTAGTAGGCATAACTGAGCAAAACTTTTCCAAGGTTTTGGAATGCTGGGTCTTTGGAACACAGCTCAAATAAAATAAAATAACCTGTAGAGGTTGAGAGGAGAGAAAAACTGAATGCAAATAGAATATGAAATCCAATTACCTATGTGCTTTAATAATCAACCAAAAATGATCTTTAAGATTCTGAACATAAAAATAATGTACGATGCTGTTACATACAGATCCTACCATTAATTATGTCAATGGATTACCAAATATGAACTGGGAAACACAGTCTAATGATGACAACCAAGGAGAGAACCAGACTTTTATTCCTGATTCTATTTTTACTTGCTGTATAACTGGGCAAGCAATAGAACTAAAAATACCTGCCACATCTTGCTCATGGAATGCCTGTGTGTAAATGACTTAATGTCCGTAAAGTGGTTTGAGATCCTGAGATAAAGAATGGTACAGAACTACATAGCACAACGTTATCCTGATTAACAAGAAAATCACCCCATCAAAAAATATTTTTAAAAAGCAGTCTTAGTCTACATTCAGCTCTAAGTTTATGTTTAGACTTACTGAAAGGGGTCTCTGAAAATTTTAAAAATGCTTTACTTCATTACCCATGATACGTTTATAGTCAGATTCTTTTTTCTTTTTTTCTTTTGAGACAGGGTCTTACTCTGTAGTTCAACTGGTCCTGAACTCACTTCATAGCTCAAGCTGGCTTTGAACCCAGGGTAATCCCTCCGCCTCAGCCTCTTGAGTGCTGGGATTACAGGTGTGTGCCATCACACCTGGCTTATGTGGGCTGGGAAACTGAACTCAGGGTCTTGGACTTGCTATAACTACTAAGTGTTCTAAACACTGCTATTCCTCCAGCTCTCATATTCTACTCTTCAAAGTAGTTATTATAGCATTCTTATGTACTGTGTAGAGCAACATTTGCTTGACAAAACATTAAATTAAAGCTTCAATGTATACTATTGTAACTAATTTTGTAAAAATTTCCAACTATTCAAGCAAAACATTACAAATTTCTTCACAAGATCCTTTGTCTGATCTTTCTTCTCACTATGTATTAAATACTAACATCCTTTCAATTTTGATTCAATACTAAGTTTCCTTCAATACAACATAACCACATTTGAGGTTTTAAAAAGGGCATTATTTCTGGACTATGAAAAGATAAGAAATTGTTATCAAAAATAGTAATGAATACTAGGAAAGTGGCCCTAGGAAAAAGCCTACTGATATAAAAGTAGTAATTTCATTGTCATTTTTAATGGCCCTTTGTTTTGTACAAGTATTCTAAAGGAAAAAAGTTTTAAGTTCTTACCCTATTATGAAATTCATAGTTGGACCAGTAATCAGCACTACTAAAAGGAATGGGGTATCGGGCAGGGACTGTAATCAAACATCTATTCACTAAATCAGTAAAAAATTTGAATTCCTGGACTTTGTTTCTGGATCCAGCAGCTCTATTATTGGCAAAGACAAGGTAACTGCCAAAAGAAAAATATCAAAATTTAGAATAAATAAGCCAGTAATTCTCTCACCAAAATAGCCAGCCTCCCTGTCCCCGTACTCCAAAATCCCATTCTTAAGAGGAACTGAACTTACTCCATCCAAATCTTTTGTACTATATCAGGTCTCATAGCCACCCCTAACGCTGCTTCATAGGCTTCCACCGTGTCTTTAATATTAGACTGAAGAGGATGACAGAGGCTATTTAAGAAAACAAGGAGAACAGATGTCAACATATCACTTCTATTAAAGAGATTTTATTTTATTTTATTTTACTAAGACAGGGTCTCACTCTGTAGTCCAAGCTAGTCTTGAGCTCACTACGTAGCCTAGGCCAGTTTTGAACTCAATGGCAATCCTCCTGCCTCAGCATACCCAGTGCTGAGATAACAGATATACGCCACTATGCTCAGCTATTGATGTGGTGCTGGACGACGGCACCCAAGACCTCACACTTCAGAGGCAAGTGTTCTAATCACTAAACTATACTCCCAGACCGACAAAGTGTATTTTGAACATTATAAATATTACAATGAAATCCTTTTATTATTGCTTCTTCATATGTAACAGACAGTAGCATCTCTTCAAATGCTTCAATGAACTTAACAAGATTTTAACGCAGTATAATTTGGTAGTACATAGTAAATGTAGGCCTAGTATGCAACAGTTCTCGCCATAGTGGATAATGTCTCACCAGTAAATTAGCCACAAATAAGGAATATGGTGGTTAAACATGTCATCGTCAAAATTCTCTTTACATAAATGGGCTGGAATGTCAAGTGGTCCTGGGATATTTAAAAGATACCTGAAAAAAAAAAAAAAACACTGTTTGAAATTACGGCTATATACATACAGATTACAAATACATTTAATAATAATGAGTTTCAACTTAAATGGAAATATTTTTATAGAGGAATTTCTTTTCACATGTATGTCATACCTTTTTGTAAAATCTCTAGGTCATACATTATTGCAGAATTTTATTTGTGATATGTGAGCAACTCTGCTCTTAAAAATAAATTTTATTTATCCTATCCCCCAAATTAAACCACCATAGTCATCTAACACAACCATTTAAAAAAAAAATGAAACTAAAAAAACCTCAGGCTGGGGGTATAGCTCAGCAGTTCAGCTCCACAGCACCACATAATCTGGGTGTAGTGGCACACATCTGTAATCTCAGCACTTTGGAGGCTGAAGCAGGAGTGTTGTGTTTGAGGCCAGCCTGAGCTACAGAGTAAGTTCAGGACCAACTCACACTATACAGCAAAAACCTGCCTCAAAAACAAAAAATTTTTGAACGTTGAAAGTCCTCTAAGGTGTATAAAATTCCAGCACCTGATGTAACTTTTCTGTCACACACACAAATATCCACATAGGTTCATTTTCATACAATATTGTAACACAAAGGCCCACAAAGCATTTGTCAGAAAGAGGTCCGTGATCATATCAAGTTGGGAAACATTTCAAATTCTTGGCATCTCCCTTTAAAACCACACATACCTAGTATATTATGGGCTCCATGAAACCAATTAGCTAAAAAAATCTGTTCAACTTTGATTAGAGCAGATTTCTTACCAATTTATTTGACTCTGTATGTATGTAGTACTTACCAGTATCTTTTAAGAATAATGTTTTTAAAATAAACTGACCCAAAAATGGTAGTAACATTGAATCTTAAAACCACTTCAAGTAAACAAATTTTAAAGAAACAGACAGATGGGTAAGAGAGTAGGGACAGGGGAACACAACAGGACAACTTAGAAATCAGATTATCCTGACTTTATTGTAACTAGTTATGTTACCATGAGCCAAAACCTTAACTACTAAGAATTTTAGTCCCCTTAACTGAAAACTTCACTGGGTCGAAAGAACGAGCTTGAAATCTAATGTACCTAAGACTCCATAATGCCCAAGCTAACTAAGGTAAAGAGAATAAAATCATCATCATACTAACCTTTCCAGGTATTCTTTTAACCTTTAATTTGTAATACATGAACTTTAGCTCTAGTTCTTTAGCCTGTCACCTTGTACTAAATATCACACAGAAGAGGGGCTGAAAAAATTCAACTTAAGGTAAATATTACAGTGATTAAGGATTTTGTTTTACAATTTCTTAGTAAACTGTTAAAAACTGTTTTGAATGTATTAGAGTACTGACTTCTATTAATGAACAGATTTATAAATCTTAAAAGTAAATGTGTATTAAGTATGACAAAACTAAAAAGTTTTTCTTGCACATTATTCTACAAATAGTCTAACTCAAAGATTTCCTAAACCAACAAAAATTTCATCATTGTGCAGGCAAGGACTTCTGCTTGTCTAAATAAATTAAACATACACTGTAAGAATGAAATACTACTACACAAAAATAATTTAATAGAGCAAGACGACTTCATAATTTACAATGAGAAAATTTACAGGCAACCTATTTTAAAATTGTTATCAAAATTTTAGGGAGGACTGGAGGAATGGCATAGCAGTTAAAAGCACTTGCCTAGCAAGTGCAAAGCTCTGAGTTCGATTCCCCAGCACCACATAAAGCCAGGGGTGGTGACATACACCTGTAATCCCAGTACTCCGGAGGCTAAGGCAGGAGGACTGCTATGAGTTCACGGACCAGCCTGTACTACCATAGTGAGACTGTCTCAAAAAAAATTCTAGTCCTTTCTAAGTTTGAGAAGCCAATACACTAGTTTAAACAAAAATCAAACTGAGCATGGAAAACGTAAGCAATCTCTGAACTTCTTCGTAAGTTTATTTTCATAAATTTTCCTTTAAAATTATTTTTTCATGACTATAAAATAATAACCTACATTTATCAACAGCAGAGCAGAATTTCAGGAAGGGTAACTAAAATCACTATGTCAAATAAGTGGTTACCAAATGAAAAGAGCTAAGCACTAGTAATAAATCAGATAGCCTGCAGTTTAAAATATTAACTTTGTGGCTCTTAAGAAAAAAGAATGCTGAGTCCTACAGAGAGGTAAAAAGTAAAAAAGGAAGGGAATTTTAAAAGCCTTCCCTAAAAATCATTATTTATAAAGTGTTATGGTCTCTTAATGTTAGAAGAACAACTCTCAGTAAAACAAACAAACATGGTAAACACAGAGGTCTATATAAGGTGCAGAGAAATGGATGGTTGAGAAAAGAAATTCCCTAAAACTTCTTAGTATTTCAGAAGATACAGAGTGGTACTCTATAGAATTTAAAAGAAAAACAAAACATTTAAATCTGCTTTCAATTACCAATCAAATAAATTAAAACTCATTTTTCAAAAAACAACTAAGATTATCTCAGGGTAAACAGTTCCTGCACTATGAAGGGCTAAAACTGAAAACAAAAGCAAAGTAAAAAAAGGAGTTTCTATAGCCATTACTTTGCAGAGTACCTTCAATCCAAATATGTAATAATTTTACATCTTACCTTCACGTTTTTTATTCTTATTCTACTGGCCTCCTAAAAATTCTGGGCATGTGTTGATGCATTACCAAGAAAAAAAAAAAAAAAGTCTAAAGTATAATCAGTGCACAAAAACAACTATCTTTCTTACTGAGCTCTATTCTCTCTCATTCCTCTACAAATCAAGAGTACTGCAACTTACCGAAACAGATCCAAGTTAGGATACTTCTCAAACCCAGGTTTAAAGAAGGATGCAATAAATTTCCTCAAAAATGGAAGAAGACTGTCACCCTGGTTCTATTTTAAAAAGAGGAGGAGGATATTTATCAGGCCTACAGACATTATTTAATTAAAATTTTTCAAAAAAGGAAATGGGCTTTTAAAAATCAGACTAAGTTTCTTAGGTGGAAAAGGAAGAGGATAAAGATAGGGACACATTAAACATTTCTAAATTCTCATCTCTAAATTAACTTCAATTAATCATTCAACAGTTCATAAGCCAATATTACTAGCTTAAATTTGGTCCACAAATTATCAATTATCACACACATTGCACTGTGGTAGGTTGGGGCTATAAATCTGAGTAAAATACAGTTCTAGCTCTCAAGGAGGTCTCAGTGCATATATAAAGCAGCTACAAACAAAATTACAAAGAAACACACTTACTATACATAGTAAGTATAACAATAAACTATAGGAGAAAAGACACTTAATGCAACTTGCAAAGGACTACAAAATGTCCCCTGGAAAAGCTACTAATATATTTAAAACAAAAAACAAAACAAAACAAAATTAAAAAGTTAAGAACCATGAGTCTTTTTTACCTGCAAGATGAAGAATTTGCACATATGATAAAAAATCTCTGCATTCTGAGGACTTTTTTCAAATGCAGTAAGCCACACTTCTCTGGCTTTGTCATGCTGATTTGTTTGTAAATATAAAGCAGCAAGGGCTTCCAGTAACTGGCAGTTCATGGGACAGGATTTCAATAAACATGTACAAAGCTCCACTGCAGCCTCATACCTTAAAACAAGAGGGGAAAGAAAAGGCTACATACAGGAAAAGATCTACTTTTAATAATATGATTAGCTGCCTGTCAATTAAGTTTTACCTCTCAAAGAGCTGTTGCAGAGTAATCATGTTTGTGTAAAGTGGAAGGCAGACCTCTATTCTTTCCTCAGTGGTAAGGTTCTCATCTGTACAAGCTTTCACTGCATCTATCCAGAAATAAAAGAACATAAACATAAATGAATTTTGAGACTGTTATTTCAACTCTAAGAGACCCAACAGGGAAAGATACCCCTTTGTACATTTGCTACGGCTTGGATCTGGAATGTCTTCCAAAAGCTTCATGTAACTGGGTGCTATAATGTAGGTGAGGAGCCATGAGCCATTGAGAGGTTGAGGCCTGCTGAGAAGGGGCAGATCACTGGGAAAAGAACTGAAAGGTGGTTCTGCCCTTCCTCCCTCACGTGGCTTTCCGGGTGGCATGACATGAAGAACTTTAATCCAAGCAGACTTCCGCCATGTACTTCCACCACCACCATCACTACTGGTCGCCCACGAATGGACAGTGGAAGACCTTCTGAGACTGTGAGCTACAGTAAATCTCTCCTCCTTTAAGTCGCAGGTGTCAGGTATCCTGCCTCAGCAATGGAAAAGTAACTAAGTCAAGACCGAATGGGAGAAGATGACATACCTTTTTGTCCATCCTTTCTCATTATTATTAACTCCTGGCTTTTGTCCAATAAAAGCATTTCAGGTTATCTCCAAACTCCTAACTAAAATTCAGTTCATTATCCTCAAGTCCCTCCTAAGAATAGAATCATCCCAAATAAGTTCTAAAAACTACCGATGTTTTCACTTAAATTTCTTAAAACTTGTCTCAAAAAAGAGTTACAGAATAAATTATCTTTCCAACTTTCCTTGATCATTTAGGTCTTTGTTGCTCCATATCCATTTAAAAATTTTCCCTTAAACTATCTTCTTCCTTTATTTCTTTAAAACATACTTTTTCTATTACAAAGTCACTTACCTGATCTTACATCTCTTATAGAATGCTAAAAATCATTTTACACAGCATAAATGCCTTCCCCAATGGGCTATGACTTTGATTTGCAAAAATAGGCGAATGCCAATATGCTAAACTTGAGCTCTTGGAAGTTCGTTTGTAAGAATTCACAGCTTAGTCTAAAAGCTCACTATACCGACTCTCATTTTACTTGATTAGCATGTGAGAATCTTCTCCCCCTTCTTGCTAAAGAAGCAAGAATCTATTTTCAAGAGATTGTTTATATTTCCTCTGGGTCTTGTTCACTGACTTCAGTCTCCCTTTTACTTCTTAATTGCTGTACTCTTAAAGCACACTTTCTCATAAAAAATATAACTTCAGTTATAGTCTGAGTATTCCTAAGGACAAAAGTATTTTAGACTTTGGAATATTTACATATATATTGCGTATGTTTCACACATTTTACACACATAACTGAAAGTTTTGTAAGTATTCATCTGCATTTTATCCATGACTTCATCACACTTGCCAGGCATTACATTTTCCACTAAAAGTTTTGAATTTTTGAAGTATTTCAGATTTTGACCAAATTAGAAGTGCTCAATGTGAATTGAGTAATTTACTTTGACAGAACATTAAAAACTGCAAATTACTTTTTTTTTTTTTTTTTTTTTTTTCCTGAGACAGGGTCTTGCTCTGTAACCCAGGAAGATCCTGAACTCACTATGCAGTCCAGGCTAGCTTTGGACTCATGTCAATCCTTCTGCCTCAGCCTATCAAGTGCTGTGATTATAAGCATGCACCACCATGTCCAATTCATGTGGTGCTGGGGAAACAAACTCAGAGCACTGTTGCTTGCTAGGCAACTGCTGTGCCATTCCTCCGGCCCACAAAGTACTTTCAAATACATTAAGTTCCATGATAACTCTCGAAACCATTTATCTCCCCATAATTATCTACTTAAGATTAAATTTCCTTCCATCTACAATCATTCCACTTGGAAAATTAATTAGTACAAATACTACACAGTTTTTCAAACTTATCGTTTCCTACTAATGTGTATCTTTCCTTTTCTCAGCATGACATCCTTAAAATCACCTCTGATTACTCCTTTTCCCCTTCTCTAATACTCTTTTCCCAGGACTTATTATGGCCGTTACCTCTGGCTGGCCAGAAGTACAAAATTTCTCTTCAAGCATACGCTTTCACTAAAAGAATCTCTACCACCAATCAAGTCTACCACACTCTCTAAGTTCTTGAAAATGCGGTATTATTCCATTTACCAAGACTAATCTCTTCTATACCTGGCACATAATTCTTAATCTGGTAAGGGCTCTCTCTTCAAATCTACTAAGCAAAATTCTGAACTCTCCTCTAACAGTTATTGTCTACTCTTTCCTTTCTTCAATGGGTTATTAAACAAGCATTTATTAACCACTTATACTGCCAGAATTCATCAAAGGCCCATAGGATACTGAGATTAACAGGTAAGTATCCCCATCTTTAAACAGGCTCAAAGGTCCAGTCAGTCCCAAGTTCCAAGTCTTTCATGAAGGCTTCTTGGATCATGTCTACCTAAAATAATTTCTTCCCTTTGGGCTTATGCCCTGTACTAAACAATTCTATTGAACATCTCACCTTCCTCTGCCACAGACAATTTAAATGATATATTAATACACAACTTGGGTATATATGTTTAACAATGCATCAAATGTATTTTGTCTTAATAGAGTAGCTATAAACCAGTCTAGTCAAAGAATTAGTTTCATATATTGTATGTGTTCAAAAACAGATAAATCATTTAAACTATAATAGCAATTAAATTCACTGTTGGAAAAAACATTAGTTGAAAAAAAAAGACGTATCCTTTTACACTCCAACCTTGGTAGAGTGCTAATAACAATCTAATACAATACTTAGCTCTAATTCCATTAACATATCAACTCTATAATCTATAGTGTAGTGTCTATCTACTTACCTGCCACACTTTGCCATAATCACATAAATTACATAATGTTAATTCAATTATAATTGGTAAATTTGCAACATATAAAATTTATTCTACTTAATTATGAAGAATCATAGTTAAGTTTATATTCTAAATACTAGTTTCTCATAGTTGATGTTATCATTTGTATGCACTTGCACTTACCTTCAAAAACTGCTAGCAGCAAGTCAGGATTAGTCTTTACATCTTGAACTGCTTGCCATGGCATTACAAATGGCTCTGTGTTAACAATTCTTGAAGGATTAGCGTTAGATGGATCATAAAATTTTGAAGGGAGAATGCTGAATTCAGTAAGATGTATATAGGCCAGCCATGCCAAACATCGATCACTTGTCTTAAGGCATTCAGCTACTATTTCATCATTAGCCAATTTTAATGCATTCTAGAGAAAATGAAAAAATAAACTGCAAGTTTTTTTAATGGCTTCTATTCACAATTAGATTCAAATGTAAAGAGAAATTAAACTGTTACATATCTTTCAAGTAGTTCTTAAATATCCAAATGAAAATTTAGTCACCAATTTTTTTCACTAAAACATCTTTATAGAGATTTACTATCTTCAAGTTTGACATAAAGAGATTAAATTTATTTGTATAATTTAAGTGTTCTGATGCCTAAAGTCTAAAAAAGATAAAGAAAAAACAGTAAAAACACACCTAATAATCCAGAGCTATCTGGAAGATTTTTTTTTTTTTAAAGACAAGGTGTCACTCTGTATCACTCTGTAGTATGGAAGATTTTCACCATGGACTAATTTATTTTTTATGATGGCTCAATTTTAAGGATTATCTAGCAGGTACCTAAGGTAACTCTTTTCATTTAAACCTTTTAAAAACTCGAAAAAGATACTATCTCTATCAAACAAGTGAGGATATAGTCACAAATTTACCCAGATTCACACAAGTTACTAAAAAGGAGCAAAACAAGAACACAGTCAAAACTCGCACTCTCACCATTACGCAATGCCACCCATAATGTTTCAGACCTTTCATAATGTTTCTTTAAAATGAAGTTAACAGTAAAGTAATTGTTTACCTGTAAAATTGCAAGTGCACTTTGGCATCTTCCAGTAAATATGTGTAGCTGAACTCTAAATAAGAGAGCCTCTAAAAGTTGAAAGGACAGAATATCTGATGCTTCCCGCTTGGCTGCTCCCATTAGAAATTCCATCATTCTCTCACATACGTAATCTTTTTCTTCAAAGGTGCTTTCTAGGTGTATAAACTGCCCAAAGGAATTTCATGTTAGTACAGCTCTATAAGAATTAAAACTAATAACCTTAACTGTCTTGTATGAAGTCATCTATTTCTGTGAAAAGAGTAATTATGAAAATCTATGAACCATGAAGTATAACCTAGATTCCCTTTTCTATCTCCCATATTTACAAGATGCAAGACTAGTATCCACACTAAAAATATGATAATACACACTAAGAACCAAACAGCTACAAAGGAAAGAACATTTTTAGAATATTCCACACTCTATAAAAGCCAGTGATGATCAACAGTATTAACCGTGGTACAAACCTACAGATGGAACACAAAGCATCCTTCGCTATCTAAATCTATTCTGTATCTGAGTTCATAGAAAAACAGGGTGACCACTCATCACTGGATACCATGCTATCCAAATCTAGGTGGGTTTGAATTTGTGAGAAAGTAATTAATAGATTTAGAGCACAGCAGTATATGCTTGAAGCTCCATCTACTTCAAGAGGTATAAGGACTACGTAAGTCCAGAAGTTTGGGGCCAGCCTGGGAAACACAGCAAGACCATGCCTCAAAACAAACTTGATAATCTACCTATTAAGGTAAGTATATATATGTATCTCAATGGTAAAGCATGTGCTAGATATGTGAAAGGCCCTGTGTTTTATCCACTCACTGCATTTTAAAAAATAAAAATGCCTAAAGTAGTGAATTTATCTAAAAATTTATCTGAATCTAACAGCTTCTAAGTTCAGCTGATAGAAGTTCGGGTAAGAAATATGTCACAAGTACATCAATTACCTTTTTAAATCTGGGCAAGACAAGTCCCATTCTTTAGCAGCAAGTGAAGCAGCCATTTCCACACTAAATCTTTGTATGTGGCATGGCTTGATACAGTATGAATTAGAAACTTGGCTTTTTTACACAAACCGTGAAGACAAAGTGTAATAACACCAAAATATTTCCCAGCATTCATGACAATTTTATACAAGCATAAGAAATCTAAAAGAAAAAACTTTGGAAAACTACACTAAGCTTTGCACAAATGTAAAACTCGGTAAGGATAGGTTAAGTGTAAAATATAAATAACCACATATTTTTCCTTTCAAAAAGTTAACCACAACAAAAATCAGCTTTTCGTATTTCCCTCTTGTTTAGCCTAAATTAATCTTGACTCAGAAGTGGCTTGGAGGTTACTAGAAAGTGAAAGTAATTTTATCTTTATCCAAATAAAGCACTATCTAGTACGCTACATATCAATATTTAAGATGCCTGAAAGAATCACACACACACACACACACACACACCCCACCCCACCCCCCGACCCCCGTTATCTTTTCCACTCACAGTCCAAAAGGTTTGATAATCAGGAGCATATTCAACAGCTGTTTCACACATTTCCTGCACCTCCTCCTTGGTTCCTCTTTTTGAGAACAATCTGAGGTAATGACACCAAATTTCTGGATTGTCTTTGTTGTTCTCCAATGCTCGAGCCAGTACATTTAAAGCAGAATCCAAAGATTCTGAGCACAGACTGTAAGTTTAAAACAAAAGGCAGGCATGTTTTAAATGCTTGAAAATGTAAATAGGACTAAACAAATGAGTCAACTTTTAAATTTCTCTATCGGAACCTACAAAGAAGCCAGGATAACTATGACAAAAAATAATAAACAAATTAGAATTTTGAATAACACGTTTTTTTAAAAATCCCAACTGGATCCAATGGGACAGGCCTGCAATCCCAACACTCTGGGAGTTTGAGGCAAAAGACTGCAAGTTCAAGTATAAGTTGGACAACACTGTCTGAAAAAAAAGAGGAAAAACAAGTACTGATTTCCCACAGACCCAACAATACTTTTACACTTTTAAGTGGATGTCAGGAAGCATTTACCAGATAAAAACACAGTGTTATAAAACCACCAAGATTATCAAGTTCAAATGTGCTACATGTCCATATTCAGCAATACCTTTTATGATTTACACTGTTTGGGAACAGGAAAAGTTAAACAACTCTCTCTCAAGGCCAGCTACTGCTAGCACAAAATATCAAAGCTTTCAAACATAATAGTTCTTTTCAACAGTTAAGGGCTTGCTATCTCTTGCAGAAGATAATTCTCTCTCATGATCCTATTCATAAAATAATGTATGGTCCTTTTAACCTTCACTCTCTACATGAGTCAGAAAACAAAACACTGTAACTAAATCTATCAGTATGAAAATGAAATATAAGAAAACTAGACACCATAGCCAGGCATGTAAGATTCATTAGCACTCTGTGATGTTGTCTTGTTCTAAAGCGTTATTTACTAGACACATGCATCAGGGTAGCCTTCCCAAAAAACTCCAATTACTGTATTTTAAAATTTATGATTTTTCAGACTTTAGGGAAGTAGCTCAGTATATACTACTAACTTTGCATGCATGAGCCACTGGGTTCAACCCCCAGCATGTAAGAAATAGTAAAACAAATAAAATTACGGTAATAAAAAATTATTTCTGGCTTGTCTCTTATCAAAAAGCAAAAGATAGAAGATGCAATTTTTAACAGAGGTATTGGTTGTGAGGTGAATTATTATTTTGAATAAATATAATACCACACATGAAAAAATAATACTATCCACCAGAATTTGGAGGTTAAAATTGAAATCTCCATTACAAAATATCATTTAACTTTTCCATTGTTGCTTTACCATTTTATTAAGAAATTACTGCTGTTTAATTAATCCCTCCATTACTAAGAATTCGCTGATTTTACCAAACCTACCTAAAGATTTAAAAATTTAAATTATTTAAAATTTAAGTGAGTACCCATAAAATGGGCCAAGAGTACAAATTCAAGATGTCATCTCAAACTTTTCTAACAGCTTTTAAATAATAAAAAACTTCTGCTTTGTGAAAACACAGAAAAAGACTTCACTGATACTGATTACCAAAGATGAAATAAGCCTTAAACATAAAAATACAAATGCTCAATAGTTTATACAAAGAATTGAAGCTGACCTACCCCTCATTTTGATTCAAGTACTTGTATGCAAGCTTCAGCCAAAGTTGTACATGAGAAGGATTTTCAAGTACACTTGCTTCTAAATTAGCAATGTCATCAGTTTCATTTGTAAAATATCTAATATCATCTGGAGTGACAACCGTATCCAAAGATGGAACATTTACTTGTTTCTCTCGCCGAAAGGCTGTAAGAAGAAATGTCAATAACTTCTCATGTTCTTTAGTTTGTAGACAAAAGAAAAATCAAATTGGTCACATCTTTAAAATCTGAAACCATAAAAATTCTAATGACAAACAGTAGTTAAATTTCATCCAAATCAGAAAACTTCTAGGAGTGAAAGAAAACAGGTGCTAATAAAAATTACATAGGAAAAAAGGAGTAAGCTAGAAATATGGTTTTAATTCATTCATTTATTGTAAAATGAAATTAAGAAATGAAAAGTTAAAGACAATTTCTTCTACTACATATAACTTATAGAATAGCATCAATGCAAATAAGCAAATGAAGGTATTCTTCTGTGTATACCTGGATGAGGTAGTTGCTAATCAACAAGTTATGCAAACTTAAAGTAAGAATGCATGTTATGCTTGGCAATAAGGTGCTCATTCACATTACTTCGTTCCTCAGCTTACTCTTTCATCTGAATAGCCTACTGCATGCCAGAAAACAAAGACTCGATGAAATAAACAAAATACTCAAGGAGGACACTAGCCACGTAGACAGTAATGTTATCTTTATCCCATTCAAATACTTTGAAAAATACATAAAACAGTCATTTACTCATGAGTGTTCCTTGCATTTAATGTGGTAGGACCATCAATGCAACATCCTGCAATTTCAGGAACAATCTTGTACAATGACTAACTATACTGAAAACAACATCATAAATTAAAAATAAAGATTTACAGCAGGCCAGTAAGTACACCGAAGGATTAAGAAAGTGTTTAGACAAAGAAGAAATATTACAGTAAATAATTCTGGGTCTTAAATTACATTAACTTCTTACCATACTTAATTGGTCCTGTAGACTGTTCATCATCACTGCTGAAGCTATTCTCTGGAACAGGTTTTCTCCAGAACTTTGGCTTCCATTTTCTCTTATCTTTGTAAGTTGTAAATGGAGGTGCTAAAATAGAAGATAGCTAGTTGATATAACTAATGGTCTTTTATTGTTTTGAAGGCTTTCTGAATACTATGTGAAAAGAACTACAGTCACTCTTATTATATTTGTCAGAAATGACTTTCATTTTAAAAATATCAAAAATTTTCCTGTCATTTAAAAACTAAAAGGTCCTTTTTATGTAACATGCACAAGGCTTTGGGTCTGAACCCTAATACAACAAAATAAATTTTAAAAACGCCTTTTAGACAGACAGATGGACAGACGGATGAACGGGCGTGCGTGCGCGCACATACTTACTATGACCTTTACTTTCATTGACATTGCTAACAAGGAGAACAGCCATCTGGTCCATTGACATTCGATCTTTGTTTATTCCAAAAAGCTTCTCGACATATTTTTCTGAAACAAGAAGTGTTTACTTTCACTAAAAACAGACTAGTTTTCAGACTAATCTAATTAAAGAGCATGAAGCAAAGAATATCCTAAGATTAAAAAAAAAAATACACTAGTCAATAACACCTATGGTCTTTGAGAGGGCCAGGCTTATATTATCTTAACTATTCTGGCAAATTCTACATCATATTCGCAATTTGGACAAGAAAAAAAAGAACAATTCTACAATAAGCTAACTGGTTAAATCAAACCAAAGTTAAAGCCCCAAACTGACAAACAAGGCAGAAGGCTTTATAACCATTCAGCATTGTGGTAACACTAAATTGAATAAATAATCAATTCCCTTTCTCTCAAAAGACTTGTTAAGGTCTATTACTTGGCACCAATATCTAAAGAAAAATTTAGTAATATTTGTTCACAATATTTGATAGTCTATACTTTACACAGTGTCAATCTTCTCTACTTCATTACAGAATCTGAAAACTATAGATACCTTAACTTTTAGGCTTCACTTCTTCCTTAAAATAAGATCTACATTAAAATCTTTATTAAAGTGAATATAAAAATAAGGGCTGGAAGAATTGCTCAGCGGTTAGAGCACTTGCCTAGCAAGCAGTAAGTCGGGTGCTAAGTGAGTTTGACTCTCTAGCACTACATAAGCTGGATGTGGTGGTGCATACCTATAATACAATCTCAGTACTCGGGAGACTGAGACAGGAGGATTGCTATGAATCCAAGGCCATCCTGGACTCCATAACGAGTTCAGGACCAGCCTGGGCTACAGAGCAAGACCCTGTTTCAAAAAAAAAAGCCAGTATTTTTTTTCTTCTAAATATTTACATGAGCTCTGTTCGAAGATCTTTCTCTCCAATGCCATACAGGGCTATCAAGAATTTGAGCTACAACGACTGAGAAAGTAAAGTTTACTTTTATTTAGCTTAGTAGTTAGTGGTTACTATATTAGACATAGCAATCTAGATAAAACAGAGTCAATGTCCTGAATTAGTGTTATGAATTATATTATTAAATATATATACATATATTATACTGTCCTAAATTCAATTTTTGGGGGGAAAGAGTAAGAAGTCTTTAAAAACCTGCTGCAGAAGCAATTTCTTCATCAGTGCTTGTCTCTGAACAACCAATCAAAGATAGATTATATGACAGAATATCTTGGAATAGCTGTTTTCGGCTAAATGTATAGTCCTGTGTATGCTGCCTAAAATAAAATGACAATACAAAAAATACGATTATGTACACGTCAAAGGTAACAACAAAGACCTGCCTCTAAATTATAAAATACTTGCAAACAAACTACTCACCACTGACAATCATCATCATTACATGTTCCTGTTAAGTCAAAGCGGCAAAAACACTGATCTGGTTCAATCATATTGCTATGTGATACTGAGCTTAAGGGAAGTTTCTCCTTCGTTCGATAGTAGGGACTAAACCTAAGAAGAGAATGGATAGCCTCATTATGCTCCATAAAAGATCCTCAGAAACTAGAAAAATTTTTTTTCTCAGTTAAATTTCTGTGTTGAACTTACTATTTATCTAGTTAAACTAATACTAAAATTAACTTTAAAAGCAAACTATCAAGTCATAGGAATAAGCTCTTTATTTTGTTTTTGACACGGGGCCTCAGCTCTGTAGTCCAGATTGGTCCTAAACTCACTATGTAGCCCAGGCTGGCCTTGAACTCACATCAATCTTCCCGTCTCAGCCTCCCAAGTGGTGGTGCCACCATGCTCGGCTTATACAGCACTGGGAAAATGAATCCAGGGCTTGTGCTACAAGGCAAACACTCTAACCACTGAACTATGGCCCCAGTCCCCAATAAGCTTTTGTACTGAAAACATAAAGGTTTGAAATAAAAAAGTAAAAGGTGACAGCTTCTGAAAGCAGTTCTATGTAACACTAGTATTTCTTGTATACATTAGCAGCCAGCTAAAATTAAAAAGTCTACATTATTTAGTATAGGCTTTAAAATTTTACTATGAAAAATACTCAATAACCTTACAACATCTAGTACTCTGAAGACATTTTGGAATAAACTACAATTGAGCATGTCTAAATTAACTTCACGAAAGCTGACTAATGCACTCCTTAGACTGGATTAGTAAATTAAAAACTCAGACTCCAATCTTTTCCTAAAACCCCTAACAGACACAAATTCTGAATTAACATTTCTATCAACCAACAGAAACAAACTTGGTAAGAGGTGATAAACCCCAAAATGAGCTGTATCTCATTTCCTGATATGGTCTAAGTACAAGATACTATTTTATTTTCCTAAGAGGACAAGTTCATTTTTTAGTGACCATGACTCAATTACTTTTCAAATTATCATCAAATATTCAAGGCAAAATATTATAAACCAAATAGTTACCCTGAAGTTCAAACTTAATGAATCTTTTATTCATACCTGTAGGACTTAAAAACTAGAAGAGGACTATGGTAGGGACTAAAAGGACATGGCTTTACTTCTGATGTTTTACTCTGTGCTGTGACAAAATCCACATCCAAAGAAATCTCCTGGAGGGGAAAAAAAAAAAGTAAGGCAAATAGGGCAAAGATGAATTCTAGATTTTATAATAAAGAATATAAAATGTTCACTTACCTGACCATGCAAAATTTTTTCTGTAATGCCTGAGGTGGTCTTTAAAATCAACTGTTTTAAGCTGTCAGCTTTCGAGTATAATTTCTGTAATTCCCCAACTTTTAATCCTAGAAAAAGTTCTGGTTTTTCTACAGTATTTTTAGTAAGTTTATTTATGCATTCCTTGTTAGGTGTATCAGTGTGCTTAAGGTTAGGTTTAGTAAAAGCATTAGATTCTAAAAAGGATCTTCTTCGTTCTCTGTTTGAACCAGACAAAATTTCATCATCAACATCATTTTCCTCGGAGTCCAGAGTTAGTTTATCTTGTGTTAGATCATGAAGCGAAGGTTGAGGTAAAGAAAATTCAGGCTCCTCCTCCACCACGGGCGCAATATTTTGCTGTTCCTTTGCTTTAAGGGCTCGGGCTTCTTTTAATTTTTGGATTTTTAGAGCATACTCATATTCCAGTTTTTGTAATCGTCTTTTTTCCATAGCAATCAGTTCTGCAGAATGCTTTCTTGGACTTGATATTGGAGAACTGTCCAGTCTCATCACTTTGTTTGGCTAGGGGAGAAAAATGACATTTTACATTGCAGTGTTTTATAAACAAGTTTTGGTAAGATAATTATTATCCTTGAAATAACAACAGCATTACAAAACCAACCAATAAGGAGAATAAAGAAGAGTTTAATATTATGCACCCAATAATTTTATTAATCTCTGACCTACTAAAAGTAAAATCAAACCAAATTAAGTAAAAATGAGTTTTCAAAAAATGTGGTTATCATTTAAAAACAATGCTTTAACCTTATTCTTTTAATCTGCAGAAAAATGTTTAGTTACATTATACATCTCTTAGCCTCAGAAGTATCATAGGAACCTTCTGTTTGAAAATATTTCTACAAATAACTTACCCCAAGACGATCTTGTTCCAGCTTACGTTTTCCTATTTCTTTACTAGCCACCGCTTTAGCCCGAGCAAGTTCTTCTCCGTATTTCAGAGTCAAAGTTTTCTTAACTGTAACACGTTGTTGCACTCTGTGAATCTGAAAATATAAAAAATTTCTGAGATAAAGGAATAAATAGAAGTCTTATCTCAAACACAGAATCTTTAGGGTAATCAACTGACAATAAAAATATTCCAATGTTCTGTCCCAATGAAAATCTGTACATTATCTATGTTTTGAGTAACTTTAGTCATTTTTGTCTTACAGAAAATTTGTCCCGTAAAAACATGTTATAATCATGAGACAATATTATAATTTCTTTAAAAAAAGGAAACATTACTTGTTCCTGAAGCTTCTTCAAAATTAATCTGTTAACGTTGAGAATTTTCTCAGTTGCCTGAAGCTGCTCTGTAAGTTTTGTAATCTTTGTTTCAGCATTCCTAACAGACTCTTTCTTCTTGGCTTCTTGTTGTACCAGATTCTTTAAAATAGATTCATCTTTCATCAAGAGAATCCTAAATGGGAAACAAAGAAATTCTTACAGTGTTTTCTAAACCTGTCAAATAATGACATCAGAAAAAACATTTTTAAGTCACATTTTTTAAAATGGGCATGTGCTAAAGATGTATGTCAGTGGCAAGCACTTGCCAAACATGAGTGGCTCAATGTCCAGGTGGAGGAAATAATACATTACACATTTTATCTATGACATGCAAGAGATGAAAATTTTGTATTCACCGATCACACAGGCATTCAAAACAAGAGGTTTTAGGGGTCTGATTGTTCTGTAAAAATCATTTATGCCTGAGTTAATGTGAAATACAGAAGGAAAGCTTACCATAAATCAGTGTTGGCTGAATTTGACCCTATATAGATCCTGAGTAAGGACTGAGAAATTTGCTATGTTCACTCTCCATTTAAAATAATCCAAATATATATACATATAACAATCTAAAAAACATTATTATGCATATTTAACTGACTTATAAATATTAACTCATTTTGTCCAAGGAAAAGCAATGAAGAAGGAAATCTGATTTTTATGTAATCAGACATATTATTAATGTAGGTTTGAAAGTGAGAAATACAAACTAGACAAAAACACAAATTGCTAGATACAAATAAAAACAGATTATAGATCTTTTAAACTAACAAATATTATGATTTAAAAGATGAAGTATCTTCCTAAGATTTCAAATTGTAAGTCATAATCACCGACATTAGAACAAATCGTAACAAGATTATGGGCCAGTGAGGACTGGAGAAAACACATAGAATTTAAAAAATAGTGTTCATCTGTTATAAAAATTATCATAGTTAACAAGCATTTTTATTACAGTACAAAAGTAAAATGATATACCTTAAATGCAATGATGTACCTTAAATGGATTCAGCATAAGAAAAATGTTCAAAATTAAAACTTATAAATGCAATTTAAAATTTGTTCTGAATATTAAATAATCTTGTTCAAAAATGGAAGACAAAATATATATCTACACATATGACCTTTGATAATCTCTATCTCCTTGATAGGTCATTATTGCCTTATCAAATGACCCAAATGACACTTTTTAAAGCTTTAAGAAAAAAAGACTAAAGTAATTATGATGTTAGAAATGAGACTATAAATTCCTACGCCTTTTCTTTCATTAATGAAATACAGAATGAGTAAGTATTACACCATTTAAATTGTATTTTTTTTCCAACATCAAGAGTTAATTCATTGCTGTAATCATTTTTTACTATCATGGTGTTAAGTTCAAGAATTGGGTAGTCAGTTATTATGAGGTCCTATTGTCTTCACAGAAGAGCTTTCTCTTATATTTATACTTCCAATACAATCATTTATAAAAACATGCCAGAGGTCTTAAAAGGAAATTCCAAGAGAATGTTTTCAGAAATGGACAAGTCAAGTATAAATCTGAAGTAGACAACTTTCCTTTGAAGGCTTAGTGTTTTATTTAAATATAGTCCTACTACTTCATGTAAATACATAAATAAAATATATTTTTATAGTTTCAATAAGCATAATTTATACAGCATGCTTATCAGTAACACACACAATATATGTTTCTATAAAATATTCAGATATTGTAAATATTCGATCAAAGAATGAGGCTCACCTGTGTTTTTTAAGTCTTGCTTCTGCATCTGTAACCTGCTTGGTAACCATTGCTATTCTGCTAATCCCATCCATCTCCACATCAGAATTGGCTGGGGATGGTGAACTTGTCTTCAACTGATCCGACTTAATCAAACGCTGTTTCTCACGACTAAAGAGACAGATGCATTATACTCAAGAGTAAACTTTTTCTTAATATTTCCTAAAATAAAAATATTAACCACACTAACTACATTATATAGAAACTAAAATGGCATCCAAAGTTGGCAGTACAGTTCTTCTCTCAGTGTTTTTAACTTAAGGAACATTGCAGTGCCTCTTTGTGTTTTAAGTCTATAGATGAGCATCTGGCTCCCTCTTCTGTGTGAATTATAAAAACACTTATTCTTCATGTATGATAAAAATCACCTTCACTCATTTCCCAATGTCAATATACTACACAAACAAAAAATAATATGGTAAATAGCACGTATTAATTAAAATGTCTCTTACTTCGCAATCTCTTCCTTTAGCAACCTATATTCGATCTTCTTTTCTTCCGGCAAAGCTTCAGGTGTTCGCAATGGATCATTTTCTTTCTCAGATTTTGGAGGTACTTTCGGTTTTGAAGCTTGCTAAAAAAAAAAATTTTGAGATTAACTGGATAAAAGGCTTTTGAACTCCTAAGATTTATATTTTGTGTTACAACCCAGTACACTGTAATATACTGAAAATAATCAAACATTCTCACCATTTTCTATTTTCTTTAAAACAATGCTGTTTATTAACTACACAATTAACTATATAACCCAACAAGCAGTTAAGATTTAGTTTGAAAACCAATGAAGGAAATCATATCTAAACAACTGCTGCAAGAGAAAAATGATTAAACCTGGACATATCAGATACTTCGGCACAAGTTGTCTTTTGTGGTATCGCAATTTCAAAACAAAAATGTTTCCTTAGTAAATGTCTTAGTGTACTAAACAATATAGGATAATTATTGATCTGATTTTACTATTTTAAACAAGAACTAGTTCATTAGAAACACAACTTTTTGATTCTGTCTTGTTTTTTTCAGAGACAAGGTCTTGCCATGTTGGCCAGGCTGGCCTTGAACTTAAAAGGTCTCTAGGCTTAGCTTCCCAAGTACGTAAGACTAAATCCTGAGCCCAAATAACTTTTTTTAAGTGAATGAAAAAGATTTAACTTAAGTCATAGCTTTGTAGGCTGAAAGTCCAAACAGCCCAGCACATCTGTAAGTAGTATCCTTATTGGCTGTGTCATTTCATGGAAACATGGCCTCCTTCGTGCCCTAATCTCAAGGCAGCACACAGCATCACATGCAGGAAGCAGAGCTGGTATGCGTGCGTGTCAAGAGGATTTAAAAACAAAACAAACAAATTTTAAAAAAGCAAAGAAAAACCTAACTAAATTTACACATGGCTCCTTATATGCATAAATTGCTAGAAGCACAAGTACTTTTTCCACAGAATTTAGGAAAAAACAGAATTTAATGACTGTGTCTCTTGCCACCTTTCATTATAGCAATTACCTCAGCAGTTCTTCTTGCTTCTTTAATCATGGACTCTAATCCACCAAAAACACTGTTTGTTGACTTGGAAGCCTCTCCATCAGATTCACTATCATCTGAATCATTTAGCGTGACAACCACTGACTTGTGTTTTGGAAGCTACAAAGACAATATATTTATTACTTATGATAACAAAAGTATGCATATTCTTTTCCAGGCTCTACTACAAGCAGATGGGCAGCCTTGCACAAGTCATTTACCTCTTTGAATGTTAATACACAAAAATGATGGACTCCAACTCAACTAAATAGTCTATGGCTTATTCTGGTTATATTATATAACTAATGTGTCCCAGAGTTCCAATACAGGTTATACATCTGTAACATAAAATATTCTATATTCTTAAAGTCTCTCAGGATTCTACTATGATCATCTTCCGCATTAAATCTATCTTTCTATGAAGACCTGTAACACCATCTAATTTTCTATAAGTCAGTAAAAGATGATTTTAGTAGTTCCACACAATAATAAACCAGTCTTTGCGCTTACAGCTGGTTTATCTAACAGAGGCATGATTTCAAAGGCTTGACTTTGCTCCATTTATTTTACCTTAGAGCCATTAGAAAACAAGGTAAAAGAAACCACTACTTTAATCTCTTTAACAAACACCATAAATTCTTCCATTATATGCTGTCCCTGGTTAAAAAACATGATCAAAGTATTTAAAAAATGAAAAAAAACAAAAAATACACAATTTGTTAAAACTGACTCCAAGAAAACTGAATGGACGAACAGCTGTTGAAAAACTGAGGAAATGGTCAAGCAAAGTATAACACCTGGTGAAAATATGTCTTCAAACATTAGCACCAAATTCTACCAGTTTTCAAGTGAAGGCATGAATGTATTTAGGGGATAGAGAACAGGGTAGCAAAATTTCATACAAATTTTTCACAGTATCTTTGAAAAAAGTATTAAATTTTATCTTTCTTTTTACCGAGATCACAGTTCGTGGAAGACGAGGTCCCCTGTGGAACTTCGGATTCTGTATCCTGGGCTGAGATACTGTATTAATACTGACTATTGACAGATTGTTTCTTGGCACAGGTTGTGAATTGTTCAGAACTGGAGGTGAAGGTGGGTCACTGTTACTGGATGTTTCCTTAAAAAACATGAGGCAGATATGAAATTGTTATCTTAGACAAGTTAGTAATAGACTCATACTAACTTAGAGTTAAAGCTCAATAAATCTCAATGAAGAGGACTATCCTAAAAACCTAGTTAAGAGCACCACCTAGAGGCCAAGGCACCACAGTTACCTCTGGCTTAAAAGCTCTTTTACTGGCTAGAGATTTGAGCAGCTCTTCTCGAAGCAGCATTTCTTCCTCCTCTTCCTCATCCGCAAAAGGTGGTTTTGGAGGTTGTTCTGGATCTTCGGGTGGCAGAGGTGGCAAAGGTGGCAGAGGAGGTAGAGGATCGAGAGAAACACACAGGCCATCCACATAAGGCTGGCTCAAGGGTGGCACAGACTATATTTAAAAAAAAAAAAAAAGTAATGCAAATTTTTAGCAACTCCAAAAGTTTTATCTCTGAAACAATATTAAAATACAAGAAAAAAGACGTAAGTATATGTAGTGAACTAAGTATACCATTCAACTATTGGAAGACAGTCAGTTTCATCCTATGTACTCCAAATCAGAAGTGATTTCAGAACTCTGACTCTGTGCTTACCCCTTGCCTGCTATTCCTCTTCACTTCCTTTCTCCCTGCCTCTGCTGAGGGGGTGAGAATGTAGTGGGTAAGGGTGGGTGGAGTGGATTGGGGTGGGTGGAGTGGATTGGGGTGGGTGGGTGGGTGGGTGGGTGGGTGTGTGTGTGTGTGTGTGTGTGTGTGTTTAAATGGGACTGAGTGTTCTTTTAAGAGGAAGACAGAAAAAAAGAGCTTCTGCAGGCATTGTTAGGGGTTATTCTTGGGAGCTGGGTTTTTATGTTAGAAATTAAAAGAAAAATTTTGGAAGCATCTTATTACTTTTAAATCCTAATTACCCCCAGAGTCCAAACAGCACACAAGTTGAATTTTGCTTTGGAACAATTTTCTTAGTAGCTATTAGATGAAAAGCAAACCACCCCACCCCCCAAAAAATCCCCAGTGAACATGAAATTAAAACTTAGCTATGAAAACGAACCTATCAAATAATCAACTGTTTATTCTATATATTTCTAGCTATTAATTCTAATACATAATTTTATTTTTTAAAGCACTTTTCAAATCCCAACATTCAATAATCTCATGCTGGCTTTTCCAACCAATCAGAAAAGACACAGGCATTACAGTATCTTTTCTGAAATAATACCATCATCAATTCTGACTTACAGAAACCTGAGGTGGTGGAGGCAAGGAAACAGACGGTGCTGGAGAAAAATAGCCCAGGGCGCACTCCGAGAAGAACGGCGGCTGGACTGGGGAAGGTGCTGGTTCAAAAACAGAACAGAACAACACGTGGGCATGAGAGTTTAATAACACAAACATCTGAACACGAAAATAAAAAATGTGTGTATGTGTGAAAAAATACAAATTACCTCAACAGAGTACAAATACTTTATCAACCTCTAATAAAAATCAAAAACCTCTACTGAGTCCTCTTCCTGTCATATCATTATAAAGCAAGGCATTCATTTTAATCTCGTCTCCACCTCTTAACTCATTTTGTTCCACGTAAGGGACGAAGCACGAAATGCTAAAAGCATGATTCTTTTCCCCTTGACAAACATATTTTGAAGTAATGACACAAAAAAATTCTTTATCTCATCTCAAAAAGCTATAACCAAAGAAAAACAGTGATATGGTAACTGCATTCTTCCTCTCACAGGGAGCAAAGGAAAGTGAAAACATATACTAAAAACCTGTTCACAAAGCAAGCAGAACTAGAAATAAGCAGTACTTTCTAAAACCTGTACACATTTCTCTCATATTTGAAACTAGTCTAATATTTCTTGTTTATCCAAGTTGTCTCATATGTCTATACAGACAGTATGCACATGGTTTAAATAGGGTTGACCCAAGGCCCAAATCTGAGTACACAATGGTCTTCATTTTACTTCTTAAAAATATGAGTATTTATGGTTAGTAAAGCAAAAAGTTAGAATTTGGCAAAGCTACAGAGAATAAGTTTTCTCTGTAAGTTTCTACAAAATTATTTTAAAATCACATTATCATAAAACCCTTAATACTCTTTTATCTTATAGTAACAGAGTATTTATAATATTGTTAATACTTGGGAATTTCAATGAACCACCTCCAAAGAACAAAAACTAAGAAAACCAAAAACTCTCCATAGTTATGAGACAAAAACATAAGATTATCAAACACAAGCCTAAAATGAGCACTGTGAGTAACACTGCCTAAATCATGTTTTTTTCTAGTCTAGACACAGAGATGTATGATTTTAGTTTTTCATTTCGTCTCAGAGTACAACCAAAGGAAGAAATTATGCTGACCATGTGATCTTCCAAGTACTCCACTTCTTAGAATGCCAACCCCATTTTATTACCTGCCTTAGATCTATGTGTCTTAAATTACTGAGATTTACTCTCTTATGATCAACTACCTTTCATCATTAACAAGAGCCAAGACCACGGTCCTCAAGGTAGATTCGGTACCATACAATATAATTAAGGTACACCTCTGACAAGTTCTAACCAAACTGAACAGAGATATCTCTACTATCACTTTCTATCTCCAATTTCTACGAAGGATCATCACTGGGACAAGGTAGAAAGCCTGAAAGCTGAACTTTTTTTTTTAATAAGGAGAAAGAATTCTGGCTATAAAGATCAAAAGGATGTCGTTTTAAACAGCAGTGTTCTCACCACATTCACAATCTGCACTTTTTAGATCAATTAACAGACCTTAACCAATACTTTCTTATCTAAGATTATCTAGGAAAAAATATGTGGACATAAACTTTAATTCTGCTTTCTGAATATTTAACACCATCAAAAGGCTGTGGTGATAAAATTCATGAGCAACTCTCACTTTCATCACAAATTTCTTTCAGTTTTTGTGACCATTCTGTAATTGAATGTGCAAATATTTCAAGTTTTGGCTCATACCTGGAGAATTGGTTTCACTATCTGTATCCATAGCAACTTCTTCATAGTTATCATATTGATAAATGCCTCCTCCACTATCAGTAGGCTGCTTATCTAAGGATCGCCGCAGGTCAGGATCTGAAGACTAAATATACAACATGTTTTTTCTTGGTTTCAAAGCATTTTCTGTCTTAGGCTTTTCTTAGGCTACAAATCACAAAAGAACTAATAATTATCTTTTATAAAGCAATACCAAACCTCATGATACAGTTAGACCTATCATATTTGGGAAACTAAATTTACATGACAAGTATTCCCTGATGGACATTTTATAAATGCAGCATCAGAAAGAAAATGGAAATCTAGAAAATACTATCTACACAGCTGAAATCTCTCACAGTTAGCTGAGACGCTAATTATCTGGTTTTCTATAAAATAAGATTACAACCAGCTCTTCAATAGCAGGGGTTCCATAAGAAGTTACGGAATTAAACGCTACATTTATGTTACCAAGATTGCAAGGAGGTTAAAAAAAATCCACAAACATTTTAATTAGGAATAAAGTAATAATGCCTTAAAAATACAAACACTGGGTCTCTGTTTGTGTTATTTTCTTCATTTCTTAAGGTGTTTCATTTATAGAAACAGTTTAAATATTCCTACAAATTAGCAAGCCCTAACCAGATTGAGTTAAAAGGATAATGTACAAATAATAAAAAAGATTTCAACAAAGTACTTTTTAGAAGTTCAAAGTATGAATATCTGCTTAAGGCAGCCTAACCCTTGATGCCCTCCAAGTAAGTAACTGTGACTATTACTTAATATTCCTCTATTCTTCATCAGTAATTCACAAATATATTCTTAAAAACTTAACTTTTCAAACACTGACACTAATAGCACTAGTTCAGTATTAAATTTCCAGTTTATTTTCTAAGACCATCCATTAAAAAAATCAGTCATTATCAATGCTCTAAATACAGTAATGTTTAATTTCTATATGCTTGATGGTTAAATTCTAAATTACCACAGGATGACTTATTATAAAACATAGCCCACACTAAGATGGCACACTTCTCACTCTAATAATGATATTATTCATAAATAATGAGCTTCTGCCCCAGTATTTTAACAAGCAGCCATTTTTCAGAGTATCTCCTCACCAGTTTGGTAATCCTGTTTGTTTTCTAGTAGAAATTGTCAAAAAGCTAAAAAAAATTTATTAACTAAAATTTTACCTTCTTTCATTTCTCTTTTTTCTGTCTATAAAGAATTCATTTTTAATTGTACATTTTCTTCCCAAGAGTTACTTATATAAGAAGTTCTATCAAACAAAAATTACTTACAAGTTTTCTTAGTTAATGGAATATGAAGACATATTTACAAAGACACTTAAATTTGAAGAATGTTCTGATGTTATATTTTTGCATTCCTATAAAAAACAACCACCAAAGTGAAGAGAACCAACAAAATGGGAAAAAAATTTTGCCAGCTACTCCACAGAGGACTATTATCAAAAGCATTTATCAGTGGGACTGAAGAGGAACTTACTAAACAAACAGTGGTCGTAATGGAGACAAAGGTTACTGGGAATATAGAAGCCACAAATAAAAAATATGCTGAAGAAAACAAGAAAATGCATGATACGAAGGAACAAATAGCAAAGTTGAAATTCTGAAAAGAAATCTAGCTGAAATTCAAGATGCGAGAAACTGATTTCAAAGCAGGGGAAGTCAACCTGAACATTGTGAGAACAGCCATTTCAGGCCTTGAATACAAGGCTGAGGAAACAAATGCTATAATTATGCACAACTCCAAAATTACAAATGAGAAAAGTAGCTGGATACAACAGCTAATTGAAGATTCAAAGAGAACCAATCTCAGAATTATAGGTATGGAAGAAAGAGCAGAAGACAGCACCAAAGGTATAAAAAAAATTTATTCACTAAACTCATGCAAGAAAAATTCCCAAATCTAGAAAAAGAAATTATTTTTCAGGTACAAAAAGCTTACAGAACACTAAATAACCTCCACCAGCAACGAGACTCACAACAACGTATCACAATCAAAACCTCAGAAATACTAAAAGCAGCAAGAGAAAAGCAGGCATTATTCTACCAAGGCAAACTCATTCAAATTACTGCAGATTTCTCAATATAAATTTTAAAGGCCAGGAAAGCCTGGAGCAAAATATTTCAAGCTTTAAAACACAACAAGTGTCAACCCAGGCTGTATCTAGCCAAACTGTCCCTGAAAACTGAAAGAGAAGTAAAAATTTTTTATGACCAAGAATCCCTAAAGAAATCTGCAACCACTGGGCCAGCATTGCAGAAAATACTTGAAGGAATCTCTGAGAGAGGCAGAGAGACAAGCAGCACCAAAAACACAGGGAGGAAAGGAAACATCTTGAGAGAAAGTGTAACAAAAAAATAGACTGGTATTTGAATCTTTTGACTGGTATACTTCTAAAACAGTATCAGCTGTTTTATAAAATCTGTGGAATTTCCTCACATAATTACTGTTTATAATAGTACATTAGTTTGCAAGACATAATTATATTTTACAATGGGGAATTGATATAAAATCTTTTAAAAATATGTGTGCATGAATTTATGGATGGACGGGTAGATAAGATAAGCCAAACCTGGCAAAATGTTAGTAATTAGTGAAATGTGAGTAAACAATTAACAAAAGTTAAAAAATTCTGAAATAATTAAATATGCCATTATATCTATTGTTTTAAGTGTAATATACTTACATGATACAAATTTAATTTCATTTAATGTAGTTATTTGACATACCTTTATGTTAGTATATGGCAGCAATTCACTTATTTGGTTTTGATCCAAATTTATCGCAAGAAAATTGACTGATGTAATGATAACCTGAACATCTTTTGAATGTATAAACATTTACCAGTCAATACTTAGCTAAGGTATTTGAAATTTAACTTCTCTTTTTTTCTTTCTCACATTTTCTAGTCTTATGAATTACACTGTCGTTTTTCTTTTCTCATGTGGACTGGTGAGTGAGGTCACGTTAAAGAGTCTTAACAAAGATATAATAAGACGTAGAATAAAAGAACTTTCGACAAATAACCCAATTAAAGGGCTCTGCTGGACTCAGAGAAATCAGTATTTGGCCACTGCAGACATTCTAGGGGTGGGAAGATGAACTAAAGAATGGTGATTTGAGTGCAGAAGTGAGTCATATGCATAAGATTAAGTATGGTAAATATCGCACGTTTTCTCTGATTTGGGAAACCCAGAATACAGGCATTCTATAGAACCAAATGAGTGTTATAGTTAGATAATGTCTAACTTTTGAGCATAAATTATCAAATGCAATTAAGTCTGTATAAATTTTTTTGAGTATATGGAGGGTGTAGAAGGGCCAAAAATGGGAAGGGATTATAAAGTTGATATGAGATATATGTGCACAAAATACCCAATTTCGTTGTAAACATTATATATAGCATATGTATATTAATAAAAGTGGTGGGAACAAAAATCTCAAAAAAAAAAAAAAAATTGCCAGAGAGGTTGTGGAGAAAGGAACCCTTCTACATTATTAGGTGGGTCTCTAAACTGGTTCAACCATTACAAAAAACGGTATGGTGATTCTTCCAAAAACTGGAAATAGATATGCCATTTGACCTCTTATGGTATATTCTTGAAAGAGCTAAAGTCATTGTAAAGAGTGATACGTGCATACCCGTTTATAGCAGCACAACTTATAATAATTAAGTCACTGAAGCAGCTGACATATCCATTAAAAGATGAATCAATAAAGATAAAATGGTACAATTACACAATGGAATACTGCTCTGCCACAAAAGAAGATAAATGTGAGTCACTGTAGGAAAATGGATGTACCTTGAGACCATTATCATGAGCAAAATCAAGCAGACACAGAAGGTTAAATACTGCAGTGTCTAATATTTGAAAACCAAACCATAAGAAAGGCAAAAGAGAGATGGAAGAAAATAAAACAGAATTTGTGGAGAGGGAAAGGGGAGGTACAATGGGGAATGGGAAGAGGAAAAGGGATAGGAGGAGAAGGGAAGTAAAAATAATCAAGATTGTGATATATAAATACACCAATTTCTCAAGCTGATTGTTATTATGTATCACAAATACATGTTCATAAAATTAAAAAATATGTACCTTACTATCATCCATCCCCCTACAAATATACACATATTTACATTCCTTACTTTACTTCTTGATCTCCTCTTTCCACCAACCAATTTCATGAATCGATTATACTGCTCTTCTTGATTTGACAGATCCCGAATTTTTCTGATTTCTTCTTCTCTCTTTCTTCTCTCCTCTTCTTCAGCTTGTTTTCGCTGGTCTTCTTCTTTCTGTCTTTCCTGTTCTTTTTGTTGCTGTAGTTTCTTCCACGCCTTTGTCTGCTGCTTTCTCAACGCTTGTTTAGCTTTAATGGGAAATACAGAGATACTGTTATCTGCTATAGATAAAATTTTATTGGGGCTAAAAAAATAATAAAGGCATCAAAAATTATTTCTACCATCACTAACTTGTGTTACAGTTGCCCCCCTAAGTTCTACTGATTTATTTTTTGGTGGCACTAAGGATCCCACCCAGGGTCTTGCTGAGCATTGCATCCCCAGCCAATTTGGTAGTTTTTTGATTTTGAGATAAATCTCACTAAGCTGGTAAATTGCCCGAGATGTGCTCAAATTTATAATCCTCCTGCTTCTGCCTCCCGAAGTATAGGGACTCAGGTCTCTGGCTAGTTTTATTTACTTTTTTTTTTTTTAAGACTGTCTTCAGTTTTGGACACTATTAATTCCTCAAGCTCAAAACTTTCTGATTAAAATCTAGAAATGCTAGTGAGACATGAATTTAAAATGAGTTAACAGAAGTAATTACCTGTCGTGCTAACTTTTTTTGCTGAGTGCGTTTTTGTACTGCTCTTAACTTTTTGCTGCACAGTTTTTGTCTTTGTCAACTTTTCTTTGCTTTCTTTCATCACCTGCTGTTCTTTCTGCTGCCACTTTTTACTGGCTGACTGAAGAGCCAAGAGACGAAGCTGTAATTCAGAGAGCTCTTCTTCATCTTCTCCAAGTTTCTTTAATAGGAAAAAAGAGTCAAAATTTTTAAATTCTATTACTCAATACCAAGCATCTTACCAAGCTAAATCTCTTAAATGATACCAGAGAATGTATAGAAAAAAAAAAGTTAGGAGTTAAACACAGAATTTAATTAACAAAGTTAACCAAACATAAAAAAGCCAAATTTATGGTAATGAACGGAAGAAAAACTCAAGGGCCTCTAAGAGGTAAGGAATGAAGAATGAAGTGGTTCCACCATGTGATTTACTACAAACACTTACAAGTAAAACAGAAAAGAGACATACTGAATGCTAAGATTCCAATTTATAAACTTTCTTTTTTTTCTAATGTATTTTGAATTCTTTAAAATGGTACTGAGGAGAAAGAAAGAAATCTATAGAGGACTGGAAGAATAGCACAATGGTTAGGGCAATTGCATAGCAATGCAAGGCCCTTGGTTCAATTCCATAGCACCACAAGCCAGGTATGGTGGCAGAGGCCTATAATCTTAGCAGTGAGGAGGTTGAGGCAAAAGGACTGCCATGAGTTCAAGCCTAGCCTAGGCTACGTTGTGACTTAAGGACCAGTCTAGACTACAGGGCGAGATCCTGTTTCAAAAAAGAAAAAAATTTATACAGACTTAATTGCATTTGATAATTTATGCTCAAAAGCTAGACATTATCTAAATATTTAAAGCAAGAGCCCTTTGAAATGAGTCAAAACAGAGTATGACATTGCAAAAGGTTATGGCACTTTATTATTGGTGAACTATAATGATTTTTTAAAGGAAAACCAATTACACTTGCTATTCTTCAGCACATGGAAAATAGTCTCACTTTTTTCCTTAATATTTACTATTTAATTAATATTAACAATTCTCGTGGGTCCCACCTTTTTCCCTATATTTACTATTTACTTAATATTGACAATTACCAGTTGAACTAACATAATATTCTTTAGTTTGTCAGTTAACCAAACCAAACAGTCATCCTTTCCATTTTTGGGAAACACAAGTAAATACAAAATTTAAAATTGTTGTGATTCTTTCTTTTTAACTCAAAGTCACTTAAGCATACCAAATTGTACTGCATAGTACTGAAATTCTACAGCAGCACTGTTTAATATGGTAATATGTGTGGGTATTTAAACTTAAATTAACTAAAACTGAATTAAAGATCTGTACGCAAGCCACACTAATCAAATTCTAAGCTCTTAACAGTAACACATGCCTCACAATATTACACTGGAGAGTATAGCTACCGAACAAGAACACTTCCATTATTGTAGACGTGATCTAACGCTTAACTTTAAAAAGCTATCAACATGACTCCACTGAGTCTTTAATTACTTCCTGGAATTATTTCTTCTGAAATGAAAGCAGTCACTGACTCTATCACATAACTGTATGCTACCTGCAGCTACTGCCTAAACAAGAACACTGAACCAGCTGTCAAAGAACCTCATTCCGTTCTTACTCTGACAGCTAATTCCTACAGGATGTGCAGCATGGGATTTACCTACCAAAATGAAGTGTACTTCATTATTAAAACATACATATTAGGTCAACTTTCTTCAGTGGACTATTGTAAGAATATTAAAAACATGTCAGTGAGTGTGTATCTCTGTGTACACATACATAAATATAAATATCTTTGTGTTGGTATGTTTTATTATTAAGTGCAAGACCACCTTTCCTAAACCTCTAACCTAGAGTTAAGAAGCACAATTAGGCTCTTTGTATCACTTCAATGTACTCACAACAAACAAGCTGAAATTTCAATAGAAGAAATGCAGACACTTCATTTCTCTAATTCAACAAAGGCTTAAGTTATAGAGTGGGCGCTGGGGGATAGCACAGCAGTTACATCAAAGGCTCTGAACTCAATTCCCCAGCACCATATAAGCTGTGCACAGCAGCATATTCCTGTAATCTCAGCACAGGGGAATTTGAGGCAGGAGGATTACCTTGAGTTCAATGCCAGCCTGGACTCCATAGTGAGTTCAGGACCAGCCCTGAGAACAGAGCAAGATCCTGTCTCAAAAAAAGAACAGTCATTCAGTGGCCTGAACTCACAACAAAAAGATTATCTACAGACATGTGCAACACTTCAATCTAATACAAGCTGCAGAAACTAACAGAGTAAGACTCCAAAATGTCTCTCCAGAATTATCTTTAGGCATATCTCCACAGAGTTCATTTCAATAGAACAAAATAAAGTAATGCAAAAATCAATCCTAGAGAGATATTCAAAACCAAAAAGAAGTATCTTACCTTTTCAGATAGAATGTCTGAGGTACTTATTTTTCTTGTTAAATTTTGTTCTTTATCTTCTAATCCTTTGAAAAAATAAACAGCATCTTTTGAATACTGATAGCCACAATCAAAAGTAAAATAACTATGAGTTTTGATAAAATATACTTAAATTTTAAAAATTTACTGCAGAGAAAACTGCTATTAATCCCCTAAAAATCAAAATACTTTCCTTGCTTCGAACACACTCATCCCACTGTTCCTGGCAGTGTGTCTTCTATTGTAAATTTTTCTTAATTTAAACATTCAACATGTACTTCTATCACCCTTTGTATACAGTATTTTGTGGTAATTACTTTAGTCTTATCATTACAGAGTATCCTTTTCCCAAACTCTCCACCAAAAGAAAAGTATGCCATTAGAGAATTAAAATCGCCCAAGCTTCTTTCTTTTCCTTCTTCTTCTGAAACCTGAAGCAAATGTTTATGTATTAAATTAACGATAATTATACTTTAATAAAATGGTTTTGGAAATAATAATTTCAAACAACAAAATTAAGAGTAGGGAGAAAGCAAAGCTTCATAACAGAATAATAATCTATTCAGACTGAATATTAAGATTAAATTTAGTTCTAGTTGAAATGAATTAAACCTTTAGAGACTGCACTGGATTTAAACATTATATAGGACATCCCAAAAGTCACCATAAATATAAAATGTAAAAAACATAATCTTAAAATGTTTGCCCAGGATTGATTTGTCACAATATCTGAAGAAAAACTAATACTATGAGAAAAACTATGCAGGCAGTAAATTCAACATACATGGTATCTTCAATTACCATACACAGGGAAAATTAAAATTGAAACATTTTATAGACTTGAAGGGCACATTTACACTTGTATTAAAACACTCTTAGATAAAAATAGATGAAATTAAAAACTAAGATATTTTTCAAAATGGCACAATTGAAGTTGCAAAGCTAGGATTTAAACTAGTTACAAATTCTAAGCCTAGTGTTGTTTTTTTTTCCCCATACCACCACACCTCTAAGTGTTACATATATCCTAATTTGATCTCTCAAATGTTCCTAGCTGGTGAAAAAACATGCGATCTATTAAATAAACAGAGAAATGAATTACCAGCATGTTAGACAAAACAAATATGAGACAATCACTAAAGTACATGAATTCTGCTCTAGGCATATTCTAAGGATATGAATCTGTCACAATAGGTTATACTAGCAAATAATTTGAGCATAATAAACTTCGTATCTTCTTAGGTGATTTGTCTCAATAAAACACTAACAGAATATAGAAAGTGAGCCCAAGGGATCTCAGCCACATAGGAATACACAAACCACAAATTTCAAACATCTAATAGATGTGTGTATTATGAGCCAAACCCTTTACATTTGGTGCTACTACTTACTTTAGGACTCCAAATGTCACTCTTTGTTCTACTTTATAGTGCAACTTAAGTTGCAAATCTTCCAGTTTTCAAGCACACTGTAGGTCTTTTTCCAGGGTAAGTAACGTATTTATATTTCAACCACCTTTTTTTAACCTTTTAGTGTGTAAACCTGCACTATCATTTTCTTTAACCCCTACCTTTTTTTCAGAACCATGGACAACTTTTCTGACATATCACTCCCTAAGACCCATTTTGCCCACAAAATGTTATTTTTTTATTATACAGTTCATAGTATGGTAACTTTTAGGAATGTGTAATCTTCACTATAACAAATTGACCATACTTCAAAAAATATCCAAATACTAATAATTACTATACGAAAATAAGTGTGGAAAGACAGCCTTCCAATAAAAAAAAAAATCAGAAAGCACTGGTTTTCTCCTACATTAAATTTCATTAAAATCAAGAAAAATTAGACCTCATCTGTCTCATTAAAAATAAGTACAAACTTCAGACATGAAACTTTACAATAAGACTATAAATGCAATTATTATTTAAGTTGACCAAATAGTTAGGAATTATCCTACCACAGATGAATTTGTACACAAAATTATTAAAATTTTTACTCAATACCTATCAACATAAATATTATATAGTCACACAATATTTAAAAAACTATTAACTGGAATTCTTAAGTGAGTTGAAGATGAGTTATCAGCATATACAGGGTATACCAAAGGCCACCATATGTATAAAAATATTAAAAACATAAAATATAATGTAGCAAACTTTTGTTTGCTTAGGATAAACTTATATTATCTGAAATAAGATCAATGCTACGAGAAAATTATGCACGTGCTAAATAAAATGTACAGTGTCCCAAAATTCATCATACACAGAAAATACTGAACTTTGCGTCACTGCAAATAGTAGTCAAAACCATAAACAATGAGAATACCTCACTGGAAAATGGAACAAAGGACATGAAAAATAAATTACACAAAAAATGTAATCCATAAATAGACAGAAAAGGAAATCAGAAATTTAGAAGAAAATTCATGGTGGTGAAAACACTGATGTATACACCATTACAGATATTTCAACGTTTCAAGATAAGAAAAATACTAAATACAGTAGAGACATCTACCTGGTAATAAAACCAGGGTGATATTTTGAAAATACACAATCTCTCTCATTAGAATCTGTTAGCTATTGATATGGCTTTGTGACCTTTTAGGGTTATCCTTTTCAAAACTACCTGCCCATTAGGTAAACCTTCTACCTTTCTGCAGAAGGGGAAAGCATTTTCTGAGTGTCTGCTACCAAAATTATGCCATGATTGTACCTGAAACCTTTATAACACATGCCTATAATCCAAAGCAAAAGTCTACTTACTTAGCAGGACCAAAAGCAAAACCTCTCAAAACTACTTTTCCATAAAAAAGAAACTTTCCACAAAAAAGTTAAACAGAAAATAAAAAACTACTATGTAAAAGTAAAAATTTAAAAAACCTAAATAATTAGAAAAAGAACTAAAAATGGAGGCTTGGGGATATAGTTCAGCAGATGAAATGCTTGCCTAGCAAGCACAAAGCCCTGGATTTGATTTTTCTAGCACTACAGGAGGTTGAGGCAGGGTCGTCATGGGTTCAAGGCCAGTCTGAGCTACGAATCAAGACCCTACTTCAAAAACAACAACAAAACTAAAAACGAAGACCAGCATAAACAAACAAAAATATCAGAATCAAAACGTATAAAGACTTCAGCTATTGGAAACTGACAGAAACAAAAAATAAATAAACAAACATATGGTTAACTTGTCTAAAGAAATAAAAATGAATCTAAAGTTATAAGCAGGGAAAAGAAAGCTAGAAGAATGGCCAAAATTATTTTAGAAACAAGAAAGGTGATGCTAAAATAAAAATTGTTATTGACATATAAAATAGGTAGGACTTGTAATTGGTATTTAAAATAGGTAGGATTAAGGTAGATTTAGACATAGAGAAATTAGAAAAGGAAAGACACAAGAGAAAAAAATTTCAGAATATAATGCAGTTACAAACAGATGCTTAAAAAATTAAGAGACAAGTGAGATGACTCAACATTATATGTACAGTTACAGAAAAGACCAAATCAGTATTTTAAAACAATTTTTTTCACACATCTAATCTAGAGTTAAGAAGCACAATTAAACCTAAACTAAAAAAAAATCAAAAGAAACCTACAATCAACACATCATGGCTAAAGAACAGAACATCAAACACAAAAATAGAAACTTTAAAGCAACTAAAGAAGATAGATTACTCTCCAATTTAAAATCATTAAACTGCTGACATTTTAAAAATCAACAATGGAAGACAAAACATATCTTCATTATGAGAATATAATTGGCCAACCCAGAATTCTAAAATCAGGGATATTATCTTCAAAAGAGTTTAATAAGTATTCCAATTGGAAAACACATTTAAACTATTCTGAGGAATATAAGTTAAGTGATTCTACAGGTATACAGAAGAGTAAGTTAAGGGCTAAATATAAGGTCAAAATCAGAGGCAAGCAAACATTTGTTTAACAGCGTTGGAGAAAGAATATTATCGATAAGTGCTCTCCTACTAGCTCAAACATGATTCTTGTATTTCAGGAAGAGGGTAAAGATCCTGATTAACTTTTAAGACAGATAAAAATTTATGATAAAATTCCTAGAACCAATATGAAATCAGAAACTTAGCATCTGACTGCCAAACTAGCAAAAGAAAAAAATAACTGTATGAAAAAAATATTAAGAGCCTAGAAAGAAAGAAAAAAAAAGGAAATCCAAGTATCACCAATCATAAACTGGCATGGTGGCACAGTCCTGTAATCTCAAAATCCTGGGATAATGAGGCACAAGGATAAAAATTCAAGTCCAGGCAGGGCAATTTATAAACCTGGCAAGATCTTGTCTCTAAAATAGAGGAAAAAAAGGCTGGGAACACAGCTCAGTGTGGATGCCCTGGATTCAATCCTTAGTACTGGGAAAGCAGCATGGAGATTTCTCAAAAAACTGAAAATCGATATTCCATTTGACCTGGCTATACCTCCTCTGGGTATCTTCCCAAGAGTTAAGTCATTATACTATAATGATACAGATTTCTGGATACACCAAAGGCGGAGGGAAATAAAGGAAACTCTGGACTGCTATTAAGAGCATTTGCCTAGCAAGCACAAGACCCTAAGTTCAACTACCCAATAAACTGGACATGGTAATGCATACATGCCTATAATCCCAGCACTTGGGAGGCTGAGGCAGGAGGACTGCCATAAATCCAAGTCTAGCTTAGGCTACTCAGTGAATTCAGGACCAACCTGGGCTAGAGAGTTAAGACTGACTCAAAAACTAAAACAAAAGAAAAATAAATAAAGAAATGTTACAAATAGAGAGAGATCTTAATAACTGTGTAGCTTTTACAAATGAATACATGACTGAACAGTTTACATAAACTCCCTAAAGATAAAAATATCAGTAGCTTAAAACAGGGCCAAAGACTGAGGTGTCATTTGGTGGAGTATATAGCATTTGCCGAGTGTGTGTATGCCCTGAAGTTGGATCTCTAACATAGAAAGAAATGTTTTTTTTAAAAACCTCCATCAAGCCCAGATACTTTTATCAGCAGGATATATGAAATATCCCAAAAATGAGTTTTATAACCTAATACTACAAAATAGTAAGGAAAAAAAGGGGGAAGGAGATTATAAATTGTGAACACCGATAACCTCTAAATAAAACATTAGCAAACCTTTACATTTAATTGCCTAAAACTAGAAAAAACAAGTATTAAACTGCAATGTGAATGAACTATACTGGAGTCATATAAAGGTACTCAGTGATAAAAAAGGCTGAAGTATCAATATACACAATCACATGGATAAATTTCAAATATACTCTAATAAGTGAAAAAGCTGACTTAAAAAACAATATGCTATATGCTACGTTCATGACCTATTCTGAAAAAGGTAAAAGAACCAGGACAGCTGGGGGGTTACCAGGTGGGTGAAGACCAGGGAGCACAGGTCTGAGGGAACTATGCTCTATCTTATTTGTTGTAACTGGTGATCACTATTGACAACCCAGTTGTCTGCATTTGTCAAAATTTGAAAAACAGTACACTAAAGAAAGTGAATTTTACCATATATAATAGATGAAAAGATAAAATCCATGACTTGAATGTGAAATATCATGAACTTAATTTAACCCCAGCATACAAAGGTGGCTTAACACTGCAAAATCATTTAATGTACTTATTACTAACAAAGTAACTCATAAAAATGGAGAAGAAAAAGATGCGACAAACTTCAATATTAATAACAAAAATCTCAATACCTCTGATGAAAATCTACTTAGAAATCCACAAAAAACTTCAACATGCAACGTTTAATGGTAAATGTTAGAAATACTCCCTTCAAGTAGGAAGCAAAGGTGCCCACTATTATCATTTATGCTCAACACTATTTTAAGACTAGTCAACAGGTTAGGTCAAATATATGATCAGCAAAAAACAGAAGTTGTCATTATTCCATAATATAATGTCTATATAGAAAGTACAAAGAATTTACAGATACCTAGAATCATTTCAATAAAGTGCATTTCCAAAACAACTAGTTTCTCCTTGGAAGTCTTACTACTAAATGAAATATTGAATTCCATTACCTTGACCAGATTCAGTAGCGTCAGGTTTCAAGGAAAATTGTTTTGCTCCATCTTTAACTTTTTTCAACCGGTTCTTATCTCCTGGTAAAGTCAATTTTTGCCTGAGTGGTTTTAATTCAAATGCCTGAAAGGTTTTAACCTGTGTTTTCTCCTCAGGAGCTACTTCTTTACTTGAGTCTTTTGTAATACTGACATTATCAGTGCTTGTCTGGTCCTCTAAGTTCAAGGTTTTAGAGTCTTCTTGTACATTTTCTTCTTTGCTACTCAAAGCTAGTTTTTCATCTTTATTGATGCATTCCAGTTCCAACTGTATTTGCTTATACTTTAAAAGCAAATCTTCAAAAGTCTCTTCTCTACAATTCTCACTTTTTGAAGAGTAATTCTGTTTTCTTGATGGAGATCTTCCAAAACTTTTGGCTGAGCAGTGTATTAAGGAAACCAGTTTTGAAATTTTTTCCAACAGTTAAATTTAACAACAGAATTCACAGATGAATTTTCTCTTTTAAATTTTTCAAGAAACATTAAACAATATTCTTAAATCAATATATTCCATTTAATGTATGTGCTTCTAATGTTCACTTTCTTCATGTGCCCATATTTCAACTTAACCATATCAATAGTCCACTTACAAACTCATTAGTTTCAGTAATTACCATCTGTATCCACAGGTAGTTCGTCCAGTTAGGTTATAGTATCATCCCTTCTCTAAATACGAGGAAACGTCAGAACAAGTTAAATATTAAGGATTCTTTTCTGAAGGAAAAAGGGAAAAATTATGACTGTCCAATGTAATCAGGAGAAAGTGTTTCTTCTCATGTCTCAAATTTTAAAGAGAAAAATAAACACTGACAATTAGAATAACTTATAAGAGATTTTCTTAAAAACCTAATACAGAAGAAACTCAGAGCTCATCAAGTATACTAACACATAACATGTACCCAAATAATAAAAATAAAACCTTTAAACAGTACTCAAAGTAGACTTTTTAAAGTCAAATAATCCATACATATAAAAATTTTTATACCTCCCTTTTCCAGCCTAGAAAACAACTAAAGACAAATATCGTACATGGCTTTAACATAAGAAGTCATTTACAAATCATTCTTCATTTGTTAGAATGTAGCATCATCGTTTCATTTTTTGTTTGTTTAAAAACCCACAATACAGCAGCTGGAGGTACACCAGTTAGAGAACTTGCCTAGCAAGCACAATGCTCTGAGTTCAATTCCCCAGCACCACATAAAGAGGGTGTGTGGCAGCACAAGCCTGTAATCCCAGCACTCAGTTGGTAGGCTGAGGAAGAACACTATGAGTTCAAAGCCAGACTGGACTTCCTAAGTGAGTTCAGGACTAGACTGGACTACCGAGCATTTCAGAAACATACCAATACACCCCCACACACACAAATACCAACTCCCCCCCCCGCCCCCGCAATAAGAATCACTACCAAATATTTGAGAAAATAAGCTATGTAACAAAGCATTAAACTATTCAATTAGCAAACTCGTTTAACAAATCTCTGATTCTGTTACAATCTTCAGAACCAAGTTTCTTAGAAGAGTACTGGTTTCTCAATACCTTTCTGACCTACCACCCAACCAAATGAAATCTGGCCTCTCATTGATTCAACAGAAATCACTCTGGATGACTTCATCCATGAATGTTCTCAAACCTTTTTCCCTGACCTCTCTGTAGCATTTGGACTCCATTACTCTCACTGTTTCCTTATTTCTCCCTTTCTTAATAAGTCTTCATAACTTTTCTTTCCAATTCCTGAAGTACCATTACTCTCTAGAGACCTCTCTTTAGCCTCTCATTTCATTTGGGACACCAAAAGTACTTCCAAAGCTTTACCTACCACAGGAGAGAGGCTGGCCTAGTATTTTCTGTTGTCTGTCTCCCACAAGCCAGCATAATACTGCCGCCACAGTAATCTTTCTACAATACAAATCTGATCTGATCACTCCCTTTGTTTAAATCTCATTAGAACAGTTTAGAATAGATACATCTTTATGATCTGACCTGTACGTATGTACCTTTCCAATTCTACTTTTTCCTTATTATCACAATTTATGTAGATTTATATCTAAGTTTCTCCATTCTTCAACTTCATCTCAATTCAAGTCACTTCCCTGGGGAAGCCAAAATTACCTATTCTTCCCTTACCTTTCGTATTCTTTGTGCATAAATACTGCAATTATCTACATTTACAAATCTTTTTTCAGTGAAGCCATCTAAAGGCACAAATGTAACAATTAAAAGGCAAATAAAAACTAAAGACTTTGGAAACATTTGCAAAGGAAAACGATTCAATATTCTAGCAAAACTAAAGACTAGAAAAATGAGGAGAAGGGCTGGGTCATAGGTTAGCAGTTTAAGTGTTTGCCTAGCAAGCACAAGACTGGATTCCTCAACATCACATAAGTTTGTAATCTGAGCACTTGGGAGGCTGAGGCAGGACAAGTGTTCAAGACCAACCTAGGCTACACAGTGAGTGAGAACCAGTGTGCAATAGAATGAGACGCTGTCAAAAAAAAAAAAAAAGGAAAAGCAAATGTTGCAATTCTAAGTGACTAATCTTCAAAGCTACATGAAATTTCTTACTGATGTCTACAATGTCTACATAGCTAGAATCAAACCAACACTTACTAGATCTAATCTTAATCTTACTAAGATATAATTTCTAATTTAAAAAGCAGGTTTTAAAACCCAATCTTTTCAGCTGCTGCTGAAAACAGAATGACGTTTTACTGACGAAAGACATTGGCCTAATTATGTTCTCATCTTACTTGAAAGTTTGAAACAGTACTCATAAGGGAACTTAATGTCAAAATAAAAACAACAATGCATCAAATCAAAAGCAAAGAAGAATAAAAGGCTATCACAGAATCTTGTTTGTACTAAAGCTATAATTAGTATAGGTTAAATCTAACTGAAAAAGAAATCAGGACAAATAAACCTACTGTACTCAAGGTACTTCATTTCTAGATTATTGAAATAAACCACATAATTACTCTAATTCATTTTTTGTACAATAATAAGAACTCTATTTTACAGTCACAAAATGGAAATGTAAATTAAAATGCATATAATACTGAATAAAGAAATTTGAGTAAAGTTTACATTACAGCGTCTTTGCTCACATTATACAAATGTGACTGGAGTCATTTTCTTTTCAAATTCTCACAAAGAACACCACCTCTAGGATGGATTAGTGGCACTTTATGAGGAAAGCAATGAGCAGATGATCAAAAGCAACCATCCATTTCTTAAAAGGCAGCATCTGTAAAAAGAAAAACAGCAAGATAGCTTGTTTCTGATAACTTATTACAGAAACCAAAGCACATAAAGCAGACTCAACACTTTATAATATTTTACTTTTTGTAGCACCATATGCTTTATTAATAAAAAACAGAGCCATAAAAATTTAAGAAGATATATGCCACGGGCCTAAACTGGCACTGAATGGACAGAAGACAAAGATGTATGGAAGCCCACCCCTCTCTTCCTTTTCCATACAGAATTAAGAAAAAGTTCTGAGCTTCCACAGTACTTTTTACATTATTGCAACCAATTTTTCTACTAAACTTATTAAAACTTAACTAAATTTTTATCACAAACACAAGGTGCAAGTTTCACCTCCATATCCTTAATACAAGAATACATATACTCAAAAACCCTTCTGTTTTTGGGTTCAGAAGACACAACGAACTCATAGGGAACAAATACTGAGGAAGAAGTTTCCCAACCTTCTTGAAAGAACTCTCACTGTTTTAAAAAGTTATATACTTACATGATTTTTACGTCAATCCTGGAAGGCTCCTAAACCAACATCTGATTGCAGAAGCAAGCTTGCTTGTTCAGGGAATCAGGAACAGAAGTTTCTGGATCTTACCTAAATATTCCTACTCTGCTTACATTACACCATCTGAGTAAGACCATTCTGTCTCTTAAGTACTCTGTAAAAACAATTTTGACTGTTGTCCAAATGAAAGTTATTTCATGTAAACTTAATCTATAATGGAAACATAAATGATGGGAATTACAACTAGTAATGAAAGCATTTTTATGCAATTACACCGTAGTTTAAGACACAGACCTAGAAATCCATTATAAAAGAGAAACCTTCAGATGATTAATTTCTTAATACAAATCCTGAGTAAATTCAAGATTAATGTTAAAGATAACTGAAAAATTAGGGAGAAAAAAAGTATTTTGCTGGTTTTCTTCTAAACTTGTCCATCATCGACAGTTTTCCCACTCTAGTTTGTTAAAATAAAAATGTTGGTAATCTCTGTCGCCTTGGCCCACATTTGGACAGCGCCAAGATTAATAAAATGTCCAAAAGTTAACACTGGAACAAGGGTCAATGGGCATACAGCTTTCCAAAACGACATACGAGCTTGAAAAGCTCTGAATCCATACAGTTGGTAAAGACACTGTGCCATTTTTCCTCCACGTTAAGACAGCAATGGGCCAAAAGAAAAAGAAACAGAATTGCAATAACATAGGATTAAACAGAATAAAACTTCACGATTTCCAATGTCAATGTGCAACACAGTAGTATTCCCTAAATAATTTATCATTTTCCTGTCAACCGCAACATCAACTTCACGTCAAACCTACAGTTCCAATAATACCAAAAATAAAATAGTCGCTAAAGACACTTGAGCTTGCGATTTATTACGGCAAATCTCATTTGACTTTGTCTGACACCGCTAGCTACTTTAATCCGTAACAAACGAGTGTCAAAACACAACCTAAGAAACACCGTTACACAGTCTAACATAGAGAAACAACCAAAGAAAAAACTTACTCCAAGTACGGCGACACATGAACAAGTAAGCGTCTCCGGAAAAGTTACACTCCTAAGAACCCAACACTGACGCAAAGAACTTTCGCGACACACCCTGGGCCGACCGCCACGTTAAGGAAGGATACAGCTCTTCCGAGGCGGAGAGGGCTCCCGCCAGCTCTGACTGCCGCTGAATCCGGATCCCGGTCCCCCTCCCGGAGGCGCTCTGCAAACCGGCTTGCCGCCTCGGTCACCCCCGCCTCGCCCCCGACTCCAGCGGCTCCCACCCTGGTAAGGCCGGCCTCGAAAGCGGAAACGGTCCAGGGCAATGTGGCTGCGCTCCCAGAAGGACGGCCGGGGGCTGCTTTCGGTCAGGGGGCTCGGAGGCAGCCGCGCCGAGGGCGGATGAGACCGGAAAGGCTCTTTGGGTCGGTAGCTGCTGTGTCCCCTGAGGTGGCCTCGCTCTGACGGGTGTCGCGAGCGTGAGAAATTCCTCAGCTGCTGCTGAGAAGAGGACGAGGACGAGGAGGAGCCGCCGCCTCCGCCGGATCCACCGCCCCGGGCCGGGTGGGGAGGCCTTCGCCGAGGATACGGCAGCAGCCCGCCGCCACTGCTGTTGCTGCTGCTCCGGCTCCGGACCTGGCTGTTGTTGTCGTCGTCGCTGATCTCCCCATCCTCGAGCTCCCCTTCTTCCTTCGGCGAGAGGCCGCTGGAGGCCGGGGCCGAAGTGTCTGTGGTCGCCATCCGGGGAGCAGCGCCTTCCACACCTCAGCCCTCTGTCCGGGGATCCGCCCGACAAGTGCCTTCCTTTTCGGCTCCCTTTTCTCCTAATGGACCCAGCAGGCGCGGCCTGACTGCCCTCGGACACCTAGCAGGCTCTGCTCCCCAACTTCCCGCACCCCAGCTCTTCCTCGCCGGACCGTCGCAAGCCAGTTCCCTCTCGTAGCGCCCCCTTGCTCCTCCGCGATCAGGGCTCTTCCGCCTCGCGAGAAAGGGGCTCTGGAAGCGGCTGCACCCGAAACGTCACTTCCGGCAACACGCAGGAAACCGGACTCCCAGTTCACGCGATAATGAGAGCCGGGCACTCCCCACTGAGATTTGTAGTCTCGCCTCTGGTTTAGCGCTTCGTCCTTCCGGTTTGCCGTCGCACTTACCCCAGCTGTGCCCTGGCCTCGCTGGGTGCGCTCGCCTGTCATTAGCTCCATATTTGAGAGAACTTCCTAGTAATAGGACGGAGAACATCTCTGTCTTTTAATTGCTCCAAAGACCACTGCCGAAGAGAGTAGCCCTGCTTCTTTGTGGGGTGGCGGGCGGGGAGGAGCGGAGAACGGGTTGTGTCCGCCATCTTGGTGAAGGCAAGCGAACTCTCCGGAGCTCCCGGGCGGTTGTCTTTGCTGGCTCAAATCCGTCATAAAAATAAAAAAGAAAAAAAAAAAAAGGAAGATTGATCTCCTTCCCACCTCACCCTTCCCTATACGCATCTCTTCTTTTTATTAAATTTGGCCGGACTTTTCGCCTGCCTCAGTTGACTACCCTCTCCCTGAAGGAAGTTGAGCTGCCAGCGCCTCACAACAGGCTTAAGACAGCGCCGAATGAGGGGGAGAGGGAAATGCCGACCAATTGCGCTGCAGCGGGCTGTGCTACTACCTACAACAAGCACATTAACATCAGTTTCCACAGGTAACGTGGGCAAGGGCGTGGGGATGGGGAACGGATGCTATGTCCTGGGTGGAAGGGAAAGGAAGATTCTACAGGTTTTATTAACTTTCCCAATTAGTGTCAGGGAAGCATTATTTTGGTCTTTTTTGTGTGTTTTTCAAATCTGTGCAATTTTTCTGTCCTTTCGGGGAAAGATAACTTATTCTCTACAAGAAGAGCAAATGCTGTACGGTGACGACATTACAGAAAAAGTGATGGGAAAAGTACCCTAATGTTCTACTTTTCTATTCCTGAACATTGGACCATGACTTGATACGAATAACGCCGTAGGAACTGGTATCTCTTCTCCTTGAAGTTAACAATCACTTTAAGATCTTCCGGGTCCCGATAATAATGGACATTGTTATTTTCACGTAAGGTAATTGCAAAGGAACTAAGTCCTTGATAGCCATGGAATTCAGCCTTGTTAGTGGAAGAGGAAAAGATAAGGTTTCTTTTCACCTTGAACACAATAATCAAAAGAATGTACGTTTTATTTTTCTTCCTTTCGCTGGTAGAGCTGTCAGAGTTCTTGAGTTCTGTAGAGTCAAAACTCTGGAAAGCACATTGAACACTGCCTGGAATTTAATAGTTATTCCATAAATGTTCACCCTCTGCCTGAAGAAAAGAAATATTAAAGAGTTAAGCGAAAACAGGTCTGATTTTTCTCCGTTTTTTCGGCTTTTTGTTTTTGTTTTGACATGAGTTTTGCTATGCACGTAGTCCAGTGTTCTCCAACCCTTTTGACACCAGGGACAGTTTTAGTATAAGATTGACCTATCAGGGTTCAAGGTGGTGGGGGGGGGGGGGCAGTACTTGTAATGCGGTCGGCTGTTGGAGATAGCTGAGCTGGGGCGTCACTCAGGGTTAAAGTGCATGCCTAGCTTGTGCAAGACCCTAGGGTTGGAATCCTTGACACCGCGTAAAGATTAGCTGGGCGTGGTGGCGCCGCCTGTAACCCCAGCACTTCGGATGCTGAGGCTGGAGGATTGCTGTGAGTTCCAGACCAGCCTGGGCTACATAGTGGGCCACGGACTATAAAGCAAGACCCTGTCGAAAAGAAGGCAAGCAGCAGCCAAAGGGGAACCTGGAGGGAAGCTCAGCTTCTTGAAAGCAAGCGATCAGCTGAGCTTGCCGACAGGAGGCGGAACCTCACCCTCTGCACCCTCCCTCCTGCTAGCTGCAGTCCCAGCGGATGTTGCTTCCAAGGCTACTGACTAGTAGGAGTCTGCAGCCCAGGACTTGGGACCACTGGCGAAGTCTTTTGAGTTACCATGCCCAGCTATCGCTGATCCTTTTTTTTTTTTTTTTTTTTTTTTTTTGTCTTTTGAGACAGGGTCTTGCTCAGGCTGATCCTGAACTCACTATGGAGCCCAGGGGCTGGCCTTGAACTCATGGCAATGATCGTGCCCCAGCCTTACGGGTGCTGGGATTACAGGCATGTGCCACCAAGCCGGGCTTATGTGGTGCTAGGGAATCGAACTCAAGTACTTAGCACTTCCTAGGCAAGCACTTTACCACTGAGCTATTCCTCCAGCCCTAGCTCTGATCTTATATCTCACAACTTAAGTTCTACTTGAATATAGAAAACTAGCTTTAATCTTTTCACTATTGCTAAATGTATCCTTACTAAAGCTATCACTTGAAATTTTTGTGTTATTTTAAAAATACTTCATGCAAATGTAGTGTTTTGTTCATTTATCCATCAAATACGAATGGAGTTAGTAATACCTGACATTGTGCTGGGGATTCATAAAGTTCTTATCCTCTGTGGTTGGTTGAATAAGAGAGACAAAAATTGCAGTTAAATGCCACAGAAAAAACCTCTAGAAAGACCTAACCTAGCCTTGGAAAGTCAACATTTCTCAAAAGATGTGACATTTTACATGAAACAAAAGGATGACATTGATTTGTTCCTCTATGCTACTTGAATATTTTCTGCTTCATTCTAGGAGTACTTGAGAAGCCCTGAAGGGTTTTTTTTTAAATTGGCATAATTAGATTTGCCTGTTTAAAAGCTCTCTGGCCCAAATGTGGAGAATTAGAGCCTTATTTAAAGTACCAGTTGAGCATCATCACAGATGAATTTATGAGAAAAGAGCTTATTATAGAACGTTAATTTGTTTGATGTTTCCTTCACAAAAAAATCTTACTACAATGTTGACTTAGGTCAATATTTCATTTAGTTGCTAGCTCAGTGAGTGCTGGATTAGGAGAAGTGACGGTTGATAAAGAAAAAATAGTGAGAAAGCTGTATTAAAGCTAGAGGAGAGCCTGGCCCAGCAGCATTTTCATGTAATTCCAACTGCTTAAGAGGATGAGGCAGGAAAATCAGTATAGCAAGTTTGAGGCCAGGTTGGGCAATTTAGCAAGACTGTCTCAAAATTAAAACTAAAAGAAAAAAAGTACTGAAGAGTGGCTCTATTCTTCCTGATTTCAATCACCAATATTCCTCCCCCCAATATAAAAAGGATTCTACCCATGGCCTAGAAGAGGTTGTTATGGATTGTAGAGATGGAGGACAAATTTTGAGAATATTTTGAAGGGAAATCACTGGGCTTGATAATTAGACTTGGAAAACAACTAATAATGTTATTTTTAAAATGTGTGATTTGGCTACAGAGAAAGGCCCTGTCTCAAAAAAAAATGCATGATTGTACAGTAATGGGCATATCATTACCATAGAACTGTTTTTATTAACTCCTACCTGCCTGGAACATTATTAGGCTTATTTATCCCCATGTACATATTATATTACCTAAATTTACTGTCTCCATTTTTCTTACCTCTTAGTCCCTTCAGATGTTTCTTATAATCTTTTGAAACTGCCCTTGCTAGCATGACTTCCATATTTCTCTGCATTCATCTTTCATGATATGTGTTCATTTCCTCTGAAATGGTCTACATTTACCTGGGCATGGTAGTGTTTACATGTAATCCTATCTACTCAGGAGGCTGGGGTAGGTTGATCCCAGCCTGCACAAAAGAATGAAGACCCTATCTCAGAATAAGGGCTAGGGATGAGGCTTAGTGGCAAAAGGCTTGTCTAGGATGTGTGATGCTCTGGGCTCATCCCCCATACTGTGGTAATGTGGAGGTTGCCATGCAACCAAACAAGTAAGAATCTGCTTTTGAATTTACGGATATGAATTTTGTGATTTCTTTCTTTTCTATTTATTTATTTATTTGTTTCTTTATTTATTGAGACTGGGGATTGAATCCAGGTCTTTCATACTGAGCTACATTCCCAATCCAATTTTTTTTATTTGAGGCAGGGTCTCACTAAGTTGGTAAGTTACCAGGCTGGGCTTAGACTTGCAATCCTCCTGCCTCAGTTTCCCAGAGTGCTGGGATTAGAGGCCTGCTCCACTAAGACTAGCTAGATTTTCTTCTTTAACTTATCTTTTGTCTCTTCTGCTAGCCCCTTTTCCAAACCAAAGTTTTCACATTTTATCAAAATGGTTTCAACTGTTCCTGTGGTCCCATTTAACATCTACTTCTTGATGCCTTCCAAATCAGTGTCTCTAGTCCATATCCCTAATGAGTGCCAGAGTTACAAATCCAGTGTCTACTATTTACCTGGTTTCCTACTACTTCCACAGATTCAATGTCTGTAGTGAATTGTCCCTCTCACAAACATACCCTAATTTCTGTATTTCCTTTCACAGTAAATGGAAACATTGTTTACCCAGACACTTGGAATTCATCTTCATTTGTACTATTCCCACTTGTCAGATTATTATAGCAGCCTCATCACTGGCTGGCTCTTTTATTTAGCTAACCTTTTCTGTTTGCAAGGCACTGTGCTTGGTGTCAAAGAAAAGCAGAAGAAAAATACAATAATGATTACTATCCTCAAAAATCTTATAATTTTTACTTCACTGGAAATTTATTGAAACAGAAAAATTCAAAACAGTATGGTGTAAATAAGAGAGTATCAGAATTGGCCCACTTTATCAATTTATCACGTAACACATCTAGATTAGTTTCCCCATTTTTTTTTTTTGTTTCTTTTTTTGTTTTGGTTTTTGTATGAGGGATTGAACCCTGGTCTTCAAACTGAGCTATATTATTTTCTCAGCTCTTTTTTTTTCTTTTTTCTTTCTTTTTTTTTTTTCCTGAATTGCCCAGGCTGGGCTTGAATTTGGAATTCTTCTGCCTCAGTTTTCTAGAATGCCTAGAATTCAGGCATATACTCTCATACCCACCCTAGTCATGCTTTATTTTACTGCACTTGTTAACGATGAGATTGGAAAGAAATGTCTCTCATAAAAGCTCTGAGAAAGTTACTCAAGTAAGCTTTTTACTAATTTTTCACAAGTTATAAAAATTAGCATAAGTTGGTTTCTATTATAATGTCTGGATATTATGAGTTGAATTTTTAACGTAAATATGAGAAATTTAGGTACAATCAGAGATATAATAGTTGGAATTTGAGTTGTCTTTTTTTATTTTAAGGTTTCCTTTGGATCCTAAAAGAAGAAAAGAATGGGTTCGACTGGTTAGGCGCAAAAATTTTGTGCCAGGAAAACACACTTTTCTTTGTTCAAAGCACTTTGAAGCCTCCTGTTTTGACCTAACAGGACAAACTCGGCGACTTAAAATGGATGCTGTTCCAACTATTTTTGATTTTTGTACCCATATAAAGTCTATGGTGGGTAATATTACTCTTTTGTTTTTAAAAACAATTTAGAAGCTGTTGTGTTTTGTTTATACACGGGAGAAGTCAAATTATGGATTTATTTGTGTATTGTGATGTGCTGTAATAAAATTTGCAAATCTTCCTGTTGCGTAATGAAAGTGCAGGCTGTGGTTAGAATTTGTATATCCTGACTCCAATATTCTTTCCCCAACCCAGGCTGTTTTACTGTACAGATTTGAAATGTTGCATTTGGTATATTCAGCTGGTAAAGTATATGTATTTTAAAATCTGAATTACACCAGAATTTGAATTGCTCTAATCCCAAGGCTTATGAATAAGGTGATACTTAACCTATATTAAAATTTTAAACTACTACCAATTATTATCAAGTACACCATTGATAAGTAAAACAGAAATACTAGTAATGAAGGCATCACTCTGCTCTGCTTTTAAGATTACATATAAATAATGTGCTAAATGCTTCAAGAGCAACCCAGTCAAATTATACCAAAAGATCTAAGTTCAGAGTGAAGCAGAATAGAGAACTTAATAGAGCTCAACCTTTCAATTTGGATTTGAGAACTTGAGAGGTTGAGGCTCAGGAGGTTTTCAGCCTTGCACATAACAATGGTAACTGAAGGTAAGAACAAAATCCAGTGGGCTGAAGGGTAAGTAGAAAACTTATCTAATGTTGACAAGTGATTTTTTAAGGAGAATTAAGGTACCAGGTGAATGAATTAAAATTTGTCTTACCTATTCAGGGAAGATCAAGTCACAAAAAGAAAAAGAATGAACACCAATAGAGGGTTTAGTTTTGAAATGGACAGACATCTGTTCCTCTAAGAGAAAGCAAACAAACAAACAAACAAACAAAAAAAACCCACTACTTTTCCTGAGTTATTTGTGACGTTTAAGTTTGTAAATACGCAGGTTAATATCTGAGTGGGAAAGAGGGTTATAATTTTCTTTTTTTTTCTTCTGAGACAGATCTTTCTCTGCATTGTAGGCTGGCCCTGAACTCACTGTGTAGCCTAGGCTGGCCTAGAATTCATGACAATCCTCCTGATTCAGGCTTCTGAGTGCTAGGATCACAGGTGTGCAACACAATGCCTGGCTTACGTGGTGCTGGAGGACAGAACCCTCCTGCTTTCTAGGCAAGGCCTCTAGCTCACTGAACTATGTACCCAAACCTAGGTTGTGGTTTTCTAACATAAGAGTTTTAAAAGCCCCAGAAAGGCAAAGAAGTTTTTCACTTCTGAATCTCCCAATACTTCATGACCTTAAACAGTGCTTGAAACATAGTATGTACTCAAATACTGAAATGTGCCTTATTTCTAACACTTTGATTATTTATCTAGTAAGTACTATTAAACTACATTATGCAAGAATCTGATGCTAGAGATATAAAGAGAAAATACACAATGGAACCAATCATATGTTTCATGAGGACAAGAATCATTTGCTTTACTTGTCCACCGTTGTTTCCCAAGGAATTAAGAGTATTTAATGATTTAAATTTAAATTCACAGTGTTTGTTTAATGAATCAAGTGCTTTACTTAATGAATTAAAACCACAATGTTATGAAAATATATAATCTGGAAACTAGATTATATCTAGTGGTTTAATATTCCTAGAGTATAATAAAAGAATTCTTCAGGTTTCGGACATGAGCAATAAAGTTCCTAGACAGATTTTAAATCCTTGAAGTTGTAATTGTGAACAATTAATAGGTTAATCTAATTAAAAGTTTGATGCTTGAAAATGTTTCTATGGATCCCTCAATTTTTATTCATTAAATGGAGGTAATAATGTTTAAGAAGGAGATAATATATCATAAATAAGCAAACTGCACTCATTCTAAATCAGTCTTAGTAAGAAAACTGCAGAAGTATTTAAGGTCTCCGTGGAATTATACTCAATAACATAGAAGATACCTTATAAGTTTATTGTTTATTTCTACATAAGTGTTTGAGTATGGAGAAGAAGGACAAAAAAATATGTGAGTAGAGTTCTGTCACCCTCCTAAGAAACTTAATCCATGATGACATGAGATAGTCTACTGTTGTTTCATGTCAGACTAAAATCAGTTTTTAAAAGAGTAGTTTAAATACTCTATTATCCATAACTGGGAACTATTATTTTTGACATTTTGTAATTTATGTTCAACTCTAATTTCGTTTGGCTCAGGAGCTCAAGTCAAGGAATCTTTTGAAAAAGAACAGTTGTACTCCAGCTGGACCATCTAACTTAAAACCAAACATTAATAGTCAGCAAGTACTACTTGAACACAGTTATGCCTTTAGGAATCCTATGGAAGCAAAAAAGAGGATAATTAAACTGGAAAAAGAAATAGCAAGCTTAAGAAGAAAAATGAAAATTTGCCTGCAAAAAGAACGCAGAGCAACTCAAAGATGGATCAAGGCTACATGCTTGATAAAAAATTTAGAAGCAAGTGACATATTACCTAAGGGTACATCAGAACACATTTTACCAACTGCCTTACACAATCTTCCTCTGGAAGATTTCAAGATTCTTGAACAAGATCAGCAAGATAAAACATTATCAATTATTTAAAAAAGACAGAGAGTACCTTCACTTATGTGTAACTCACAGAACTTGATGCCCATCTGTCATCCTTTGCAGAAGTAAAGACACTTATGGCAATTATGCAAAAGTTGAGTATTTAATAAAATTTTACTTGAGGTAACATTACTGTACAGTTTATGAAGAAATGGTTGCAAAAGAAAACTTTATGAAACTTTTGGGAGTAAATAGAAGTGCCTTACATGAGAATTACGTGCTTAGAAGTTTTGCTTGGAAATTGTATGTTTGAAAGATATTTGTTTTTGTCCTTTTCAGCTACTGTTAACAGCTTATGACACATAATATGTTTAACATATATATTTGAGAAAAGTTTGTTCTGTACCAAAGTTGAGATATTACATTCTAAGATGCTAGGTAGTAATCAGATTAAATATGACCTTAAAATTGTTGAATTTGTATTATTTGGCACTCTGGTTTGAAAAACTTATAGATCAAAGCCTGAGTTATAGGCAAAGTTAAAGTATGTTTTGAAAATAGTGAAGTACCTTTGGGTCATCCAAATTAGGGAAGGCCTCAGGTACCTCAGACTAGTAAAAACTGGTTGCTCACTACACTCACCTAAGAAAATATGTCATGAAATATTTTAAAGTTCAGGATCTCACTTTCACCTTAGTAAAATATGTATACTACTTTTTCTTGTAATGGCTGCATTGCCAACTACAGAGATGATGCATTAATAAGCGAATGTATTACCAGGTTCCTCTTAGGTATACTGCTCTGCTTCCGTGTGTGTTATAGCAAAACTGTTAAAACTATTTCTTTACTGTTTCAACTACTTTCTATATCACAGAAACAGTATATCAGTATACTGAGCTCTTTTCCCTCATTGTAAACCCACAGTCAAATTTTAGTCACAGGATAATACTCATATCCTCACAATTTACAACTTAAAATAGAATCAATTTGTCTTACACATGAGCTTTTTCTCTTTTTTTAACTGAATCATACAGGGCAACCATAATACATAAGAGAAATGTAATGTCTATAAAAATACGTGTGTCTGGTAAAGCTATGCAAATACTAATTGTTTTATAAACTAGAAATATCAGAAGTACGACACTTGCCACTTGAACAGCTAAAGGATATGCCTTATTTCAACAAACGTTTAGTAAAATCTCTTCAGAAAGCTTTGTTAAAATGTAAAAAATCTTTTAAATAATCAAGTTATTTAAACCTAATTTGTGATACTACCATATAAGAGTAATATATGCCTAATCATAAATTACTGTAACTCCTATGAAGATAATGGCCTTTTGCCTATTGTTTGAATAGCCTGGGGTTTTTTTTTAACCTTTAAATGATAAATACTTAAATCCTAGCAACAATCTTTTTACAATACTACCACTTCTTCTTCTTCTTCTTTTTTTTTTTTTTTGTACGTCCTGAGAATCGATCCCAAAGCCTCACACATGCTAGGCAAGCCCTCTGCCTCTGAGCTACATCTCTAGCCTTATTTTATTTGGAGACAGAATCTCTTAAATTACCCAGGCTGGCCTTGAACTTGTAGTACTTCTGCCTCAGCCTTTAAGTTAGCTAGGAATACAGATTACAAGCATGTAATCTTTCTTTTAGTAAGGAATGTTTTCCAAGCAAATATAAAAGAAAAAGTTAATTTGCAAAAAAGTGCTTAGAATAAATACTTATGAAAATTCTTTGGAAGGTAGTGTAAGTCATACTAGTCATTTAAAGTATTAGATATAGTTCCTTGCAATTATTATTGCATGTTTTTTTCTAGTATGATTTCAAGTACCTTTATATATTGACAAATGCTAGTACGTAATAATGGGCAAACACATTGATCGTATTATCTACTTTGTAACTCAAGATAGACACATAATGATTTAAATATGAAATGTTTCCCAAGTAGAGGCTTTCATGTACTTACCCCATGTATTCCAAATACTAAACACTAATTAATGCAGCCCAGTTCCTCTATCAATATAACATTTTAATTAAAAATAAAACGCAAAATACAATAAGCTTTTAACAAAGTTATTCAGTATTTGTTGGCTATTTGGTATTATTGAATAAACTACCACTCACTTCTTTGAGAGTAGAATTTTTGTGTTTTCTCCATATTGTTTTCATGTCGTGGTCCTGATAACATGCTCCAAAATACTCTGTCAAATTGTTTTATTAACACACATCTGTCTCTGGCTTCTGTCGTAGAGAAACACCTAAAAGGAATTTCTTAGAATCCTTTAGCTGGTAAGTTTTTTAGTGCTCTGACAATATACAGTACACCCAGTAAAAAGCTTGGAACTTGTTACCAGGTGGATATTTGGCTGGGGCTTAGGCTCAGAAGTAGAACAGATGTTTAGCATGTGAGGCATTGCGTTCAATCCCTAGTACCAAAAATGAATATGACATGATTTTCTGCCCCTGAATTGCTCAAAGTCCCTGAGCGAAACCAGTAATATTTATAATCCCCTGTGACAAGTACTGTGAAAGAAATAGGTGCAGATAATTTTGGTAATCACGAATTGGAACTCAGAACACACAAACTTCAGGCCTTTTTATGATACTTTCCTTTTGAAATAAAACATTCTTATAATGACTTACCAAAGGAGGTGGAAATAACTGAGGCTTGACCAGAATTACTGTGTTTTTGAAGACATATTTTACCTTAAAACAAATACTTTGTAATAGTACCTTTGCTGAAAGGAAAACATAGTTATAAAGAAAATATTATGTCCACGTCAAATCTTAGACTTCTTTTGAAATTTGGTATATTGTTCAAAATTATACACCCAACACAGATTTTATAAAATAATTTAACTTAGTCCTATGAAACAGTTGGCACCCATTCCTTCTCTTTCTCCTTCAAAAATTTCTATGTAGTAGGTGGTATTATCTCTTGAGGCAAGAAAGAAATGATTATTTTTCATTGAGACATTTATTCTTTGTTAACTCACACAAAAGAAAGTGAGGTTTTAGAATGAACACAGATCTGCCTCCAAGTCCTCTTGGCCCTCCACAGTCTAACTGCTTTAACATGATGTTATTAAAAATAGGCCAAGTCACATCTCTCAACAAAGAATAGAAAAATTTAAATACATGTAAAAATAGTTGATGTGGTCATAGTCAATCTTTTTTAGGTAAACCAGGAAGATTTTAACTTTGCAATGGTTATGACATTTCTCAGTGTTAAGAATACGGGTAAATTTTAATTTGGGTATAATATTGAAAATGGCTCATCTTTATGAAAAATAGTATTTTGATACTTAAAAGTGAATTTTCTAAAATTAGGGATTTTGTAATAAGCAATTGCATATTCACAAAAATGTATTTATATGTATGTTGACATTAAAATGTTTTCCAATGAATTTACTGTCATGTCTGTTATTTCAAAAAATAAATAAATAAACATTTCTGTGGAAAGTCTTCCTCTCAAAGACTTCAATAGATCTAGGGTTGGTGGCTCACACCTGTAATCCTAACACACTGGGAAGCTGAAGCAGGAGAGGAATCACAAATTTGAGCCCAGCCTGACTGACTGGGCAACCTAGTAAATTGGTGAAACCCTGCTACAGCATAAAAAATAAAATGGACTGGGAATGTAGCTCGGTCCAAAGGCCCTGAGTTCAATCCTATGTGCCATCAAAAAAAAAAAAAAAAAAAAAAAAAAAGACTTCTAGAGAATTCCTAAGTTGATGCAAACTATAAAATTATAAAAACAAAACAAACATTGATGAGAAATTATTTTTCACATTTATTGGTCCACTTATAAGTTTATAGTTTCCATTGTTAAATGCCATTTGTACCATGTGGACTAAATACATGAAGGGGTAAAAAATATTTCTGAGAGTCTACCTGACAATTGTTTGAGTATTTGTGACTCATAAGATTTATTTGTAGATATGATTAACAAAGCATTGTGTTAATACAGGATTTTGTAAGGTTTTAATTTCATTTGAATTTGACACACGCTTTAATTCAAAAACAACTACCAGCTTTGGCTAAGAGACATGGAACTAATAAGAATGAGCCCAATGATTCTTTTTATGGTTTGGATCTGGATGTATCCCAGAAGCCTCTGTATTTGGAACCCTGTGCTGTTGGGAATTAGCACTCGCTGGAAGAGACAGATTGCTTGCACGTGACCTGAAAGGATTGTGTCAATTTGTTCAGATTAGGGCTTGCCCACTGAGCGTTCATGTTTGTGTTATTGACTTGTGGGCCAGGAAGTGAGGGAAGGACACTCACCTGGGTGTGAGCAGCCTGACAGCTTGAAGTAAATTAGTTGCCTCTGATAGTATAAATCATCCTTAAAATTGCTGCCTAAACTTTATTATTATTATTATTATTATTATTATTATTATTATTATTTTAGACAGGGTCCTACTCTGTAGCCCAGGCTCGACCTGAACTCACTATGGAGCCCAGTCTGGCGTTGGACTTACTGCAATCCTCCTGTGTCAGCCTCCTGAGTGCTGGGATTACAGGCATGTACCACCAGACCCTGCATATGTGGTGCTGGAGAATCAAACTCGGGTACTTAGCACTTGACTTATACTCAAATTTTACCCGTATTCTAACACTGAAACATGTCATAAACCATTGTAAAGTTTAAAAAAAAAAACTTTCTAAAGTCTACCTAGAAAAGATTGACAATGACCACATTGACTATTTTTACATATATTTAAAACATTTTGGTCTTCTGAGTTCCATCCAGAATCTCCCATAACATTCAGCTTAGAGCAATACAGGGCCTTGTTAGCCAGCATCCTCAAACCCTTTAAAATTTCTCCCATAAACCAGTTCCAAAGGTTTCTAAACCACGTGGTCAGGTAAAGTCAAAGGAACAACCCTGTCCTAGCACCAGTTTCTGTCTAAGCTACTTTCTCATTGCTGGGAAAGAATACTCAATATCCACAACCTCAGAGAGGAAAGATAAATGTTAGCTCACAATTTCAGAAGATCACAGTCCATTCACGGGAAGGTGGCTATGAATGGTGAAACCATATGACAGGACTATAGCCAGACAAAGAGCTCTTCACAACATGGCAAAAACAGAGAGCCACGTGTAGAGGAAGGTGGAACCAGCACACATCCCTCCAGGTCAAAGCCCCAAGCATCTGCTCTTCCCAGCCAGGCCCCAACTCCCAATAGTACACGGTATCGGTGAGTACATGAAGCTTTTGGGAGACACTCTAGACTCAAAGCACCCTACCTCTAAATATATGGGATGTTCAGGGGATACTTTATACTGCCTTCCCTTTGGTTTGGGCTTAGCAAGCCCCTTGTTATCTTTTAAGTTTCAGCTTGGACACTCCCTCTCCTTTGTATGACACCTTCCCTAAATATACCAAAGGGACCTAACTGCTTTTTCTCTTGTGTCCTATTTTATACATAACTTGAATAAAGTTGTCATCTTATTATGTACTGTTCTGCTTGTTGCTTTTCACCTTTATCTTCCTTAAAGACAGAGACTGATGTGAGTGCCTAGGATAGAAGGATGTGGGGGCTTGGGGAACTTCACTCTCTTTCTTTTTGGGCCTCAAGAGTCTGATGTGTGAAATCTTAACAGATTTCAGAAAATTTACATTCAAAAGGCTTCTATGTACAACTAAAATTTTTCCATCAGTCAGTGCTGTTCCTCATTGGGATAGTTTTTACAATAGCTGTCAACTAACAAAAGTCTATAGAAATCCAAATTTGTTTATCAAAGAAAAATGTAAATAGCTATTTATATAGTGAAATTTAAAGATTATTACAATAATGCACTTGAATTCTGTTCTGTGATTGTGCTAATAAATCTTAACGTGTCATGTTTTCCACCCGCAGAAAAGAAATCTAATAAAAACAGAATTAACTGTTGGAAAGATGCTCAGAGCCTTTACTAATGCATGCTCACCATCCTTTGAGGATATAAAATTTCTCAGCCTTCACTTTAACCAAAGGTATTTTTGAGAGGTTAAGGGATAGCACACCTATTACTTTCGTGGAGAATAAAGTTTAGAAAAGGCTTAGCTAGTATTATGGGTTGGATCTGGAATGCCCACCAAAAGCCTTATGTATTTGGATGCTGTGAATTATCTGTGGATTTCACGTGCTGTTAGGAGGAGGAGCCTGGTCAGGAGAGGCAGATTATGTGAATGTAGTACATTATTGGCATGGGACCTATTACAGGCTTTTGGCATGGAAGGACATACACTATTCTCTCTTGGGTTCTTCTGGAGGCCCCTTTTTCCTTCTTCTTCTTGTGCTATGAGCAGCTGTTCCTCTTCCAGACCCTTCCCACCACTGCCACACACCCATGAATTGAGTGAGATCTTCTGAACCTGTGAGCTAAAATAAACTTTTCCTCCCTTAAATTGTGGATTTTGGGCACTTTGTCCCAGTAACAAAAAAGTAACTAAGACACCTAGAAAGTCTCTATTGCTAGAAAATTTAAGTAAATGGAGATGTTTGGATTGTAGCTACAAGGCAGACTGATTGCCTACCATTTTTAAGATTGGCAAAGTCTATTAAAATATGATTGTAAAATCAACACTGTGTGTGTGTGTGTGTGTGTGTGTGTGTGTGTGTGTGTGTGTGTGTGTGTGTGAATGTAGCAGAGGGGATTGCATATAGCACTGAGCTACATCTCCAGCCCTTTGTAAATTTTTTTTTTTATTATTTTGAGATAGAATCTGGCTAAGTTGCCCAGGCTAGGATCAAACTTGTAATCTTTCATTACTTTATATAAAAATTTTTAAAGCTGTTTTAATTCCTCCAAATAGTCTTAAAGTGGAATGCCTTGCTTCATGGAGAACATCAATAATTGGATACAGGAGAAAAAGAATATCCATTTGAAGAGTCAATTCACTAGTGCTATAATTTAACATGAAATTTTAACTAGATCTAAGTCTTGAGGAAAAGGACATCCTCCATAATATCCAGAGGTTGGCTTGACACAAACCTTAGTGTTAAGCGACAGCCTGGCAATCACAGCTAGGCCATAGTTTTCTCATGCATGTAATTAGGCAAGGCCCTCCTGTGACCACAATGAAAGTAAAATAGCTCCAAACACAACCAAATTCATAATTTCATTTAAAAGCAAAGACAAAAAAGTTCATTCTGTAAGTCATAAAACTTTTTTATTAATAGTAACCACCCAAAATCTGGTGGCCTCGATCCCAGCCAGGTAGCAGAGTGAAGTAATCTAATTATTTACGTCTGCAGAACAGAGGCAAAAATAAAGTGGACACATAGCAACTTTTTATAGAAAGACTATGTATGTAGTCTAAGTGAAAGCCACTACTATTTAGTCCTGCTTCACAGATTTGGTTCTGAGTTAACTAATTACATGTTCTATTAAAGAAAAGCAATTAAGTTCTTCTGGCATGTATTTTGAAATGTTAAATAACATTGAATTGAAAAAGTGCTTTATTGGAAATAATGTGAGTTTTTAAAAAGTAGTCACCATTAAATGGCTAAATTGCTATGGCTGAAACAGCGTTGTCTCTTCTTACTAGTACTTTACTGGAAAAAAAATCAGGAATATAATGTAATTATTGGTTACTATTAACCAAAACCACCAAAAGTTAATTTCAAATAAAACGTGAAATGGGCTCCAAGACTCAGCGTGATAATGCTAACAAGACTTTCTACTTTCTAAATTAATTGATTGAATGCACATACTTTAAATATTAGCTATGGGAAAGATATCTTCACAATGTCAGTGGTGTTATATCAATAACTATGAAAGACCTCAATAGCAGGAACTATATGTAGTTTTATCTTACATGTATGACACAGCAAAGCCTGGCCCATTAGAAGGACGAAGTAGTGTTGTTTTAAATGAATTCCAATGTCACAGAACTCTGTTTCTAGAACACAATACGTTCCGTTCCCCGTCCCACAAAAACTTACCTCCTAATATTGTTTTGTATAAATTCTTCATAGATTCAAAAGCACTCAAATATTAATTCTGGCATTTTGTCCTCACTGTCCTACTGGTGATTCACTTTCCGGTTCTAGGAAGTCCCATATGCAGAAACTTCAGGCTCAGCGTTGCTGACACAGCTGGCCCTGATTGCAGCAACACGGGCCGCGGGGCGTGGCCTTTGAAATCTCACGTGAGGTGGGCGGTGCCCGCGGTGGGCTGGGGCGCATGCGCACTCCAGGCGGGCCGCGAGAGGAGGCGGCGCGGCGCGGCTCTCGCTGGGCTCCGGGGTCGTGGCCCCGGCAGGCTGCGCCCGGACCGTGGGACTCGGCGCCGGAGGCGGTCGGAAGGTGACGCGCTCCAGCGCCGGGGGCTCGCTGCCCGACTCGCCCGGGTTCGAGCGCCCGGGCCGCGTCTCTGCTGCCGCGGCCTGCTGAGCGGCGTGTGAGCGGCGGGACGGCGGCGGACGGGCTCGTTCGCCGGGCCGGGCTGTGGCCGCCCCGCGTTCCTCTCCGCGCCTCGGTCCTGGCGTCTGTGTGCGCGGACGCCTGAGGCCGGGAGGGACCTCGCGATCCGAGGGAGTACGTTTTGCTTTCCCAGTGAGGCGGTTACTCTAGTCCTTAAGAATTAGGTTGCTCCGCCAGCAGCAACCTCCGGAAGGAGTTTGCGTTTACATTTTTTTTTTTTTTTCTTTTCTGTCCGTGGATGGTTTGGGCGTTTATGTTTGCCTCTAAGCGAGCGTTTTGCTGGCAATTTGAATGACTTTATTTCAGAAACGCTCTCTGTTCTCTCCTTCAGGTGGTTATCCTTACTTTCCATGACAGATCTTGACGACAATATATACGAAAGATACATAAAGATGATTACTAACATAGTAATACTGAGCCTGATCATTTGCATTTCCTTAGCTTTCTGGATTATGTCAATGACTGCTAGCACCTATTATGGTAAGTGGAAATGTTCCAGATGATTTTTCTGTCATCGGTGGAACTTTAAGTTCCAGCAAAACCCAAAACTTATATCCTCCCAATGGTTGTGAAGGCTTATGTTTATTAAAACAGCCTTTGTTTAGTTTACTCGCGTGCTAACAGTGCCACGAACGTTTTTCAGTTTTCAGTCAGTGCTGCAGTCAGTGCTCAAAGTGTCTATGTTTTGTGCAGTTATTTTATCTACTTGATGAAAAGTCACGGTAGTAAAGTTCAGTGACTAGAAAAATACAGACTTGTGAAGCGATTTCAGTGATGCTTTTGACCAAGATTTATGTATGGTGTGAAAAGAAATATTAAAGACTATGTTCTTTATTTTTGAAAATTTTTAAAGATTTGCTGCTTCATCACTTCAAAAGAAGCACCAGACCTGGGTGTGGTTATGCACACCTGTAATCCCAGAACTCTGGGAAACTGAGGCAGGAGGATTTCAAGTTTGACATCTGACTGGACAATTTAATGAGACCCTATCAAAAATGAAAACAAATTTAAAAAGGGGTTGGGGAGGTAGCATATTGTAAAAACCTAGGGTGCAATCTCCAGTACTATTAAGAAAAAAAAAAAAGCCACAAGGCAGGCAGTGAGCTGAATGGTAGTCTCTGTGTAGGACACACAAAGCTTCGTGGGTGCACCCTGGCACTTGTGCGTGCACACACACAGCCCCCTTTAAAGCAAAGCACATGCACACACACACACCCCTTCTTTTAAAACCTAAGGTGGGCAGAGGAATAGCAGGGAGATTAGAGCACTCGCCTGGCAAGCACTAGACAAGCTCCTGTGTTCTAGTCCCCGGCTCCCCATAAGCCTGGTGTGGTGGTGCGTGCCTATAATGCCAAAATGAGGGAGGCTAAGGCAGTAGGGCTGCTGTGCTTTCCAGGCCACCCTGTGCAACATTGTGAGTTCGGGGCCAGCCTGGACTACAGAGGGAGACCCTGTCTCTATAAATAAATACATAAAGCCTGAAGCCACATTACAGCCACATTTGAAGCTGTCATAGAGCATATGCATGGCTACACATAAACTTCCTTGGTACCCCCTGTAAAAAATAGCACACTGGTTAGTTCTGTTCAATGAAGTGTGGAAAGGAAAGTGAACCCTTATAAATGACACAGTGATTGCCATTTCAGAACAGAGTTCTTTTGCGAAGTCGTATGAATAATCAGATAGCGTTCTCTTGAGTGTACCATAAGGAAATCATTTAACCTTGGTGTTTGGAGTCTATCAGGAGTTGTAGGAACTTTAAGTGGGCAAGCCATAGACATCTAAAGGAGGTGGCCTCTTCAACTCCAGCTAATTCTGCTATGTGAGGCAGAGCTTCTGCTTTTAAAAAGACGCCAGGAATGGAAATTTTAATTGGTAATCTCCTAATCTTTAAATATTGACTCAAAAATATTTGAAAACTGTATGCCGGCCAATTGAAACATTAACTGAATGCAACCTTTGGAAAAAAATCTATTTTTAACTATTGAATCAGTTTTGTAGCCTGTCGGAATGTTACTTTTAAAAAATAATCCTTCTGAAAGGCAGAGAGAGATAATTTGGTCCTGTTAAGAGTGTATTCTTTGTAATACCTGAAATTTAATTCAAGCCTACTTTCAAAAACTGAGGTGTCAGAGGCTCATTTCACATCTCCAAATATCCAGGATGATGTTTGAACACATGTTGTCATAAATAACTATAATTGGTTCTCAAAACCTTGAAATAACTGCTGATTCTTCACTAATATTGCCTCTTTGAAGAAGTACCAATCTCAACATAAGTGTTCTGCTTTGGTGACTTCATCTCGGTTTCTCTTCTATGGGCAATATTTTAGTCCAGAACTCAGCAGAGCTCACTGCCATGACCAGTCTGTGCCAGCCTCACACAGTTTATTCTTTTATGATTTTTCAGGTAACTTACGACCTGTTTCTCCGTGGCGTTGGCTGTTTTCGGTTATTGTACCTGTTTTGATTGTTTCTAATGGTTTTAAAAAGAAAAGTCTAGATCACAGTGGGGCTTTAGGAGGTATGTTTCCATTTAAATCCTTCAAGTAAGTATGTATTATACATTTTGCTTATATAATTTAAACTCATGTTTTCCAAAGTCTGAAATATAAGACTGAGTCTTAATGTTGTATACTTTAGGCATTGGTAAAATTGTGTATTACTCAGCATTTCTACTCTGTTAGAATTTCAGAAACAGATAAACGTGCAGTGTGACAAACAGATTTAACTTTGACATAAAATAGGGTAATGGGACAGACCTCTCAGGACTGTTCTTGACTATTCTGCGCCTTTAGTTGGCTTAACTAGTCTTCCGCTAGCAGAAACATTTGAACACTCCTCCCAGGCCTAAAGTAGGGGAGCAGATGGACAGAGGGACTCTTGACAATTGCTACCAGTGATCTCAAGCAGAGCAGGTTATAGCTAGTGTTCTAGATTAATTTCCCAGAACTGAATCTAGGACAGGTTGTTTACTCTTTGAGCAAATATTTATTAAACACTACTGTGTGTCATTAGAAACAAGAGCTCCTGCTGTGAGCAAAGGCAATGTTTCAGTTCTTGTGGAATTTTTATTCTTTAGAACCAGGGAGTAATAAGTAAATTAAATTCTTTAAAACTTTTCAAATAATGATGGAGTTTCTTGAGAAAAATTAAAATATACTGAAGTGTGTATGTCGGAAAATTGGGGCATACTTCTGAGACAAGAGCTAGGTATTCTGTAAGAATGTCATTTGGAACTGAGACATGAAGCGGCTGTTGCACTGAGGTCTGGGAGAAACATTAACAAGAATAGCGAGCACATGCTTTTTGCTGCATGTAGGCTGTGGTTGTGCAAGACTCGGACAGCGGCTCAGTTGACTGGAAAATATTAATAGTAAGAAAAAGGAAAATAATGAGAAATAGAGCTGAAGAAATAGACAAAGACAAGTTATACTGAGGCTGGCAGACTGCAGGGAAGATATTATTTCAAAGTAGGTGAGCATTTTCTGCCTCAAATCGGTGGAGTGATGTGGCTGGTTTGACAACGGAGCTTTCATATCCTACTAGTTTTAAAAGGCATGAGAATTTCCTTTAAATACTTTTTATAGTATGAGATGTTTATAGGATGAGGATTATTTAGAACTGGCAGGTCTCGAAATCATAACCAAATCTCTCCAAAAAGGTACTGATCTCTAGCCTCTGTTGTGCTGTAATTACATTGTATCACCCTCTATATGTATGTACAGAAAATAGTTCTCATAAAATCTTGTAAAATAGGTTAGATGCTCATGAAGGCAAGACAGTATGATTGGTGAAAGAACAAAGACTAGAATCAGACAGGATTTATTTGAATAGTTATGGCTTTGAGAGAGTTAGGTTACCTTGTATTCTTCTGTTTTCTCAGCAGAACAGTGGGGATTTTGTGTCTAACTTAAGAGAAAGATGTATTATGAAATAATAGAGACTTCAAATGCCTCTTCAACTTCACCTCATTTATAAGTCCTTGGGAAGAGCCCTAGCAATGTGCTGTTGTAGGTCTGTAATTTAATAAACCTTGTCATAGTAAAAGATATTTTTGTACTCTTTCCTTCATAAATTGTGGCAGCTTCAGGCCGGACAAAACCTGATACTTCTCGAGTTCATTGTGAGACTCATAGTGACGTTAAGTACCATAAAGTTTTTAGCTCAGGGCACACAAGGCCAGTATTATTGGGTGCTAGTTATTATTGAGCAAAGTTCTTTGGAATCATGTTAATGTTCTTTATATTAAAAAAGGTCATATACTGTGAAGGATTTTTTTCCACCTTTAATTATAGTTAATTAGCAATTTTGTATATAAATTGTGTCGTTATATTCAGTAAAGTATTAGGAATGGCTGTTTCTTTAACAAATGCTTATGTCTCAATTACTATGCACCAGGTGCTGCTGTTTGCCCTTTGGAAGTATCAACTGATTATAACAAATAATTTCAATAAGTTCTGTTTGAATATGATAACAGAATTATGCTTTGCTAAAAAAATCGTTGCCTTGGTATTTATTATTTTTGACCTATACCAAGTAAGGTTGAGTCCTTGAAACTCTGTTTTCCTTTGGCTCCATGTTAGATATTCTCCTAGCTTCACCTCTTACTTTTTCTTCTCTTTTACTTTAATTTCTTTCTTTTCTTGCTTTCTAACCCTTAAGCTTCTTTCTGTTCCTTACCTGTGTATCTTGATCTTCAGTTAAAAAAAATACATATCCGAAGCCTAGCACTGCTCCCCATAATTGGTGTGAACAGGGGACTGATTTGTGGGACAGCATGCCTCTTTATGAATCTGAGAGAATGTAGAACTACCAGGCAGACTAGAACATAAGCACACTGTTCAGACATGCCCTGTTCTACGCTTTGTTCTTGCAGTCAGACTGTGTGAGAAGTTGATTATAATTAGATTGCTTTGGTGAGTGCATAGTGTCAGAAATAGTAATTCAAGCCCACAGATCTAATGGTCCTTTTCCTTGGGCAGGGTTCAACAAATCTGCTAACCTCTGATTTTCTCCGGGTCTTGACTGTTCACTTTAGGGGCAAATAAGTCTTTTGATTCCTGTAGTTTTTCTCTAAGCATATTTTACATGAAATAATAGATTCAATTTGAGTTTATTAGATGACTGAAATTCCAGTCCTGCCTTCTCCTTTATGCATCCAAAGACTGTCATTTTGTTAGCAATTTTGAGTGTAATTATACTCTCACTTTCAGGCATTTGTAAACAATGTCATGTTACTCTTCTAGATGGTATCTGGTGGCGGCGCAATTTACCTGTTTTAGGCTTACAAAGAAGGCATTGCCATCCTGAATTCAAATTCTTTGGAGCCCTCAACTCTCATATATAGGAGTACCTTCTCAGTGCTGAAGGTTCATGGAGTAGTGAGGGGAAGTGGACTAGCCGTGAACAGGAGGCAGCAATTACTGATCTCAAAATTCAAGTATGGCTGGCAGTTGCCAGACTTTCCAAGATAGTCTTAGACCACATGGAGAAACCATTTCTTACAGCACATTGTTTTAAATTTACTTTCTTAATCTGAAGCTGTCCACAACATGAACTCTAATGACTTCCTCTAGTATTTTAAGGTGATTGGAATAAAAGGATAGAGGTGCATATGTAGCATCTCAGTGAAGGTTGTCTTAAGTCCATTTTTACATTGGGAATTGTAAGGTAGTCAAAGTCCAGAGGCTACAGACACATCTTTTAGCATCTCAGTTTAGGTGGTTTTAGGACCATTCTACGTTGCGTTTGTTTAAAGATGGGGAAATAAATTAATTGTTAGCAGTGACTATTCCTATAGGAGGAGAGGGGAGACACTTCGACTTTCATTTTGTATACTTTCATATGTTGTAGTGCTTTCCTCTCAAATAGCTGTGGTTTATTTTTGTTATGTTTTAACAAGCAATTGAACAAGTTAAAGGGTGTGTAACAATAATATAGTATGTATCATTTTTATTGTTCTTGAGCTTTTGCCCCTGAAACTGTTCCTGCTATTGTTGTCACTAACATTAACGAACTTTTATTAAGGGCCTTCAGTATCCTGGGTAGTATAATGAGCATATTAGAGAAATCATCACTTTCTTTTTACAGTCAAGCTAGTGAGCCAAGAATCTTGTTTCACCAGTGTGAATCTCAGGGAGGTTAGATACCTCTGGTCACTCAGAGCCAAGTTGGGGAGCCAGAGTTTGAACTCCAGACGCTGTAACCATAGAGATTAAGTGGCATTTTATTATTGCCTTGTATCATGTTGCCCTATATCTTGTATACTCAGATTGCACAAAATTTAGGTAAAATGCCAGTAATTGAGCATTTCTTCATGAATCAAAGAACAACTCTCTCATTAGGGCAATTAAACCTGAGCTAAGCAATAGGGCTTTAGTGGGAATAGGAACCTTGTTTCCTGTTCTTTTATATAATAGAATGTTATACTTTAAAACCATAGATTTATTAAATATGTATTGAATTACTAATATCTATTGTATTTAATACCAATTTTATTAATTACTGCTTGTCATATTATTTAGTAGAATTCCTTATTTAGTGAAGCCAACTATATTTATCTTGCCAATTACAGAGAAACAGAAATTATCAATCGTAGAGAAATGTCAGGCATGGACAGTTTTTAATGAGAAATAAAATAGAAAAACTACAGAATGGGGAATGAAATTCTGTGGTAGAACACATGTTCTCAAGGCCCTGGGTTTAATCCCCAGCATAAAATTAAAAAAATAAAATAAAAGCTAGGAATAACAGCTGGCAGTCTGGACAAGACTATATAAGAAAACAATACTTGGTATGATTATTGCATTCTGCCAAAATGTTCCCCAACCCTATAAGCTAGAAATTAGATTTTTTTCAGAGCCCCGAGACAGGAAGGTCACTCTTGTTCAAACTCGTATCAGGCAATATGACCAATTTACAAGGCAAAATGTCAATTTCTTAGTTCATTGGCAGATTGATTCTCTCCTTTAATGAAGAGCCAAAAAAATTATCAAAAGTTTGCTTAGAAGTTCAAAAGAACACATAGAAAGTACTATCCAGGGGTTAAAAAATAAAAATTTAAAATATGCACTTACCTGCTTGCCGTTGTAAATAAAAATACAAGAATAGTAAATTGGTATAAACATACAAGGGAAAACAGCAGCAGCTGCTTACCAAGGCTGAGAGAAAGCAGAAATAGAGTGATGGAATTAAATAATATTTCTTTCAGTTTACCTTTTCACATAGGTTTGACTTTTGGAAGTGTGTTAATGTTCTAAATATTTAAGAAGTAAAATTATATCAGTAAGGATGGGAAAAGGGGAAAGTCCAAAACTGAAAATAAATCCAGTTGCATTTCAAATGAATGCTAGAAGCACACTGGAAGAAAAAAAAAAAGAGTGTCATGTTAACACAGTACAGTGTTTAACTGTGTATTTTCAATCTTAAGTTGAAGAGAAGGAAAATTTTCAAACAAATCTTATACCATAGATTTGTTTATGTTGTTGTTTGGATGAAGCAATTCTGAAACAATTATAGATGTAGGACTGAGCAGTAGAATGGATGTGTCAATGTTGTCGGGAACCAAGGTCTTTATTAAGGATAAAAAGCATACTAAGATGGAACGGGGAAGGTAAGAAAAGCTGTGTGGCTGTAGTGGAATTGAAGTTACTGACATGATTTTGTAATTTTTATAATATGCATGTATGTACACATATTTATGCATGTATTTATGTTTTTACGTTATAGGCTATTACAAAAAGTTGATAGTCATGAGTCCATACTGATAGTAGTTTTTCTTTAATAGTGAAGAAATCAGATCTTGTTTACATTAAAATGCTAAGAGCTTATTGGAAAATAGGGACGCAGTGGTAGAGTTGGACAATCAGCATTGCAACCATCATAAAGATTGAATCAGAAAAAATCATAAACCTAGGAGAAATTTTGTTGAAATGCAGAATAGTTGTTCATCTTAAAGTGTTTCCCACAGATGGCATTTTATTCTAAAAGGAAACGAGATTAGTTAAATGTTGGAGAAATTACATGATACCTTGATCAGGTGATCAAAATGAGTAGATGAGGATGACCTCAGGTGCTTCCAGTTGTAATGCTCCAAGAATGACACATCACCAGCCTTGTGTTTTTTGGTCCAGAAACAGCTTCAGTCTAATCTTGTTGAATCATCAAGTAACTCAACATGAGAAACATCCTGATTTTTTAAAAATGAGATGATCATATTATCAAAATGGCAATGTCACAAAAGAAGCACCTTATTGAAATGGTTCATACCAAAGGAGAGTCCTGTCATCTGTTAGCACATTCTTTCTTCAAATGGCATCAATACAACTTCCTCAGGTTAAAGGTATCTTTAAGACATTCACATCTGATCCAGCCTTTTGGGATCACCTTGAATGAATTTTATATATCCACAAAATTTAAAGACTTGTTTTCTTCAGGTTTTTGGTCATTTTTATAGATGGCTTATTTCATTCATTATGCTTTAATTCTCATTCATTTTTATAGGTTTAATTAACCATTGTGATAAATATGAAGGTGTTTTGCTTTCTCTACCACTAAATTTTGTTCACAAGAACATTGTCAAGTTCTTTACAAATAGAATTTACACATTACCTGAATGGGTTTAAAACCCCCACTCCTGAACATGTTTACACAGGAAAATTTAGCTAGGAAAAATGTTTCTACCTTATCACCATAGCTTTGAGACTCAGCAAAAAAAAAAAAAAAAAAGGAAGAAAAAGAAAAAAGTGAAAGTTCTTTGAAAACATAAAAATCTTATCTCCTTTTGAATCACCTTTTTTTTTTTTTTTTTTTTTTTTTTTTTTTTTTTTTTTTTTTTTTTTTTTTTTTTTTTTTTTTTTTTTTTTTTTTTTTTTTTTTTTTTTTTTTTTTTTTGAGACAGGCTCTTACTCTATAGCCCATACTGGTCCTGAATTCACTGCGTAACCCAGGCTGGCCTTGGACTCACAGCAGTTCTCCTGTCTCAGCCTCCAAAGTGCTGGTGCTGGGATAACAGGCGTGTGGCACCATGCCCAGCTTTATGTGGTGCTGTGGAATCGAATTCAGGGCCTTGCACTTGCAAGGCAAGTGCTTTAACCACTGTGCCATTCCTCTAGGCCCTTATTCACCATTTTAAAATAAAAAAAATTCCCAGGCTACAGAGTAGAAATGTAAAACACATAAATTTGAAAACCTATCATCTTTTCCAAAGACAGCCATAGTTTGAAAATTATTTAGATTAGCTTTCTAGCCAGTACGTATAATATATACACTGTTTAATAATCACTGCTACTCAGTTATATAAGTTGATTATAAAATGTTTGCCTAAGCTGTATCTTATATTCATATAGAATTTCAAAGGAGATCAAAATACAGTCAAAAAATTTACCAATTTAGTCAGATTGACATCCAGTGCACTGCTCAATAATGCTTGTCAAATACAAATGTATTAGAAATGTACATCCAGGTTATAACGTGGAAATACCTGAAAAATCCAATTCTTCACAGCTTTAATGTGCTAATTAAGTGCAATTCTTCATATGTTTCTTTCAGGTCTAGTGGTTGGATTTATCCTAACCATTGCAAATTTCAGCTTCTTTACCTCTTTGTTGATGTTTTTCCTTTCTTCTTCAAAACTCACCAAATGGAAGGGAGAAACAAAGAAGCGTCTAGACTCAGAATATAAGGAAGGTAAGTTTAATTATTTTGACATTCCTCAGAAAGATAAACTTTATTTCATCCTAACATAAGCTTCACTAAAACATGTTTAGATTACCAAGAGATATATTTTATTGTAGAATTACTTTATTAGCCTAATTCATTTATTTCACCAAAAAGAAATAACAGCAGAATTTTAGAATCAGAAATTTTATAAATTTGTTAATTTAGAATCTATCAATAATTACTCTAAATTTATTAGTAACAGTAGAAAATTGTTTAATTGTTTAATCATTTTATTTTCTTAAACTTAAAAACTCCAGTTCTCAGCCAGGCCTGATGGTGTGGGTCTGTAATCCCAGCACTCCAGAAGGCTGAGGCAGAAGGATAAAAAGTTCGAGACCAGCCTAGACAACTTAATGACTTAGTAAAACTCTGTTTCAAAATCAAAAATAACAGTGGGCTGAGGTTAATCTCAGTGTGAAGGCCTTTTCCACTGTATAATACACTCACACCCGTACACTCATATGTATACACACAAACACACACACAAAGCCTTATTGCTATATGATTTTCCTTGTCCTTTTGGTCTGCTTATTTGTTTCTAGGAGGGCAAAGGAATTGGGTCCAGGTATTCTGTAATGGAGCTGTGCCCACAGAGCTGGCCCTGCTTTATATGATAGAAAATGGCCCTGGGGAAATGCCAATCGACTTTTCTAAGCAGCACACTGCTTCCTGGATGTGTTTGTCTCTCTTGGCTGCATTGGCTTGCTCTGCTGGAGATACCTGGGCTTCAGAAGTTGGCCCAATTTTGAGCAAAAGCCAACCAAGGCTGATTACAACCTGGGAGAGAGTTCCAGTTGGTGAGTCTTGATTTCAGTATCTTAAAAAAAAAAAGTAGCAAAAACAAACCCTTCTTAATTTATTGTATTTCTTATTTGAGAGTCTTTTAAGACTTTTATTTGATCTCCTTAGTTAGAAAATTGGTACAGACTACTATATTGATGATAATAAATAATAGCTGCACGAAATGTTAATAAAACCTGGATAAACAATACCTAGACCTCAACCTAGACAAACATAGAGACTGACCCGCAAATTGAACAAAGAAGAAGGAAAAGAAAAGGAACAATAGACTATTTCTCAAGAGCTTATTATGAATAAGTCAGCCCTGAAAATTTGTGGTTTAAAGAAACAGTAAATTGGAGATGTCCAGAGAATATAAAAATCTAATCTGTGCTGAACACTTATTTTTCTTTTCATTATTCTCTGAATACAACTATTTACATATCATTTTCATTGTACTTGTATTAAAAGCATCTAGAGATGATGTAGGTATTTTGGTGGGAGAACTGTATATAAGGAATTTAGCACTAAGGATTTTCTTATCTTCTGGGGGTCCTGAAGCCACTTTCCTCTGAAGTCCATGGACTACAGATGTCTCTCTTCTTCATTATCATTATCAATTATTATTATGTTTCTGTTTTGTCATCATTATCATCTTGCCCTTTTGCTCTTCCCTCCAATTCTTTCTTCCTTTTCTTCCACACCTCCTCCTTTTTTCTTCCTCTCTGTCTTGGTTACCTTTCATTACGGTGACAGAATACCCATCATGCACTAATTAGGGAAGAAAAGTTTATTTTTCTCAGTTTCAGGAGGCCTAAGTTTATTCATGAGCAGCTGGCAATGATGCAAGCGCACAGTGTAAGCAGAGATGGAGATAGCATCTTACAGTATTGCAGTCAATAAGCCAAGTCCCGGGAGAAAGGGAAGAGGTAGCATGTGCACTTCCAGGTCCTGTCCCAATGATTGACGCCTTCTGGGTCCAACCTCAGTGCTCCGCCCTTTCCAGGTTTACGCCCCTAATCCACCACATACCTACAATCTGTCATCTGCCACATACCAGTCTTCCACCGCACGCCCATGATCCACCCCTCCAGATGAGGCCCCCATCTCCTAATCACACATGGCTCCATAGATAATACATAACATCCAAATACATGAGACTTTGGGGATATTCTAGATCTAAACCATAATACTCTTCTTCATCGTCATCCTTATAACAGCTAACATAGTCTGAATGCCTTCTGTATGCAAAGCACTGTTCCAACTGCTTAATGTGGATCATAATAATAATTTATTATGTCCATCGTAAGAACAAGAAAGTAGCATTGTGACTCCCATGGACCATTCTGATTCACTGTTTAAAATGCCAAAAATTATGGAGGAGAAAAGCTTACTTTTCTAAGTAGGTTATAGTCTTGAGATTGCATTAAAGAAAACTCTAATAATTACAGCTTGACCCCACTCTTAGGTAGAATCTAAAATAGTTGATTGCATAGAAGCTGAGAGTAGCATGATGGTTATCAGAGGCCGGAGAACAGTAGAGGGAAGGGAAAGGTGGAAAAACATTGATGATGGGTATTATAGCAAGATAAGACCAAGAGCAAGAAATACTGGTGCTGTATTACAAAGTAGAGTGACTAGAGGCAGCAGTTACATACTGTGTATTTTGGAAGGGACTGTGACTTTTTCCCATAAGGAAATGTTAAATGGTAGAGGAGATAGTTATGTTTACCCTTATTTGAACATTCATTAGTGTATATATGTATTGAAATATATTGCACCCCATAAATATGTACAAATTTTATGTATCAGTTAAAATTCTTAAAATTTATGAAGTTTAAAGGACTGCTTTTCTGTAAATTAGCCTTCTGTCCAGGCATGGTGGTCCATGCCTGTAATCCTAGCACTCTGGGAAGGTAAGACAAGAAGGTGACATATCTGAGACAGGGTAACAACTGAGTAAGATCCTCTCTCCAAAAAAAAGTAGGAGATGTAGCTTAGTGCAGAAGCCCTAGATTCATTTCCTTCTAGTGTTATATAAATAAATAAATAAATAAATAAATAAATGGTCTTTGTTTAATAATTAATAAAACATTTGCTTTTTGTTGTCTATTTGTTGATTATTAACCATATGATTTTGTATATGTTTCTCTTCAGGAACCAATGGAGGGGTTACAGTGGTAGGACTTGCTTCCAGTCTCCTTGGTGGAACCTTTGTGGGAGTTACATACTTTCTCACACAATTGGTTTTTGTGAATGATTTAGACATTTCTGCTCCCCAGTGGCCAATTATTGTATTTGGAGGTCTAGCTGGATTGCTGGGATCGATTGTGGACTCATATTTGGGAGCAACAATGCAGTTTTCTGGTAAGAACATTATCTTCTTGCAACTTAATGGAGTTTTTTTTAAAGAAATGGTTAAAATCTGGAAAAAAAATTAAATACAGCAATGAAGACAAATCCAAACTCACAGGATGTTGAGGTATCAGAAACAATGGGAAAATTATCTTCTATGGTTTGGGTTTTGTTTTTGTTTTGTTTTTTTTTGTTTGTTTGTTTTGCTTTGCTTTGGGTTTTTTTTTTTTTTTTTTTTTTTTTTTTTTTTTTTTTTTTTTTTTTTTTTTTTTTTTTTTTTTTTTTTTTTTTTTTTTTTTTTTTTTTTTTTTTTTTTTTTTTTTTTTTGAGGCAGTGTTTGACTCTGTAGCCCAGGCTGGTCCTGAAATCACTGTGGAGCCCAGGCTAGCCTTGGACTCACGGCTATCCTCTGGCCCCAACCTCCCAAGTGCCAGGATTACTGGCGTGTGCCACCATGCCAGTTTATGTGGAGCTGAGAAATTGAATTCGGGTACTTCATGCTTGACTTAGCTCTTCTAGGCAAGCACTTTAACTGCTGAGACATTCCTCCAGCCCCTACAATTTGGGTTTTTAATTCTTTAACTTTAATTGCAAGAGAATTCTGCAGAGCCATCATTAGAGAGGAGGATACAATAATGGAAGGAACCAAAGCTTTTGACTATAGGTTGTCATCTGGTCTGGGGTCAGGTCATTGTAATGTACTTTCTTAAATTTTTTTCTCAAAGTCTATTTGATATGTAAGTTATTGAACTGATCTCACTACCTAGACATGATTGCTCCTCCTGTGTTTCCTGCTGTCATGGTTACTGTTCTCACCACTGAGTTTTTAGCTACACTCAATGTAGCTGAATCAGTTTACTTCAAGTTTTAATTGTGCCTTGCCTCTGAAATACCTCCCATTTTATTAATATACTGGTATATTCTTTTGGCTTTATATTTGCTCCACTTCTACCAACCATGTTTTCTCCTCTGACTGACTTGATGAAGAGGCTGGGATTCTGGAGAAGAACCCCCAAAGTAGAAAACTCCTAGTGCTCTTGAGGCTCCTGGATGCAAGTAGTGTTCTTACCTTTCAGCTTCCTTCCCAACCAATCTAAATGTTCTCAAATGTTTAATTAGTTTTATCAGGGAGCAGTCTGATTTTAATTAATTCTAGAGTGTCAGTGACTTTACACGTACATGCATAGAATACACTTTATTTTAAAAAGTCTAAGGGTTACTCTAAATTGGGCTCTAACAAAGGAAGCTTCTTATCACATTGAATGGATTAAAAAAACAATGTAGGCAGTGAAAAATACATTCTTTAAATCTTTCTGTGTGTCTGTTTCAATCTGTTTACACTGCCGCGAAAAAAAAAAAAATGTCTTAGACTGAGTAACCTAGAAAGAGCAGACATTTTTTTCCCTAGTTTTGCATACTGGGAGGCTCAAAATCCAGACACTAGCAGTTCAAGGTCTGGTAAAGGCTCTCTGCTCCCTGGATGGCACCTGGTTACTACATTTTTACATGGTGCAAAGCAGAAGGACAAAAACAACAAGGCAAACTTTCTCAAGCTTCTTTTATAAAGGGCATTGACCTCATTTTAAAGAGTGGAGCCCTCATGACTTGCTCACTTCCCAGAAGACCCAACCTGTTAATACAAACAAGTGGGTCCTATTCCCAGTGTGACTTTGGAGGGTCACAAACATTAAGGCAGGCCTGTCCTTGCCTGTTTTCATGCATCTCTGCTTTTCGTGTTGTCCCATCTACTATCGGCACAACTCCAGAGATACTGACAGACCAGCATCGAGGTGGGCTGAAACCTATCTATTTTTTTCTTTATTTTTTATCTTATATATCTCATCTCTTTCCGCTTCCCACCCTCTGACCCTCCCTTATCTGCCCTTTCCCTCTCCACAAATTCCATCTTCTTCTTTCCGTATCTCTTTCATTTTTTTTTTACAGTTTTGAAACTCATCTATTTGAAAAGACTTTTTGTAAGTAAGGGTTTCATATATTTCACCATAAAAATGATGCACTAAATCATTTTACAGTTTACTGATAATCTTTCAGCGTGTCTTCTTTGAAGGAAAAAGTGCCAATTGGATCTTCCCCTCATTTGTTTCTCATTTGTTTCTTTTCCACGCAAGGTCTGGATGAAAGCACTGGCACGGTGGTCAACAGCCCGACAAGCACAGCAAAGCACATAGCAGGGAGGCCCATCCTTGATAACAATGGTGTGAACCTTTTTTCTTCTGTTCTTATTGCTCTTCTACTCCCAACAGTTGCTTGGGGTTTTTGGCCAAGAGAGTGAACTCTGTTTAATTTGCACAGGTTGAAACTGGTGAGTCCAGCTAAATTATTCTAAGGTTTCTCCTAAGAACAATAGTAGTTGTGAAGCCAAAATGGAAATGGCAGCTCATCCCACACTCTTTGTGATGGAATTATATATATTTGCATCAGCTTCCTTTAACAACCAATGTGTCTATTTTTTGTTTGTTTAAACCAATATAAAGACAGACTAATTACATTTAAAGTGGTTCTCAGTTGTAGCAGAGGTACCACTATGCCAGTTACTGCAGTGTTGTATCTATTTTTAATGATTTAAGGCAAGCTGATGTGTATGGAGACTGTGTAATTCTCTGGACTTTGACTACTTTGATATTATGCCAGTCATAATTCTAAAAAGTATGGAGGTTGGTTTCTAGTGAATTGTGTGGCCTCTTTCACATTTTTTTCTCCTTCTAAATTATTGCTAATAAAAAGTAAATGTATTTTTGTGAGCATTACAAAGTCTGCAGTACATTTAATTAAAAACAAATTTATCTCTCTACACAATGTGTACTTTATTATATATTTCAGTTCTTCTCTTGAATTCAGTAGTTTTAACTTTCCTTGAAGTATATATGTAGCACTTAGTTTTAGCATTGGTATCTTAAATAGTCAATGGAAAGTTATTGTTTTTTAATTTTTATAAATCACTGGAAAGTGCTATGATTTCTTTTATGTACCTTCTGAGTTGTCTGCAACAAAACTGAGTTCTGCTGTTTTAGTTTTTGTTCTTCATTATGATTTATTCTACGCTTAAAAGATTTGAGATGGAGTGGATTATTCTACTAAATGTATTTTGAAAGCTTCATTTGTGATTTCAATACATTTATTTCCCTGATGCTTTTGCAGTCTCAGGGAAACAAAGAACTCCATAAGTAACCCACCACCAAATGGATACGTTTAGAATTCTTTTCTTTGGTGACCCTACTCTAGTTCTAGTCTTGGTTTGAAACAGAAAACGAATCAGTGCACACTGTTAATCCTTAACCTAGTGAGTTGCAGCCATTGGTTTTGACTTTTAGTTTTACATATGTGGACTTTATTTTTTTAATCACTGTGTCTAATATCCATGTCCCCAAATCTGATTTAGTCAGTCTGGGATACAAACTGGATATTAAGACTTTCTAAAGTTTTTCTGGCACATTGGAGTTATATGTAGGGAATTTTTTTAAAAAGCATTTGTTAAGACTTTTTTCTAGACCAAGTAAAACTGAGTTATCTTAAGGTAAGGCCTATGCTCTCATTTTATGTGGCCTACTCTATATTTGGTTATTTTTAGGCAACTCTGGTAGATTTTAATGTTTAACCAGGTTGAGAACTGCTGAATAAGAATATCCTAAAGCTCTTTATCTAAAAGAAACCTCAGAAATGGGGCTTTTCATTTTCAGAGAGAAAACTGCTAGTGGCACTCCATGCTGTCTTTATGGGTCAATCACTTTTGGTAATTACTCAGTATCTTACAGCTGCATCACCTACTAAACCATTACAGTAAAATTTTTAGTGTGTGCATCCAGCACTAATCTCTTTTCCTGGAAATTTATTCTCATGATATGGGACAAAAATACTTATAGGGACCAATTTTGAATGTGGTAGAATCATTGTTATCATTAACAGTTTTGGAAAAATGATGCTTTCGAATGGTTTATACTAGAATCAAAATTTTTCAGATTTTAAAAAATTAGTCTACTTAAAGATTTTCACTCAAATTTACTAAGAAGTCCAGGGTAAAATCCCATTATAACAATACTTTGTAGGGCTAGAGGAATAGCTCAGCTGTTAAAGCAGTTGCCTAGCAAGTGCTATGTTAACCACTAAGCACCCGAGTTCAATTTCCCCAGCACCACATAAACCGGGCGTGGTGGCGCACACCTGTAATCCTGGCACTCGGGAGGCTGAGGCAGGAAGATTACCATGAGTCTAAGCCCAGCCTGTGCTCCATAGTGAGTTTAGAACCAGCTTGGGCTGCAGAGTGAGACCCTTTCTAAAAAAAGAAAATGTTACAAATATCTTGTGGTGAATTATGAATAGCTATAATAAGTATAATTACACATAACTATAATGAGCCTCAGATCAAGTCAGGTCATTTTGTCAGCAAACTTACTGAAAAAGTACTATTTTTTATACTTTGGGATATGAAAATTATAGGTAAAGTATTCTGACACTGCCCTTTTTTTAAAAATTGCCATATTTTTATCCGAATTTTTTGGATATTTACTGAGTGGGCAGTTTATCTTAGACATACTTTTTCTAAAATGAACTCCATGTAACAGTATAATAAAATAGTATATGTAGTCTGCCTGGACAGCATGAAGGTGACCTGTTTTTATAACATGGTTGTACAGTGGAAGACAGTAATATAAATGTGGCTTAGGGCAGCTCCTGAAGGAGTAGGACATTGAATCAGATGGGGCCACCAAGAGATCACAGAATTGACATAGCATGTAACTTCACTTTTAGCTTTTCTCACCTCTTATTTGTGCCTTATATACTTTTATGTTTCTACACAGTATATATGTATAGGGGGTTAGTGTAAATGCCCACACTATGTCAATTAGATAAAGGCCCAATAAAGATTAAAAACCATCTGAAATGTTTTAAACTTTATTATATGCCTGCAATATGAACAGCTGCTCCTATAAAATACAAGTGGACCTACTGATTTTCCCGTCATCGATCTTCCTGCTGTTTTGTCTCATTTTCCAGTGTCAGTATATCCCAGGTAAATTGTGCTTACTTCAAAAATGAGAACACAAGCAGGGAATGGTAGTACATGCCTGTAGCCCCGGTATTCTGGGAGACTGAGGCGAAAAGACTGCAAGTTTCAGCCCAGCCTGAACAAGTTGGTAACTTAGCAAGGCCCTGTCTCAAAATAAAAAAGGCTTGGGGATATGTAGCTTAGTGCAAAGGGCTTAGGTATAATCCCCAGTACTATAAAAAAGAAAAAAGAAAAAACCCACAAACAGCAGCTTAATTGTTTAATCTCTTTATAGCATGTGTGTTACTATCACTCCAAGTAGGCCTGAATGTTTTAAAAACAGATGTTTTCCGTATGTGTTCCTTGTTTGTGGAATCGAGTTGTTTTGACTGGAATCTGTGTTTCCTTTAAGAGTTTCTCCAAGTTGATAATCAGAAACATATTCCAAAGGGAAATAAAATAAAAAACTAGTTTGACTACCTTTCTGAGTACCGTGATGACTCCAACACTTCTCAATCAAGTGAAACAATACTAATGATTTTTAAACTGATGAGTTAGGAAATTTTTGTAGAACAAGTGAAAGAATGACAGGAGTTCTCAAATTACTTTCATGCCAAGACTGTAAGTTATCATAATTTCCCTTTTAAAATTTACTTTATAAATTTGCTAACTCTTTTTTATAGATATTTTTCCTTTTTATTAGTGTTAAGTTACTTAAGAATATATCATTTCTGTTCTTTTTTAAAGAAAATAAGAATATTAGAGGTAGAGCTAAAATATTCTTTGGCCAATCAACAACGCATTCTCTTTCTGTCTTCTCCAAGAGAACTACTAATAGAAATTGGGGATGCATTTTGCATAATATTTGGTTTTGTATATTTTAGTATTTATTTTTAAAAGATGAATATAGTTATAATTAGCACTTATTTTAATTCTTCAAGTTAAGTATTCATATCAAAGAAAATAGAGCAAAAAATATTGGAGGAATGTACAATAATATCGATGAATCTGGTGAGATTATAAATATTTTTAATTTTTGTTAGAACAATTTTAAATATTTTAAGTTATATATTGCATCTCTTTTAAGCTACCTAAAACATGTATGCAGGGTTTAAGGTATGGCTGCAAGGAGTACTTGCCTAACATGCTTGAGGCCAAATTTGATGCTCAGCACCATCATATGCTCACAAGCACACGCACCCGCACAAAAATATGTTAATTTTGTGTAGATGTGTATGTATATGTGTGCACACAAAATTAATCTTAACTACTTTTCTAAAAGTCTATATCCAAATGTATTTCTTCCATGAATCAAAAATGGATTATTAGAAAATGAGTAAATTCTGCAAAGTCAGAGTGGCAACTATCCTCCAGAAAATGACTAGCACATCTAAATACTGAATGGAGAAGGAACATATTGGAGGGAATATTGTGGTAACTAGAGATTAGATGGAGGTCAGTTGTGCGAAATGAAGTGGGAGAGGTAGGCCAACATCTATTTGTGAAGGACCTTAATACTAATTATACGACCTTCAGGTCAAAAAGTTTTTTGTTTACCTCTAGGTAAAAGAGCCAGTACTTTCTGTTCTACAGTGTTGATGTTAAGTGAGTCAAGCTGTGTTTCTTTATTTTCAGAACTCTTTTGAAGAAACCATTTGTAATAGTAGACATATAATGATCTCTCAAAAATACCCATGTGTCAGTCCATAAAATAATAAATATTTACCTTACATGGCAAACAGGATTTGGAGGCATGATTATGATTAAGAATCTTAAAATGTGGAGTTTATGTCTAATTATCACAGTGGGTCCCTGTAATCCCATGAGTCCTTAAAGGCAGAGACCCTCTCACCAAGGTGTTAAACTAAAAATCTACATGCCTTTCTTCTGTCACAGAGACATCTAGTTACCAACAGCATGTACAACATAATACTTCTGTGGGAACACTAGAGACCAGTTGAGAAGCTGTGATCCCAAGACTGTTGTAAAATCGAGGAGGAATGCCCGTGAAAAGAGTTGGAAGATTTAGCAGGATTTGGCATGCCAGTTCATGCTTCTTCCCTGTGTGGCATAGATATTTGCAACTAAGAGCAAACCCTCTTGGGATGGAAATAAAAGAACTGACCATATATCCAACATTTTGGTTGTCAGAGGACTGACTGAGGTACTAGCTTATTTCTCATCCTTACTTGGAATTTACAGACTGGTACTGAAATTTGAGATGAACAACACAGTAGAGCTGCAGTCTTGAAGGCAGCTGTTAGGAGAAGAAAGAAATCAGAAAAGCTTTGGGAGGTCCTAGAACTTCCAAATGGTCTGTTTATCGAAGGTCTTCTGTTTCATCTAATTTTTTTCTGAGATTGATATTGCTATCAGTTTAAAATGGGATACTGTAATTTTTAAGATGTTTTATATGATTATCATAGTAACTACACAATATCTGTGGATATGCACGAAAAGAAATGTGGAGATCAAACTATATCACTGCAAGAAAAAATTAGTGAAAATAAGATGAAAAATAAGGAGCAAAAAAGTTGTAAGAATATGGAAAATGGGCTAGAGGAGATTAGAAAATACCTTGAAACAAATAAAAATGAAAGCAGAATATGCCAAAACTTATGTGATAAAAGTTAAGTAGTACTAATAGAGAAGTTCACAGTTATATGAAAAAAAATTTTTTTTCACTCAGGCATGGTTGTGCATTCCTATAATCCCAGCTACTCTGGCTAAGGCAGGAGGATGGCAGATTCGAGGCAGCCTGGGAAATTTAGCAAGACCTTGTCTCAAAATGAGAAAAAGGTGGGTTTAGAACTCAGTGCTACCATTTGTCTAGTGCAAACAGGGCCTTTGTTCAGTCCACAGGACTGCAAAACAAGTCACCAACTTAATTTCATATTTCAAGAAACTATAAAAAGAAACTAAAGCAAAAGCTCACAGAAGGAAGAAAATTATAAAGATTCAAGCAAATATTAACTAAATAGAGAGTAGAAAAGCCATAAGATAAAAAAAATCAACTGTTGTTTGGATATGATTGTATTATTGAAAGGCTGTGTCCATCTGTGGATTAATCTGTCAGTGATTTTGTGTGCTATTAAGAGATGGGGCCTGAGCTGGGCCCAGTGGTCCAGACCTGTACTTCTAGCACTCTAGGAGGCAGGAGGATCTCAAGTTCCATTCCAGCCTGAGCAACTTAGTTACTTAGCAAGGCCCTGTCTCAAAACTCAAAAGGTAAAAATGGGCTAGAGAAGTGGTAAGACCTTGGGTTGGATCTCTAGTCTCTCTCTCTCTGTCTCTCTCTCTCTCTCTCTCTCTCTCACACACACACACACACACACACACACACACACACACACACACACATGCATGCACGCACATACTAGGTGAGGCCTGTTTGGAAGGGGTAGGTCACTGGCAGCATGGCCTGGAAGGATGTACATTGACCTTGACTCCTATCCAGTTCTCTGCTTCCTGTTACCATGTCGTGAATAGCTTTTCTCAGCCAAGTCCCTTCTAGGCCCTCCATCATTACCCTGTGACCATAAATGGACAGACCTCTGAAGTGTGAGCAAAAACAAATCTTTCTTCCTTTAAGTTGTGGGTGATGGGTGTTGTGTACCAGTGAGCAGAAAATGCCTAAGAGTTATTACTTAGAGTTGTTTTCTTTTTTTTTGAAAGATTGACAGATAAATTACAAGATAAATTAGCCAAGAAAAAAATTAGAAGAGATTCAAGTAACTAAAATTATGACTAAAAGACTACCAGTGCCAAATAAACAGGATCATTAAATAATACTAGGCGCTGTCAATCATTAATAGAAAATACTATCAATCGTTAAGAAATAGAAAATATCAACAGACCAATAATGACTAAGAAGATTCAATCAGTAGTCAAAACGTCTTACGGTTTGGATCTGTCGTGTCCCCCAAATCCTCATCTATTGGAATGTTGTGGATTATCTATAGATACCATGAACCTGGGAGGTGGAACCTGGTTGAAGAGGGTAGGACACTGGGGCTTGACTAGAAAGGGTGAACTACCTGGAAGGATAACCACCCTTCCTCTTGGATTTGGATTCCCCATTGGCCATCCTATATTGGCCATCCTGTGTCCCCACCATGTTTGCTCACCATCACCAGATGCCTATATATGGGCTGTGACCTTCTGAAACCATGAGATAAATCGTTCCTCCCTTAAGTCATGGATGACAGGTATTCTGTTACTACAATAAGAAAGTAACTAAGACACTTTTCAACGATATTTTAAAAGCCCAGGACCAGATTACTTCATTGGACAATTTTACCAAACACTAAGAAGAATCAATACTAATTCATTTCAACTCTTTAAAAGAATGGAAGAGGAGGGAACACTTTCAAGCTCAGTCAGTGAGACAGTCATTAATTACCCTTGTTCCAAATAAGACAAAGACATTGGAAAAATATTCACCAATATCTCTTGACTAACATTGGTGAAATTTTTTTCCAACAAACTAGAGATAATTATCAGGATTTGGGGGTGAACCTCCATGGGATTAAATGAAGATGAAAGATCATAGCTCCTCCCAGGGAAAGGATGAAAGCCCATTAATAAGTGATAACAACCACTGGCACTCCACAGGTGAGACAAGAGCAGAATGAGTTGGGGGTTTTCCTCAGATGGGTCATCTCTGTCTGTGGAATTTCCCCATTTGGTGGGCAATGATAATGTATACTCTATTTCCATGTGTTTGAAGCCGATACATGCTGTCCCTTTTACAGTTCAGCTTCCTGAGTGCAGAGGTAGCAGGAGAGAGAGTAGTTTACAAGTGGAAAAAAGCCCAGGCCTAGTGCCCAAGTACAGAACTATTGTCTGTAAGGCCCTTAAGGAGTTTCCTGTTCTCCCTTCTACCCCTCTGTCCTCTGTCCTCTCTCTCACCTCATTTAACATGGTGGACATGGTATAGCTTTATTATTGGTTGATGGTATGCTTTGTTGAGGAACTGGGGATGCTAAAAACAATAACCTAATCTAGACTAAAAATTAGCTATTTTTTCACAGTAGTTAAATCAAACCTTTTTGTAGTCACTTCTGTTTTTACTTGAAAACTAAAATTCAGTTCAGTTTCTATTATCGCCTGCATATGAGCAATTTTTATTGCTAATAACACAACATCACAAGCTAGTGAGTTATAAAGAAAAAAGATTTGCTTTGGCTCACATTTCAGGGGACAGTTGAGGGGACAAATCCAGTCTTCTTGCCGGTAGAATTTTGAGGCAATATAGGGCATCACATGGAGAGAGAGAGACAGGAATCATGTGTGAGTTTGTGTACCTATTCCAGTCTCTTCCCTTTATAACCAGCAGGATTCACTCCTAGGTACCTTATCTAACCATAATCACCTCCCGAAGACTCCCTCTCAAACATCATAGTTGAGTTGAGTTTCCACTGTCTTTGTATCTCACAATGGGAATTAAATTTCAACACCAGACACATTGTGAGAAACACTCAAACCATATGCAAACAGTAGAATCATGTAACATTCATTCTTAACTTACTCTACAGTAAAAGTTGTTTTTCTGAATGATGACTCTATTAAACCTTGATTTATTCCAGATATCAGTGTTATTTTTTTGATCTTCTGGTTTTATATCTGCAGTAGCAAATCTTTTTGTACTAGAAAATTCACTGGACTGAGAAATGGAGGAAATGAGCCTAAAATCTAATTCCATGATTAATTAATTTGAGCACATAAATACTTAGATGTCAGTTTCTTCATCGATATCACAATCTGAATCAGATAATTGAAAATTTTCCAAGATTAGATTTCAATATTTTAATCACCAAATTAGGAATTAACAACTTTCCATTTATTCATTTATTAAGTATTTGTGAGCTATTGGGTAGCTGTACAGTATTAGGCATCAGGCATTAAGGTAAAAAGTAGACTAAAATAAAGCCATTGATCTAGCTAGAAGTTAGACATTAATCCAATAATTACAAAAATGAACGAACAATTGAATATTTCAATAGTTGCAGTGAAGGAAAATATGGTGTTGATGAGTGACCCCGTGGAACCTACTGGTATCAGTGGAACCAAAGGAACCTGATTTTCTTCTCTCTGTCTCCTTCTTCCCTTTTTTCTTCCTTTCTCTTCTTTCTTTCCTTCCTTCCTTCTTTTCTTTCTTTCTTCCATGTGTGTGATGCTGGGGATGACTGATCCTCTCCGCACTCATATTCAGTAATTACTCTGCTGCCAAGCAAAGTCCCCAGCTCAGAGGGATCTGATTTTCTAGGGAAGTTAAGAAATGTTTTTTTTTTCTTTTTTCTTTTCTTTCTTCTTTTTTTTTTGGAGTAACTGGTAGTAGGTAGTGGTCAAGTAAAGGGTGGTGGTGGAGTGTAGGGAGGAGAGAGCATTTATGGAACGAGAATCAACAGAAAAGCCGTGAGGCAGGAAAGAGCTTGACACATTAAAAACCGGAAAAGATGCTGTCTTGCTTGTAACTTAGGGAGCAGAAAGTGAAACAGGGAGAAGCCACAGGCAGACAGGGACTGGATTTCCAAAAAGGCCTGTGGTCAGTATTTCCAGTTATCTTAGGGCAAAAGGAAATCACTGAAAACTTCTCCAAATTTCCATGAATGTAAGATTCTGTTTCGCTCTGAGTTCTTCTCTTTAAATTCTGTATTCTGTAAAGCAAAAGAACTTGTTTGAGGAAATTAAGCTGCAATGACTAATGCAAAACTAGACCAATAGGCCAACACTGAATTTTCCTGGGGTTAGGGATTTAAGCTATGGTTCTCAAATGCTGACTGCAAAGTGGACTCATCAAGAGAGTTACAAAAGTTCCTGCTCAAAAAAAGAGACTATTTTTTTCTGAGTCCTTCAGGGGCAGTGCAAGTGTGTTACATTCACATAGTTGAGGCTCCATCTGCCCCATGTAGTTTTCTAAGCCAATGAGGGCCAGCTCATAATATGTTCAAGTCTTCTATTTCCTGCTGCCTATTTGTAAGCAATGAATCTACTTCTTGTACTTTGTTACTTATTAGCATGTTCTACCTGACTGGACTCAGACAACTGGTAAAACTAAACCCCAAGATGTGGAAGACTTGTGTGTGGACTTGTGTTTTTTGTGGTTAGCACGGTAATGATCTTTGCTATTCTGTACCAAGTGTCAGGCCTCCCATTGGATTGGTTGTTAGCAAATATGCTTCACAAAATTGGAGCAGAAAATGGAGTATGATCAGGTAAGACTGTTGCTTATTGGCAAAGCAGGAGGGCCATACCTTCCGATGTCTGTCCCGGGATGAAAACATCAGCCTGGAAGTACAGGAACTGGACACACAGACAGCTGGTTCATGTGGAAGGTAAGCTGAAAAGTGGGCCATACGTCAGACTTCCCTGCGGTGCTCCACAGTTGGGAGTTTTCTGGCTCTCTGGACAGAGGCAGAGAAAATCCAGGTGGAAAAGGAAGCATAGTATATGATCCCTTGGTGGTTGGTTCCTTACTGATCATTTTCGGAAGCAGAGAACTCAAAATTACTACTTCTGGTCTGTACTATACAGAAAAAGTTATAGCCTACCCTGTCACAAAGTAACAGTGCAGTTCAGCTGATTGAGAAGTGCTTGAAGAGAGTTGGGAACAGAAGGTCAGTGATACAACTTGTGCTTAGGATAAGTAAGGCCTTGGGTTCAATCCTCAGTACTCAAAACAGAAAGGGACATTTTGCCTTTCAAAGCGTGGAGACTAATATCTCTTTCAGGCTGAGTGCCAATGTCACTTGAGTGAAAAGCCAAAATAAAAAAATATCCCAAGGAAAAATTTTAACCCTGTCATCATTTCAAATTAAAAGGAGGCCCAATCGCTGGCAGGCCTCTTTGATACTAGAAAGCGTGTAACCCAGCTGCGTGTTCTTTGGTTGCCCATAGGCGATTAGCAAAGCAACCAACTTCGAAAGCAGCCTTTTGCAATAGCAGGTTTTGGAAGCTGTCCAGTTCACCATGATCCAAGCACTACCTTTAAAACCTTGAAAGCCTGCTAGCCCAATGAAAATACAGGTGTGTATGCTGACTGGAGTCTGAGGCAATGGGGAGCTGCCACTAGCTATACAGCCACTCAGATTTTGGGCACATAAATACGTTGCCTGAAGCAACCATCAGATATGTCTTTTGAATGGAAACTCGTGGCTTATTTTTTATCCTGAGCATGTTGTGGCCTGAGCACCACATGTAAACACTCCAACATGAACTGCTCATTCTCACTTGGGTGCTCACAGGCAACACCAACAAAATTGGATAGACTCAACAGCCCAGTTATCAAGTGGAAATGATACATTTAAGATTAGATTCAGCCCAGGACAAGTGGGCTCATGAATAATTGGCTTGCTTACCGAAAGGAACCAAGTAAGCCACAGGGTGCTTTGGCTCCTCCTGTGGTTACTTGGAGGCCAAGACTCAGAGATGTGCCTACTGATAGTATGACATGATTTCCTGATGACTTTAAAATGACAAACAGATGGGGTGAGGGGGGGGGGTCCACTGGGCCACAGCAGCCATCTGGTCAATGTCTAGCCATCTTTTACTGACACTGGAAGTGGATATTTTGTTCAGTGAGCTAAACTACATGGCTGCTGAGTACAGCAGATATTGACACATTTCACTTAACATGTGGGCTGCAGCCACCACCCCAGCCATCTAGCCAGAAAGTGGCAACTGGACTGTTAAAGGAATCCTTCTGTAGAGACAAAGACTGTAGTAATAGCTTGCTACCTAGAAAGAACAAAATATTTGTCACTCATGTGGTTGATATGATAATAGGCCTTGAGGAGAATTTATGTCATGTTTTTGGATACCCCTGAGATATCACTCTGACCAAAACATATCCTTCACTGACCTAGCAACACAGTGATGAGCATTGTCATGGAATATGACAGACGCTGCACGAATACTATCATTTGCAGACTGATAGAAATATTGAATGATGGAGCAGCTGACTCAGAAAGTAATGGAAAATTGACATGAAGACTCTTTGTAATAGGGTGGCGCCCCCATCTGACTACACAACATGAACTGTACTGTAATCCAGCACAGAGAGAATACAGCACTGCAGCACATGTTGAGAAACAGAGACTCATGAGGGTGGAGGTGGACAAGATTGCTGCCCTGTAAGACTGCATTTATAAAATCTTAATTTCTGTGCTCTCAGCTTCTTCCTTTTTCCCTTTAGAGACACATATTTGGAGTACTTTGGTAGAGGCCACCGTAGTACTCCACACAGGATACCATTTTAATCTGAAAGCAATATTTGCCTGGATGCTTCTCTTCTGTGGATTCTCACAAGGGAGGACATTGTTGTATCAGGGACGTGAGGTTGTATAGACTGGGAGCTTCCTTTCAGGAGGAAATAACTGAAATAAAGAAAAGTCTGGATCAAGCAGCAAGGTCAAGAGATGCCTAAAAGGTAGTAGCCTCAAGATAGGAAAAAAAAAAAAAACGATTGGGAAGATACGCCAGCGGGAGATGCTAACTTGTTAATGCATCCCATTTACAGACTCACGGCAGCAGTTTTAGAAGCATAATACCTTTGTTAGACTTTCTCGAGTTTGACCACCTCAGAAAACTTTGTGTTCTCAGACCTCATTCTGTCACTTAACAGAAGGACCTCCTCGTTCTGCCGTTGGCCAGCTTTCTAATATAATGGATCCTAGGCTTTTTTTTTTTTTTTTTTTGGTCTCTTCTGCCTATTTGTAAGTAATAAACTCTCTTCCTCTAACCTGCTGCATGCTGTGTTCTCTCACCAGATTGTAGTGCTTCTCATCCTGGCAGTTGGTTGCTGGTAATCTTCTATACCCCATACTACCCCATACTGTGGGAGGCCTCCACTGGGACTAGTTACTACTGAATCTGCTCCAACGTAGAATATGGAACCTAACAAAAATTCTGACGAGCGCCCTGGAAAAAAGAAGAGAGCTAGAGAGAAAGCACTCGTCTTCTTAGAGAATAACATCGTAATCATTCACACAATTTTGGTAAGAATGTGGATGTTAATGTCCATTCCAGTGAGTTTTCGGATAGAAATAAGGAACATGTTATTTGAAACTAGAGCAAAGGTGATCAATCTTTGTCATAAGATGGAAAAGAACTGGCTTAAATTATGTTCTGATGTTTTGTGGAAGGTAAAATTTGCTAGTCAAGATAGTAGACCTTATACCTTCCTAGGTAAAGTCTTGGAGAACTGATTTGTGTTTCTCCTAAGTGCATCACTTACATGTGAGAAAATAGAAAATTGGAGAAGAAATTTTAAAGCAAAATGGAAAAATAAGGATTTGAAAAAATTCTGCCTGTATATTGGAAAATATGAGAACATGCACAAGACCTTGGAATAGTCCAAGATTGTCACTAGCCCACAGAGCAAAGAGTGACTACCCATTGAATCTGGAAGACGGGACCACTGTCCCAGAAGGCCTAGAAAATGAAACACCAAACTAATGAGAATTTTTCTTGAACCTTAAGGATTTTGTCTTGCTGGGTTTTTGACTTGTTTAAAACACATCACCTGTCTTACTTTCCAGTATATTCCCTTTAGAATAAAAATATCTATCCTATGTCTGTCCCATTATATTTCACAAGCACCTAACTTCACTAGTTTCACAGGTTGGCCAGTGGAAAGATTTTGCCTCAGAATAAATCTAACGGTTCACATAGATTTAGATGATTTTTAGACGGAGCCTTGGATTTCATGCTTTGGAATTCATGGTGGGTTAAGTTAAGACCTTTCAGGCTATTGGAATAGAGGGTGTTCTGCCAGCAATATAGATAAATTTTAGAGGAGTATCTGGCAATTTTACCCCTTTCTAAAAATTATCTCTTTATTTGTAGGTTATTTCTTTTGCTGTGAAGTTTTATAATTTGATATAATCCCATTTGTTGATTCTCGATGTTATTTCTTGTGCAGTTGGGATTCTATTCAGAAAATCCTTGCTTATGCAAATCCAGTCTTTCTATTTTAATATCTAGGTCTCTGAGACATTTTGATTTGCTGTTTGTGCAAGATGAAACACACAAGTCTAGATCCATCCTTATGCATGTGGGTGCCCAGTTTCTTTAACAACATTTGTTAAAGCGACTATCTTTCCATCACAGTATGTTTTTGGCCCTTTTGTCAAAGATCATATGGCCCAGAATGCCTGGGATTGTTCTGTCTTTCTCACTTCTGTCCCATTTTGGTTCACATATCTGTTTTTGTGCCAGTACCATATGTGTTCTTTTTAAAATCACTGTCGCATTATAGAATAAGACCTGAAATCTGATGTGGAGATGCCCGCCTTTGCTCATGTTGCTCAGGATTGTTTGGCTATAGAGGGTCTCTTCTAGTTCCACATAAATTTTAGAATTTTTTGTTTTATTTCTATGAATAATATCACTGATATTTTGATTGGGAATGTTTTAAATCAATATAAATTTTATGCATATTTTGACAATGTACAGGAACAAGGATGTCTTTCTCTTTTATAATGTTGTCTTCAATCTATTTTTTCCAGAGATCTGTAGTTTCTGATAGAGAGGTTTTTCTACTTTCTTGAATAGGGTAATTCTTAGCTGTTTAATTTTTTCAAATGGGACTGTCTTCTTAATTTATTTCTCAGTAGGCCCACTGCTGGTGTACAGAAACATTACTGATTGTTGTGTATTGATACTGTATCCTGCTATGTAGCTGAATTTGCCTATTAGTTCTAAGATTCCTCTGGCAGAGTTTTTTTTGGGGGGTCTTTTATGTAAAGAATCATGTCATCTGCAAAGAATGATAGTTTGGTTTCTTCTTTTCCTACATGTATGTTTTTTATTTCTTTCACCTGATGACTCTGACTAATGTTTTGAACATTATTTTTAGCAGGAGTAGTAAGAGTAGCAACCATGCCTTCCTTCTGATTTTTAAGGAATGCTTTTAGTTTTTCTCCACTTAACATGATGTTGGACATGGGTTTGTCATAAATGACTCTTACCAGTTTAAGTGCTTCAACACCTGTTTTTTTCGGTTTTTTTCTTTTATCATGAATGGGTTTTGGATACTGTCAAAAGCTTTTTCTGCCTGTACTGAGCTAATCATGTTATTTTTATTCTTGCTTCTGTTTATGTGATGTATTACCTTTATTAATTTACATATGTTGAACCATGCCTGTGTCCATGGTCTTTTCAATGACCTGTTGTACTCTGTTTGAAAATACTCTTGTTGAGAATTTTTACATCTGCATTCATTTTAAAAAATTTGACCTCTGGTTTTACTTTTTTGTTGTTGTTGTTGTTGTGAAGTTCTTGTCTGGTTTTGATATCAGGGTAATGCTAGCTACCAAGAAATGAGTTTGGCAGGGCTTCTTCTATTTCAACACCAGGGAAGGGTTTGAGAAAACTTCTTTGAAGTTCTGATAAAATTTTGTGGTGAATCCTTCCAGTCCTGTGCTTTTCTTAGTAGAGTTTTTGTTACTGCCTTTATTTCATCATCTATTACTGATTTTTTGAGGGTTTTTATATCATCTTGGTTCAATTTGGGAAATTCATACTTGCTTAGAGAATTTATTTATTTCTTCTAGATTTTTTTATTGGAACATACATTTTCAAAATAGTTTCTTATGATACTCTAAATTTAGTGATATCATTTTCACGGGTAATTGCATTCCATGGGTGTTTTTCTCCCTCCTTTTGTTAAACTTGGCTGGGAGTTACCAATCTTTTTTCCCATAATTACCACTTTAATAGTGTGTTTGTTATTCATAATTTTTACTTATAACTCTTGTTTATCCCCTGGAAAAAAATCAACTCTTGGACTCATTTGTTCTTTGTATTGTATTTTCAGTCTCAGTTTTATTAATTTCTGCTCTGATCTTTATAATCTCTTCTACTACTTTTCGATTTGATTTTTTTCTTAAAAACTTCATCTGCATTGTTAGGTTATTTGTCAGAGACCACTGTATTATTTTAATGTGAACATTCACAGCTATAAAATTCCCTCTTAGGGCTGCTTCCATTGCATCCCACAAGTTTTGTCTTGTACTTCCATTGTCATATGACTCTAAGAATTTTTAAATTTCTTCTGCAATCTGTGCTATTCAATAATGCATAATTTGATCCACATGTATTTGCATAATTTCCATGCCTTATTGTGATGTAGCTTGCTAGTTTTATTCTGCAGTGATCTGAGAGTACAAAGGGGATTACGTCAGCTCTTTTGTATTTACCTCAGCATGCTTTATGGACCAAAATGTGATTTATTTTGGAAACTATTTAATATGCTGCTGAAAAAATGTGTGGTCTGTTGCTATTGATTGAAATACTCTGTAGATATCTGTTAAGTCCATTTGCTTGATGGTGTTGTTTAATTCTGAATTTCTTTGCTGATTTTATTTTATTTTTTTGGTCTGGTTGACCAGTTTAAGAGAGTGGAGCAGTGATGTCCCTGCTATGATTTGGGTTCAGTTTGGTGTCTGGATGTCTTTTTATTCCCAAAAGTTTCATATGCCCAATACACATATGCATATGTATTTAAAATCATTATCTCTTCCCATAGAATTATTACTTTTATGAATATGTGGTAGAGTGGCCTTTTTTGTCTCTTCAGAGAAGTTTTTCTTGAAGTCCACTTTATCTGAAAATAGATTAGAGACTTCTTGCTTTGAGATGCAGTTGCATACAGTGTTTTCCATCCTTTCACTTTCAATCTATTTATTTCTCATGTAGGTAGTATACAGTTGGGAACTGTGCAGGGCAGATGGTTGGAGATGTAGAGGTTACTCAGAGTCCAGGTTTATGAACAAAGAGAAGCCTGAAGTGGCTGAGCTGTAAACATCACAAAGGAAAGCAGGAGTTAAATGCAGCCATGAGTAGATATATTTTTTCATTTTTACTGGGGCAAAAGGGAAGTACAGCATGTCATCTTTTATTGAACCCAGCCCTCTTATTCTTGCCTAAGGAAATGAAACTGGGCATTTAACCTCCTGGTACCAGTATCTTCATATTTTTCATTCATATGGCCAGAGAGAGATGAAGCTGATGGATTATGCCCTGGGCCTGAGGATGTATGGAGAAGCCATTTTTCTGTAAGAAAAAAAAAAAGTAACTTTGAAGGTTCTCTTTTGCCATTCCAGTTACAATTCTCGCACTGGCCCACCACATACCCTCTCCCATTCTCCTATATACAGCCCTTCATCTATGCCTGTGTGAATAACTCTTCATCTGCACTCATGTACATAAGCCTGTTCTTCCTGCAGTAAACAGACATTGATGTTCATGTATTCCTAGGAAGGGTTATTCCTACGACACCTGGATTTCGTCTAGCCCTCCATCCTGAGAGCCTTGAAATGCCACATCCTCTGGCTGGCTAATGTTAGATTGGCAAGTAGATTCCATTTCAGCAGTAGCTAGAGCATAAGCAAAGGGAAGCTGGATGCTTGAGGCTGAAAATGTATCATTAAAGATGAAATCAATTACAAAAAAATGCCAAAGTTTAAAGATATCTAATGGTTCTACCTGCTGGAAAGTCTTTTTGCTTTTAGACAATCATGCGTACAAACCCTTTCTTATACCTTCTGCAGCTGTGCTTGTTTTAAGAGGATTAATACACAGTGACTCTTAGATTCTCCTAATTTTCACCCTCATCTTTGAACATACCTTCTTTTCTGAAAGTATTCCCAGTTAACTATTTGTGGTCTTTTTCCTCTGTACTGTGGTTGCTTTTTCTAGAGATGATTTGCCAGAACATGTCCCATATCAGAGAGGATGCAATAGATGATTGAGGTCAGTCTCATAAAACGCAGTGGCCAAATTTGAGCAACATCAGATATTTAAAATGAGTGGTTCTGAGGCTAAGTTTAGCTAGGGTTTATTGACAAGCCTAATTTTATCTGTTGTACCATCAGTACCAAAAATGTCAAAAGAAACAAGAGTAGAAAGCCTACAAGCAAATATTATACAAACTAATAAGAGCAAAGTAAATACAGTCTGGATAGATTTGAACTAAGAAAGATGGTAACCAAGTTAATACTTACATCAAAACCAGTAACACCTTTAGAATTTTTTAGGCAAATATAACAAAAACACAAAAATTTCAAATACAATATGCGAGAGTTAATGTCTGTTTTGCCAAGTAAACACACACATTTGTATAATAAAGACTCTTTTATGGCTCTTTCCAGTTAAATATTCATAGGAGTATACATAGAAGTAGTGATTCAGCAAAATAATTTAGTTACTTATACAGCATATTAAAGCAACAATTAGGATTAATGCATTATACTGGGGCAGTTACACCTTTTGGTTGCATTTCTCCTATTCAATTTTACCTTTTCATTTTTACGAGGGAAGTAAATGGAGACATTATTGATCTAGCTGCTTTCTGCTAAAATGAGGACAGGACTAGGAGATTCTGGAATAGAAGGCTTTGTCTTGATGAGGTAGTATAACTTCTTGTCCTCCTTTTCAGGGAGGAGTACTGGAGTTTTGCCTCTGGTGGACAATTTGGAAGGCTGCCTATATTTTTTGTATGTATAATATAATGCCTCTAGAACTTAAGTAAATTTATATGACTGTTATTAAGCAACTCAGCCTTGATTTAAGATTTCAAGGACAAGTTTAATTATAGGTGCTATTAGGTACCCCAAGAGAAGAACAAGAGGCTTCAGTGTAGAACTTAATGCTTGGCTCCTTGTCAAGATATTGCCACCAGTATCTTTTTGGTTAAGGAAAATCAAATAAGGGTCATATTAGAGAACTTCTCCAATTCTAAGCCAAGTGAGGCTTGGGTTGGTAAATGCTAGTCAAAGTTTTGGTTATTCCAATTAGAGCATTGCTCAGATGTCACAGAGAAAAACAAAGGCACAATAATTATGTCTTTGTCTCATAACAAAAACATAGTTATTAAAAATGCTTATTTTAGTTGCCTTTTCCTTTAAATAAACACCTGAAATTCTTCCCAGGTGCACAGGACCAAGCAGAATCTGAAGAAAGTCTAGAGATACCTTACTCTGAGGGAATTCACTTGACTTTAGAACAGAGGTGAAGATCCTTTTATTCTGCCAAGGGCCATTTGAATATTTATGACATCATTGTGAGCCATACAAAATTGTTGACTTAAAAATTAGCCAGCAACATTTGGTACAACATTTTGTTACTTAAAGTAACCCTGATGGACAGTTGGCTTGGTCAGGCCAGACTACACTCTGTGGGCTGCACCTGCTCTTAACCTTGCTCTAGAGAGATGGATCCAAGGCTTAATTCCTGCCACATTGTAAAGTACTTAATTTAAGCAAAGTCTAGACAATAAAATGTAGGTTACCTATTACAGAGAAACAAGAAAGCCTGTTTGGTATCTGTTGAAACTGTTAGCATTAGGCCATAAAAACAAACTCAGTAATATATCAGTTAAGTCACAGCTGTAACTCTTTACAACAAGACAGTTAGATACTTTAAAGAACTGTTACAGAACGCAAAATGAGTTGACCTTATACAAATTTTTACTTTAGGATATCTTTAAATGATGAAAAAATACACCCTTAATTATCATAAGACTTAAAGCTCATTTTTAAACTTGATCTATACTTTGACAAAACTTTGAAGTTTTTTGATTCTGGCTCTCTGAAATAGCGCTTTTGTTTGTTTTTGAGAGAGGCATCCTGTTGTGTAGTTCAGGCTGGTCCAATTGGGATGGGCTTGAGTTTACAGCAATCCTTTTGCCTCAGCCTCCTGACTGCTGAAATTACAGTTGAGTGCCACCGTGCACTGCTATGCCTCTAGCCCTGGAATAGTTACAACTGAAGAATCTTAAAGAATCTGACATCTTTTGATTTTTATACTATAGTGTTATACATCTTACACTATGAGATATTTAGTAGATCCAAATACATTATCATTCAGATTTTAAGAAGCAAAGAGTCCATGAATTTATAGTTAGCAAATGTCTTTAGTATTTTAGCTTAATTACAAGTAACTCAAATGTTTTTCTTATACATATCATCTAATTTAATTTTTAAAAGTTATCTATCCATTGCCTACAAAACATATAATATCTGATAAGCACAAATCAGTGTCCCCAACCACTTTTTTTTTTTTTTTTTGCAGAGGAATAAAATCTCTCAAAGTTGTAACCAAGACCTGAAAATTGCCTCCACATGAATTATAACAGAATACTAATTACAAATCTTTGGAGTACTTTCTGAGGCTTTTGAACTTGAATATTTATAATGATGCCTATCTAGTGAGCATGCATTGGGAATAAAAAGATTAAAAACTTAGTAGTAAAACTCCTTTGTTAAAACCTTCTTGCCTAGCTAGTAGTACAGTACCTGAGTATCATCAGACAGTATAGCAAGACTAACAAAAACTATACAAGATAAAAATGAATTTTTGATGTAAGACAAATTCATTCCTCCCAAATGAGGCCTGATCCAAAAGTTAATGTATATAGACCTCCCTATCTGAAGGCAAAAGGCCTAATGCCAGGCAATGGGAATGGGCTTGTCAAATTACAACTTTGAATATAATTTTGGACAAAATGCAGATACTTCTACAAGTTCCATAAGGTGCTGATGATATAGAAAAATACATTCCTTAAATAATCGCATTTTCTTCCTGGACACTTTTTCAACATGTCCTCAAATCCTTTGAAAAGAGCCTGTCACCCTGACGGTGCAGGTTGTCTCTTGGAAATTTGCTCACTGTTCCCCTTGATAGTGTACTCTGACCTCAATAAACTCTTATCTCACTCTTATCTGTACCTGGATAAATTCTTTCACCACTTGAACCATGAGCACTCTGTACACTATCTCACATGGCTCCCAAGAAATTATTCTTCAAATCTTCACATCATCAGAGAAGGACTATGCTGGATAATGAAGATGAACCCATTTGAACAACTACAAAAGGATTTTCAGTTGTCCTGACATTTTTTTAAAAAATCAGAAAACCTAGAAAGATCCACAAACTGCAGGAAATAATTATCTTACATCAATGAAACGTGTAACTAGCTTTTGCAGAAAATTAGGAAGCACAGCTGGACCACATATAATGAGATGTAAATCAAGGCACAAGGCGAAGTTGTTTGTTCTTTCTCATGGACCTCACAAGGAATCTCACAAAATGGACTTTATTAGAAATTATCTAGTGCATAGGAACTTTTCAATTACTCCCATTTCACAACTGTTAAAAGGCACAGGGAATGTCTGTTACCTGCCTCTACTTCTGCTAAGTAGAAGAACCAAGTAGAAGGTGCCAATCTCTGTAAGCCCTTCTTGCTCAAGAAACCAGTACCGAAAGCATTCTGGAACAAATCAGTCCTGCAGCAAAGCCTTTCCTGCTACACTGTCCTGAAATGTGGCATGTAAGAATTTAACCAATGTCTGGCAACATATTACCTCTTAGAGCCCCTTCTGATGCCCTAAAAGCAACTTTCATACTATCACTACATAACAGTTTCAAAAATTTAAACAATTTAAACTTTTAAATAGAGAAATCCCTAACCAGTGCTATATTAACATGTGGATCACATATTAATAATGTTCGACCAGCTCTGATTTCCAAGTCTTTAAGGCCATAACAAATTTAAAAACTTTTTAATTAAACTTTATCTCTTTAGTCTTACTTGTAACACCCATAAAATTGAAAAAAATACCCTTGAAGGTCAAACACCTAAGTACAATTCTGATTCGCTAACACAGGTAAAATGCATGTTCTGTTCTGAAGATAGTTTTCTAAAGATAGTTTTGTCTTTCAAACCTTTGGTTAAGGTATATGGACAAAAAAAAAAAGCATCCTGGTCACTGCTACATATCTCTCAAGGTAGCATTTCTCCAAGCCCTGATGAGCTGCAGAGCAGTTGTCAGGACTGAGGGCTTAACCTCAGCACCCTGTTTACTGCAGCAGAACTCCTCCACCTTTATCCTGAGGGACTGGAGACACTGTCCCACGATTGTAGCTTGCTCAGATTTAACCTGCAAGTAGTACCTAGGCTGAAAGCCACTTGACTGCTCAGAGGTTGCTGCTACAGAACCCCGCTCCTAGCCCCAGGGAGCAAGGCACTGTTGCAACTCCGGCCTTGGGTGGGGGTCTCCCAAGGCCTGAACTGCAAGCAGTGCTGGGACTGAGGGATGCCTGACTGCTCAGTGAGCACCAAACACTGAAGCTCGGTCATTTGTGCGACATTCTGCTTCTATCTTCAGGGCATTCGATGCTGTCCTAAATGTATTTTCATCCGTCTGAGCTGTAAGCTATTCGAGGATTGGGTGCCGCCTCTTCTTTTTTTCTATTCGCCCCTGTGTGTTATCAGGGGACGTTCTCCATTAAGCTGTCCCCCAAAATTAGGGTTGTTTGTTGACATAACCAAATACCTATGGCTCCTTACCGAGCATCCTCTCAGTGTCTTATGTGTACTGCTAGTTGAAGTCCCCATATCCTTTATTTTATAGCTTTTTCCTATTTTTATTAATATCTCCTTGCAATACACAATGGTTACATTAAACTTGAGAACTGCGTGCACATATACATCCCATCAGCTTCACATTCCCTTCCCCGCCTCGTGCCCTCCCACCCCTCCTCACCCCTTCTGACTTCCAACATCGCACCCATTTGACTCTATACTGCTCTGGGTTTCTTATATGTGAGAAAGCATACAATATTTAATCTTCGAACTCTTATCACTTCATTAAGCATAATGGTCTCAAGTTGTATCTATTTGTGTGTGTGTGTGTGTGTGTGTGTGTGTGTGTGTAAGTGTAATTATTGTTATTAGCTGTGCTGCTATCATCATGGGTATGCATGTTTCTATGTTGTGTGGTGCTTTTAACTCTTTTGGAAAGATACCCAGGAGAGGTATTGCTGGGTCAAATAAAATATCTATTTTCAGTTTTTGAGGAATCTTCACACTGCTTTCTGTAATGGTTGTACCAGTTTATAGTGGCACCAGCAACATAATAGGGTTCCTTTTTCACATACATGCTCATATCTGGTGCTTTTTGAGTTCTTGATAGAAGCTATTCTCACTGGTGTAAGATAATATCTCAGTATTGCTTTGACTTGCATTTTTCTAATGGCTGAAAATGTTGAACTTTTTATTCATGTATTTGCTGACCAACTGCACTTCTTTTCTGTTCATTTCAAATGCCCATTTATTAATTGGGTTTTTGATTTTGGTGGGTCTATTTTTCTTCAGTTCTTTGTGTATTTCAGTTCTTGGCCTGTCTGTAGTATATGCGGTAAAGACTTGTTTTAGTTACTTTTTCATCAGTGTGACTCAGTACCCAACATCCACAATGTAAAGAAGAAGAAAGATTTATTTTAGCTCATAGTTTCAGAAGATTTCAGTCCATTCACAAGTGGACAGCTGGGAAATGGTGGAATCACATGGCAGGTCTTGGGCAGAGCCAGGTCTTAGGCAGAGCCTGAGCTCCAGAGACAGAGACCCCCACAGTGTGGCAGAACCAAGAAGTTTGGGAGGAAGGGCAGACCAGTACATGCCACTCCAGGTCGATCCCCAAGCATCCAACCCTGCCAGCTAGGCCCCCTCTCCCAACAGTAGACAGTATTCATAGGAATATGAGGCTTCTGGGGACACTCCAGATCCAAAACACGAAAAGACTTTTTTCCCATTCTGTCAGTTCTCTCTTGACTCCTTTGCTATGTAGAAGCTTTTGAATTTGATATATTCCTGGGGCCGAAGGAATAGCTCAGCTGTTAAAATGCTTGCCTAGGAAACAAAAGCACCACAAAAGCTGAGCATAGTGGCAAACACCTGTAATCCTAGCACTTGAAAGGCGAAGGCAGGAGGATTTCTGTGAGTTTGAGGCCAGTATGGGCTACATAGTGCGCACAGAATCAGCCTGGACTACAGAGTGGGACCCTGTCTTGAGAAAAAAGTTGATATGGCCGCATTTATTAATTCTGGGAGTTACTTCTTTTGAATCAGGTGCTTTATTAAGGAAGTACTTGCTCACACCTACATCTTCAAGAGTCTTATCTGTTTTGTCCTCCAGAAGGTTCAGTGTTCCCATTCTAACATCTAGGTCTTTGATCCACCTTGATTTGTTTTTTAGTACATTTGATAGTTGTGGGTCTGGATTCATTTTTCCACATGTAGATGTACAGTTTACCCAGCACCACTTATTGAAGAGGCTATTCTTTCGCCAGTGATGTTTTTGGCCCCTTTGTTGAAGATCAGATAGTTGAGGGTACTTAGGTTTTCTTCATTCTCAGTTCTGTTCCATTGGTCAGCCTGTTTTTGTGCCAATGCTATATGGTTTTACCCCTCTTGCTTTGCAGTGTATCTCGATGTGTGAAATTGTGATGCTGCCTGCTTTTGTCTTGTTGCTCAGGATTGTTTTGGCTATTCTGGGTCTCTTTTGGTTCCATATGAATTTTAGGATTTTTTCCAAGTTCTGTGGATAATGTTGTTGGTATTTTGATAGGGATTACATTGAATTTGTATGTAAGTTTTGGTAGTTTGGCCATTTTGATATTAGTTCTGCCTATCTAGGAACAAGGGATGTCTTTCCATTTTCTAAGATATTCAATATCTTTTTTTTTTTTTTAGCATAACGTAGCTTTCATTGTAGAGGTCCTTTACGTCTTTGGTTAGGTTTATTCCTGTTTATTTTCTGCTGTAATTTCATTAACATATTCCTTATAACTTTTGTGGTATCCTCCATTTTCTTTTGTATTCCCATAACTCGGAGGGTTTTTTCTCTTTGAGCTGTCCATCAACTGTTACATCCAGTTTCTTTCTTTCTTTTTTCTTTTTTTCTTTTCTTTTTTTTTTTTTTTTTTGATCATCACTGACCCTAAAACCTAATTTTTCATACTTATCTTCAAGGTCCCAATAATTTGTCCTCAAAATGCTCAAACTAGGAGATTATCATCATTAATAATAAAATAATCCTCTATATTGTTTACCTATTTAAATGTGAGTTTTTTGCATCCTGGAATTCTGATTGGAATCCTTTCAGTCTTCCTACTTCTCTACTGAAATGTTTCTTCATTTCTTGAATTGCCTTGTTTATCCTTTTATTTGTGTCTTCTATATAATCATTAAAATTTTTATCTCTTAGGAGTATTGTTTGATTAAATATTCTTTGAATTTGCTGAGCATCTCTTGTATTTGTTTAAGTATATCTTGTTTGAGCAGAATGGCCACTAGGTTCACTTTGCTTTTTTTTTACTTCCTTTCCTGTAGGTTCTACTATGTTAAGGTTAATGATATCGGCTTCTGGAGAGCCAAGCATTTTTGCAGGTGATTGATTGCCTCATTTTCCATGGTTCTATTGCTGTGGGTTGTAGATCAGACAATGACAATGAACTCTTTCTCTCTACTCTGGAGAATTCTTTCAATCAGTTATTTCCCTCCTTGGAATTTCCTTGAGTTCATTTAAATTTTAATATTTATGCCTATTTTTAGCTTGCTGAGCTATTGATTTAGAGGATCTGCTCAATGACCAACCTATTGTTGTTTACCTGATCTTCTCTCTACTTGTCAGTGAAGGAGAAATAGATTACAATGTTGTATATGGTCTATGCAGAAGCTAATCATTAGCATATGTTGGAAATCAAGATCAACATCTATGCCATTGTCTTTGTTAATTTTTCATTGCTGGGACAGTATATCCAACATGCATAAGTTAAGGGTGGAAAAGTTATTTTAGCTGTCAGTTTCAGAAAAGCTCTAGGTCCATTCATGAGCAGCTAGCAAAAGTAGAAGCTCATGGCAGAGGTCTAGTTGGAGAAAAGCTCTTCATAGCATGGCAGACAGAAAAGAAAGCCAACTGAGTGAGGAAGGGTGGAGCTGTCCCAGTAATCTGCCCCTTCTGGGTCAAATCACTTCATAATCTCCTGGTCTTTAAGGTCTCTGTTGAGAAACCTGTTGTAGACCCCTTCGTGTAGACCCCCTCGTCTTAACAGCACATTTCCATAAGTATCCCACTATATCCAAGCAAATGAGGCTTTGGGGAGATATTCCAGGTCCACTCAATAACAGCCACCATCCATAATATGTACAAAGATCTATAGTAATGGTATAAAACTAAAAATTTATTGGTGGAACTTAATAACTAGTTTTAAAATAGAATTATTCTGTCTTAATATTAAAAGGCACAGTCTACTCCATCAATGTGTCTATCTAAATAAATCTAATATTGGCTTATTGAAAGGGTCCAGTAATGTCAATACTACATCATCATCATCAACAATAAAATAACCCTCTATATTGTTTACTTAGGCTACACAAAACCATCAGAAGTTACCAACCCTTAATAGGCTCTAACTGCTATGCCCTCTTCCACAGATATCCATATCAATGTTGAAACTTCATACTGGCTATTGACACATCATAATAAATTATCATCTCATACAACTATGCCAATCTCTTAACATTAGAAACGTGATCAATACTACTAATAGACAAATTTATACACATGGTTTAGTAGCTTATTAGAGTTTATTAAATGCAACACTAAATTATGTTGGTAATATAGGAAAAACTACCTTAATGGCCTATGCCTAACTAAATAACACAAAATTATTAATTCCCAACATGAACATAGAGCCCTCTGGATTCTACTCTGGCAGTAGGCAAGATGGCCCAGTGTCCAAAAGTGCTTCCATTCTCTTTCCCCTGGGCAAACCATTCCCAGGTGACCTGGTTCTTCTCCTCTCTGTGCTGTCGGAGATGAGATCTCTGCTTTCCAAGACATACTGTCTTTGGGCTCAAATTTTTCAGGAGGACCACAGTCTTTTTTACTTCTCTAATGTCGGTCCTCCACCCTGAATTCCCTGGAACGTGACTTGTGGAGAGTCTAGTTCCTGGGAGAGCTCAGATTGTGCTTCCAAACAGCCTCTCTGGGCCCACTTAGAAGGCTGAGGGTGTCTGGCTGTAATTCCTGTCTGCAATTTCAGTCCACAGTCCTCAAACTCAGAGACTTTGGGGCCTTGGTGCCCTCCCTGTTCTTGGAAATGAACAGGCTTTTACACACTATGGCTGAGGGCCCTTTTTATCTGTTGCACACAGCCACAAGATTGTCTAGCACCTCTCTAATGGCTAAGGATGTGGAACATTTTTTTATGTATTTATTGGTCATTTGAACTTCTTCATCTGAGAACTGCCTATTCACTTTCATTGCCAATTTTTAATCAACTCTTTGAATTTGAGAGGGTTTTTTTTTCCATTTCCTTGTGTAATCTAGTTATTAGCCTCTTATCTGAGGTATAGGTAGTAAGTATTTTCTCATTCTGTTGGTTCTATTTTCTCTGTTGATAATTTCTTTTGCTGTGCAGAAACTTTTTAATTTAAAATAATCCCATTTGTTGATTCTGGGGGCTATTTCTTTTGCATTAGGTGTCTTATTAAGAAAGTCCTTGCCGACCAATATCTTTTAGACTTTTGCCTAATTTGTCTTCTAGAAGGTTCAGTGTTTCAGTTTTAATGTCTAGATCTTTGATCCACTTTGATTTGATTTTGGTGCACAGTGACAGGTGTGTGTTGAGATACCGTCTAACCCCACAGAGAATGGCGGATATCAAGAACTCAAATAGCAATCAATGTTGGTGAGGGGAAAAAGGAACCCTCTTACACTGCTGGTAGGAATGCAAACTGGAACAACCACTGTGGAGAGCAGTATGGAAACTCCTCAAAAGCTGAAGATAAATTATTCCCTTTGATCCAGTGATGCCTCTTCTGGGAATCTTCCCAATACAGTCAAAAGCATCATATAAAAGATTATATATACATATATATACATATATGTATATATATGTATATATATATACATATATATATATATATATATATATATATACACCTATGTTCATAGCAGCACAACTAACAATAGCTAAAATGTGGAAGACATGAAAATACTCATCAACAGACCAATGGATACATAAATTATGATATATGTACACAATGGAGTACTACTTGTCTATTAAAAACAAATAGTTTTGAGGTTTTTGTAGGTAAATGGATTCAATTTGAGACCATCATGCTCAGTGAAGTGAGTCAGACACAAAAGTTTAAATATTGATTGGTTTCTCTAATATGAGAAACCCAGAATACAATCATTCCATGGAACTATATGGGGGTGATAGTGGGAACTAATGGGAAGGGGAAGGTCCAAAAGGGTGAGGGGAAAGGTTTGTAATTTTGACACGATATGTATGTGCACAAAACACTCACATTCAGTGTAAACATTATGCATCGCATATATACACATACATACATACATATATCAATAAAATGGGGGAAAATAAAATAAAAATTTTTTAAAGACTGTCTAGCACTGCTATCCTGGCTGAAATTCTTCCCCAGGCACTGCAAGGACTGGCAGAGTACAGCAACCCTGGTGGTTCCAAGTCAAGGCCCTTTCTGGTCTGAGAAATGGCTCTCACCTGTTTGATTTTGCAGTTTTTCTGTGGGTCCTCTGGCCACCTTTCAGATCCAGTTGGCCCTCTGTTTTCCTAAGCTAAGCCATGAAGAAGTCCTTTACTAAATCTCAGTGTTCTAAGTTCTTGGGGAGCCTCTGTTGAAGCAATCCGATACTGTCGTCATGTTGACTCCCCTTCCCTGTGTTCCCTTTTAAAGGTGATATATTGACATGATGGATCCCAAGACTTGGATTTTGTTCTGATGCTCAGTTAAATATTCTTGATAATCAGCTTGACCTTTCTGAGGCTTATTAAGGCAAGTACAAACAAGATTTTACTATGGACTGTTTATCCCAGTCTGTTTTGAGGGATGTATGTAGTCTGAGTCGTGTGTACACTATTCCTTTATGGCTTAGTTTAGGAAAACAGTATGAAGTCCCTGTACTCTGACTGAAAACCCAAACTACTCCCTGTGTTAATGCCAGTAACAGTGTGCTTATTTCTTTCCAGTGCCTACGTTCAAGATTTCTCTCATTTATACCCAGGTCAGTATTGAGTCAGATATATGAGAGAATCCCTCCTTGTACAAGCCTCCAGAAGTGTCTGTCTATGCAGTGCCCTACTCTTCAGTTCTGTGTCACCACTTCTGAAAGGCTCAGTTTCATTAAACTCTGATTTCTGCCTTTATCTTTTTTTGAAATATGTGCATATGTATGCATATGTTTTAAAGTTCTGCGGATCAAACTTAGGCCTCATGCATGCTACGCAAATACTCTACCATGAGCTACACACCCTAAGCCCTGTAAACTTCCTTTAAAAGTTATTTTTAAAAAATATATAGTATTCTGTTAAGAGTGTCGAACTTTGTTCTGGAAATGTTAAGTTATTTTTGAACCAAATTTATCTTTTCAAAGTTGAATTTTAAACGTTTGAAGGCCACTATAGTTAGCCTTTACTATAGAACTAGTTTAGTTCTGCTGGTAAAATGAGACTTAGTGTGATTTTACTGAATAACCCATTTATTTAGTGAGGTCTCTCCATTCTGTCTGATGAACTAGTCCTGAACTTACTATGGAGCCCAGGCTGGCCTCAAACATACAGCAATCCTCCTGCCTCAGCCTCCTGAGTGCTGGGATTACAAGTAAGCACCAGTGCACCAGGCTTAAAAGCTACAGGGGAATCAGAGAGGGCTTTTGCTTTCTAGGCAAGCACGCTAACTGCTGTGCTCTTCCTCCAGTTCCCCTACCTTTTGTGAATTCTAGGAATGTTTTATACTACTACTGTTTGTAAATGTTCCTTCCGAATTTCACCCTTCATACATACAGATTGAAATTTAATTTCAAAAGTTTAAAGTAGGAGTGTCCCTTGCAAATTTCTTGAGTGTCTTTTCCAGCTCCTTTTCTCCTATTTGATATTCTACAAATTTCTAGCGGCTTTGGAATTCCTTAATTTCAATCTCCATTTTGTCCTCTCATATTCTCATTAAAAAAAAAATCCTGCATTGTAGTGACAAACTGTTCCTGTACTGAAAGCCAAGCCAGTTATAATGCCTATATAGACCATCTCCCTGAGTGATCACGGTCCTGTGCTCCTACTGCCCTTCTTTTATTTGTATCACCAGTTTTCTGGTTATTTACAATTGGGGAAGGGTAGTTCCCTAGTGTAATTATTCCTTCATGCACAAAAGTAGAAACTTAGCTTTGATTTAGTCATCAAACAGATTCTCTGTAGCAGTCCCTGATGTTCTCCAATTTACAAAGCAGATTTTGAAAATGGGTAATAAAAGTTCTTTTGCTTTGGAATGTCAAGAAAGTACACAATTTTGCAGGCAGTAAAGATGCTATTATGTGCTGACAGGCCCATAGTTCATTGGAAAGTTCTTTTCCTAATGGAAACCACACGGGGGTTATTTTCATAGAGCTATAAAGAAGACAAATTTGTTAATTTCCTTATTTCTGCAGAGTGTCCTAAGGGATTCTATTGGAAAAGAAAAGAATGGTTGGGTTTTAGCCAGTTTACCTGTTCCTTTTTCAATCACAATAAATAATGTAGCTTATAAAATTTGTGCCTTGAGAGGTTTTTTTGGTTTGCTTTTGTAAAAGTGACAACAAATAATATACCCATTACCAAAAAATGGCTTTCCATTATTCATTGAGTTAACAAAATATTTTTATATAGTAAAGCAGTATGCTAGCACTAGACATACAAACATAAACAAGAAACAATTTCTGTTATCAAGGGGCTTTGACATAGTGAACAGCTAAAGCTAACTTCCATGTCACAGCTCACTTGGCTGCTGTGACACAGTATTAGTGAGATTTTAGTAGCATAAAACAGAAATTTAATTATCCTACATAGGTCTTTGTAGGAAGATCCTCCCATATGGAGCACTGAAGTTCTCTTTCCCTTTTCCAGCTTCCAGCTGCCACCAACATTCATCAGCACATGATTCCATCCTTACTTTTTGAGCTAATACAGGTGGATCACATCATGTTAAGCTTGCTTTGTCGTCTGACTCCTCTCTCACAACCTTAATTCCGCTTTGCCATATAACCGAACATATTCAAGGTTCTAGGAATTAGAATAACTCAGAAGTCAAAGTCTCAATGAAAATTTCACACACACACATACACATACACAGAGAGAGAGAGACAGAGACAGAGACAGAGACAGAGAGAATTTATCTAATGCACCTAAAGCAGTGCTTACAGGGAAATATATATATTACATCATTAAATACTTGTAAGAGGAAAGAATAATGATCTTAAATCAGTCATCTTAAGCTTCCAACTTAATAAGCTGGAGGAAAAGAAGTTAAATCCAGAGCAAGCAGAGGGTGGGAAATAATAATAAAAATTTAAAAATCAATGAAATAAAAAATGGAAAAATAGTGGATAAAGCCAGTAAAACCAAAGCATCATTCTTAGAAAAAATAAGTGAACAGAAATAATTTCTATAAGCAATAAAATATGAGACATCATCACAGACCCACAGGCACCAAAGGATAGTAAAGAACTACTAGGAACAGCTCCAACTGGGGCCACAAGTAAAATGAGGGAGTCTTTACTGTTGGCAAAGGATAGCAGAAGAAATTGAGGCAGAAGAACAAAAAAGATGGACAAACAGTACTGGGGGTGGACAAAGCTGAGAGCTAACTTTATGTTGATGCATAAAATCCAGGTGCTCAGAGAATTTTTTCCCAGAAATTCACTTGAAAGTTAATGTTTTGTGATGATGCCATGAAAATCTAAGGACATAAGAAAATCAAAGATGCTGGTAAACGAGAGTTTACAAGCTCACTGTGGAGTCTAATGTTGGTGGCAGAGGAGTCTCCTTGAGGGAGCTACATGTAAGAGACACCAAGAGAGCTGATAGGTGGGTTGGGACAGGGGATTGTTCTGGGAGGTTAAGGGATTGGAAGGTAATGCATAAAGTTTCTACAGTTCTCCTAAGAGAGTTGGTGCTTGGAAACGGGTTATTCCTTTTGCTCCCACCATTTTCCAGTCATATTCTAGACATAGGATATAGTGATGAGAAGAAAGACAGATCTCTACTAAGGTAGAGATTATAGCAATTGTACTGGTGAAGAAATAGTTAATAATACTATTCAATGACACATGCTGGAAAGTACTTAGGGAGTAATATAGAAGAATGGTGAGATTTTAACCAAGATCTTTGCCAAGTTAGGAATTACTATGCAATCGGAAGACATAATAGAACAAGTAGTATTAAGTGTACTATAGCCTCAGTACTTATCTGAACTTACGTATTTTCCATCATACAGGAGGCATGTCAAAACTCTCCAGTGTTAGCATTACAAATCTCCTATAAGAACCCTCCATCAGATTATTTCACTAAGGCTGAGTATTTCTTTGTTAAGAGGCTTTCTCATTTTTCTACACTGATTTCTCAAGAAAGGAAAATTATAGTTATCAAGGTCTGGGTTAAGTGGCTAACCTCTTTAGAATTTCCAGTTATATTTAACTACTAAAAATGGGCCTACTACAGACCACAGACTGACTTTAGTAAGACAGCTGCTATTGTGAATTGAGCCTTTTTAGTAATTTAGATATTGCTAATATACAGTTAGTTTGTCAGCACTGCCAAACAAATATTTCCATCTGATACAATTATGTAAGTTTTAGGCTCTGATTATTTTAGAATATAATTTACAACTGCAAATATATAATACACTTTTACAATAAAACATTTTGTCATTTTCCACTTCTTAATTTTTGAAAATACATATTTTCGTAGATTTTGCTGAATAAAATCTAGGAATTTGAACACTTGACCTGAATTTTTTTTTAAGAAAAAATGTTTCTTGAAAGATTACACCGAGTACTTTTGTTAATAGTTAGCATCTATTATCTTAGGGGTAAATGGCTTGTGAACTATACTTTCTTGCTTATTCCACACATTTTTGTCTTGAAATATTCTCATTTTGTAAAACGCGTTCGAAAACTTTTGCGTATGTGGCCCAGGCTGCGGTTGAACACACAGTAGCGCTCCTGCGCAGCCTCCAACGCGCTTGGGTTACCAGCACGCGCCACTATCCCAGCTATTTCCCGGTGCTGGGAGGTGAACTCCGGGCCTCGCGGTACTCTCTAATCACTGAGCTACGGCCAAGCCTGAGGACTCCAACGTTACCCAGACTTGAATGGGCTTGGCTCTCCCCGGTAAAGTTTATTGTACGGTTGGTGCCCCCTTGTGGTCAGTACTAACATTTACAGTTCATTCTGTTTTCTTGTGAGAAGCATTTAAACTGTTCCTTCAAGTGGAGAAACAGTGGCTTTTCAAAGTTGCAAGAAACTTCATTCCTTTGCTTCAATTAACACATACTAATAGAGCACTACATTCCAGAATCTGATGATACAAATCTGCGGCAGACATAGATCTAGCTCCCAAAGAACATATCCAGCTGTACTGACAATCCCTGCTGTCTGCCAAGCCCAATTTCAGCTCCCTCCTCTCTGACAGCCGCAGAAATACTGTGTTTTGTTTGTCTTTGTTTCTTCAGCCCTCTTACTCTGTTCTCCTTTCTTCCTTCATTTTATTCTCTAAGACACGGTTTATTCTTTTTCAAATGATTTCATACCACAGTATATTTGGCCCAGACTTCTGGTATATATATATATATATATATATATATATATATATATATATATATATATATATATATATATATA